>CAVNZK010000122.1:0-472392 GCA_963693345.1 Pieris melete
CTTCATTCTGTTAATTTTGTGTCACGGTGCGCGCGCATCGTAAAATTTCACTCTCATCAATTTTTCATAACACGCCTAAAGAAGTATAACTCAAAAGAGTACTTTTTAATTTTGGTTAATAGTAGTTATATTTTTTATATCCAACACACAAATATACAGTGTTTACAATTTTCTTAACCTACATAGTAATAATAATAATAAATAAACAATTAAAACAAATTTAAAAAGTCTGGTCTCTGTGGCACCATTACTTCGCTGTATTACCTTTTTTGTTTTACCAATATTAAGCAGCAAAATTTCACTATTACAGGTGTCACAGCGTGTATCGACTTCTGTGCGCACGCGCATCGCGATTTACACAACATGAATAACGGTTGTACGGCTGTCGTTACACTCGCCAGACATCGCGCACTAACTCCACCAAATGATGAGCAGTTACACGTTTTGCCCTTGTATGTCCTTGATTCAACTGATGAGTTTGGCTCCAAGGAAGGCCAAGATGAAAAAATCAAAAACGGAGCTCTTCAAGTCCTTGATAAGTGAGTGGTGATGTATAACCATTTATTATATTCAATCCTTTTAAAACCCAAAAGTAATTAAACGTTTAAGAGAAAAATATCTAAAATAAAGTTGTTAATACATGTAGAGTACACTCGTAGTATCGTCTTTTATTGACAATTTTTACATATTTAAAGAAAACACTTTTTTACCGGATTGAAGTTATGTATTATTATAAATTTACAATTATTTTACATCATTTTAAATTTTTCCGACGTTTCGCGTGCTTTACAGCGTGCGTGGTCACGGTCACGGTGACCAACCACGGTAAAATAATTGTAAATTTATATTAAATTGTATATTGATGGATAATTTATGTTTCAGATATCAAATGGAAGTTCGTGTTCGATCCGTTCCTCTTCAGCCGTGTAGACGTCACGGGAAGAAACGTAAGGACGAAGACAATTCAGATTCAAACTCCTCAGCTAACACTCCACAAGCAAGTCCCGGGAATCAGAAGAAATGCCCCACACCCGGACCCAAAACTCCACAACCGAATGATACCAGAAACATCGCTAGTCCAAGAAGTCAGAACGCTTCGCCGCGAGCTAACACTCCAGCGGTAAACCAAACTTCAGCTTTTCAACCAAATCCAAATAATTATAATTCTGCCTTTGTTAATCCAAATATGCATAACTCTAACCCTAATCTTATCAATGCTAGTATGAGTAACCCGGCCTTATTGGACATGGCTTCGATGATTGATAACTTTACAGACGCACAATTACAAAGCAATCAGATTTCTAGTACCGTGTTAGATTCACCATACAATTCGTACGACCAGAGCTATATCCATAATCAAAATAATATGTATAATCCAAATCCATCGCCAATCGTCGATGCTTCTTGTCAAAATCACAATCAAAATCAAAATCAGCTACCGAGTTTTGCATCCGGATTGCAGAAACGTGACCAATTTAATCCCACAAATGTAACAGACATGAGTGTTCAAAACCAGTGGCCGGATTTCAATAATCCGGAAATGTTTAGTAACGCTGTCAAGGAAGATCCAGATTCCACAACTGCTCATTTAAATATGACTCCCACTAATTACAGCCCAGATTCTAATAGAAGTGATCCAAATAATGACCAAATTAAAAATACACCAGAGCCCGATAAACCTAACTTAATCCGCGATATGTCCCAAAAAATGCCAGATTTTGATATACCCAGATCTCCCAGAGTCACAGATATATCTCAGCCTCAAAACACACCAGAATCACCAGTCCCAACACAAATTGATATGAAATCGCCCAATAATGAATCACCAAATTGTGAAGCTCGCAAGGGTGTGTGGAGATCTCCAGAGCACAGAAACTGGGATCCAATGAAACCAAAAGATGGTTTAGATGAAAACGCTGTATTCAGAGTTCCCAAATCGCGACCTCCTTCGAGATCCCAGGTCAATCTTCCAGAAAATATTGAACAGTCTACATTCTTAAAACCTTATCCACCTTCGGAGAGACCTCAACTGACTCACGGCTATGACCACCGAAGCCCTTACGACAGCCGGACAAACAATCCCCAAACACCAACCACCCAGGGTAATTTTACCATAAGTCACGAAGATCCCAATCAAAACTCGGCTGCACTAAACAAGCAAGAACAAGTTCCTAGTAACTATCCAGCTAACCAAAATACATATGGAAATCAATCTCCAGTCCAAAATTACAATAACTATCCCACCGTAGGAAATGCGTACGCATTTTCATCAAACCCATACGGCCATTTTAGCCCTTATGAAAACACTTATAACGACTACAATAGCATAGCATATTATAACGCAGAGAAGTATAAAAGAGAAGAGTTAATTAGGAACTCGCATTGTTACAATTCCTATGGATATCAGTATAATCCAAACTTTCCTCCTAACTTTTACCAAAATCCCAATCCCAATTGGTGTCAGTCTTCTCCTAATTGGTGTGTGTATCCGCCGCCATTCTCTATACCGTATCCTCCTGAACCTCCTAAAGCAGAACCAATTGGAGAGGTCACCGGGGTGTCTGACAATCTTGAGTGTTTCAAAGATAGTCAAATGGGGGGTGTTGCTATAGCATTAGGTCATGGAAGTGTGCTCTTCGAATGCGCTAAACATGAAATGCATTCCACTACTGCAGTAAAAAATCCAAACAGAGCAAATCCCACGCGAATATCTTTGGTCTTTTATCAACACCGAAACTTGAATAGACCCAAGCACGGTCTAGAAGAATGGGAGGAGAAAATGAGATTAAAGAAATTAGGTTTGAATCCACCGACTCCTGGCACTCCCGCTCCAAATTCTAACACTGTCTCCCGGGCCAGTACTCCAGGGCCTGAGAAACAGACTCCTGAGAAATGGAAGAATAATGAGAACTATATACCAGGAGGGTATAGTTCCCTGTCTGCCTTAGTGGAGGCGACAAATGTGGCTAAAAGGAAAGGCCAAATTATGTTGAGGGCTGACACACAAACCACAATGTCTTGGACCACTCTATTCCCGATGCATCCCTGTACTGTGACAGGTCCATACCAAGAATCTGGCACCTGACGCAAGCCCGGCCCTGTGGGGCAATGTTCTTCCAAACGTCGGAGTGAAATCCCTTCCTTAGCTATGTAAGGTGCCTTCAATCAGGCCTCCTAGAGCCAAAGTGCTTTCCAGTCGTTTTGTAGTTCCTCATTTTATAGGATTAAAAATTCTCGATTTTTCGACAGACTGGTCCATTCGAGATTCCTCTTTTGCATTTACATCGGAATTGACTACCATTTTGACGTATTTTTTTGAAATCAAGTGAGCTATCAATCAAAGATATATTTTAGATTTTAATTGTGTTTATCGCATTTCAACTAGTCTTACTTTACTTTTAGAGTCGGATCCTATTGTTTAAGTCTGTAATTGTAGTTTTTTTGTATATTCTTGTCGTGTTTAGTTTAACCGTTGTCACAAATTATGAAATTAGTTTAATGCTCTGTATAAAATGTGGTAAAATAGATTTGTCTGCATATTTTGTCGGTTTTATTTAGGCGCATTACGTGCGATGCAATGATCTCATACAATTAATTCAGAGCGAAAGTACAAACGTGCGATGAGCCGAGCGAGGAGCTTCTGACGGTTCGTGTTTATTTCTATTTTTGTACCTTTGTCTATGGTTAGTTACTTTTTTAATTTCTACCATTCCCTGCCGGCGACGGCCGTTTGCGTTAATTTAGTGATTTTATTAGAATCGAGAATGTATCACAGTTGAGTGCTTTTCTATTAGGTTAAGTCGTGTGTATTTTTAAAAGTTTTAGAATATTTAACTTATTTGTATTGTATTACGTGAACCATTATGAAATCATTTTCTTTGTAATAATTTAGTGTTACTGTAGGTACTATTTAATATATTTGCTTTTACATTAGCGTTTGTTTTTGCATTTCATGCCTTCTTTACTTTCGACTCTAGTGCCTGTCTGGCTTCAACCAGAAACGTTTTATCGTGTTTAGAATTAAAAAATCATTTTTGAACTTTTAAAATGTGACCTTATTAAATGGATTACATTGAATGAACTTTTCTAATTAGCGATGATGAAATTTTATGAATTAGTCGTACAATAAAGATGTGTAAGAGACATAAGTTTATATAATAGTGTTTGCGAAAAAATTCAGGCGCTTGGAAAGTTTATAAAGTAGGCATTATATTGAAAATGAAACAAACTGATGAATTAATATATAATTAGGTTAAGGAAAGTTTGTTTTAAAGATTAAACTATTGATATAGTTTATATTTTTTACGTGTACGTATTTATTGAATGGTAAATTTATTGGGACGAACGTGAAATTATTTATAGGTTAAAAGTTTTGTGAGCAAAACTTAAAAACTAAGCAATAATAGACGTCGGGGTCTATGTACATTGTAATGTAGGAGTGAAAAATAATATTAAAAAAACCAATGGTGCGATATGTGTCGTCGATCTTATGGATGTGCTTGTTTCAATGTATTGCCTAAATTCTGATATTATTTGTGTTTTCATGCCGGATTCTTGCCGCGACGAAGCGTCGTAATGCCACAAGCCTATCTAACGTATCAGATAGGTTAGCGGCACTAAAGACATATCAAAGCAATCAACGTCATCACAAACAAAACATCCACGCTCATGTACCATTTATAGTCTTTAGTAACAAAATCCAATGTAAGACTGCATTCATTATTCTAAAATATTCCTTTGATCCAAATTTGAGTAAAGCTGTCCCTGTTTAAAAGTAAATCAAGATTCATAGATATTTATATCGTCTGTCAATTGTCAGATGAAAAAATGTCACCATTACTGAGTCCACTAAATACTTTTTATGTTAAAATTATCTCTGAATGAACCTTTATTAAATGAATGCAGTCGTTTAAAGGTTGTAATATTAGAATATCTTGGTGAATGTTAAGGAATCATTAGGTTTAGACACCTGTGATATACATTTAAATCACGTGCGTTTGAATGCTTGTATGTTCCCAGTGTGTGTTCGACGACATGACCTTTTTATCCAAAGGAATTGTATGCAGAGGTGATTTTTAAACGAGTATTTATTGATTGCATGTTGTGATTATATAATCTGTGCTTTTATGAAGACGTACAATTGACAATTTGTGTAATATGTCAAATTATGCAATCTAATGTTCGAAATTTAAATTTTGGTAGATCTTGTTCGAAGATGAATTTGTTATTCGAAATTCAAAATTCGATTTTTTAGATTGTCAAATTTAGTATTATCTATTATTAGTGGTAATTTAAATTGAGCACTTTTTAATTATGACAAAAAACTAATTTCTTTCTACCGTTGACCATTTTAATCTCACAGTACATCTTGTTTAATCACCTCTGTAAGTTGTATCGTCGAAGTATTTCCGCAACCAAAAATCGATCAGTATTTTTATTAACTCTCCTTTCGGTGCGGTTATACCAATTTTTTGTTTCGTTGCTCGTTGCGTTTAAGTTACGACGCCTGTGTAATATTTTATCTTCTGCCAAAACAAAAGAATGTGTCATGTAAATAGAACTACCATTATTTATTAATACAATAATTTAAAAGACCCTTGTTCGTTTTATTTAATCCATTACGTATAAGAGACACTGCAGTGTCCACGCCAAGGCAAGCAAAAATGGCTTCCACCTTCCGGCAATCATTTTCTCGAAACAGGTCAGGCCAATTTCGAACTGAGAACAATGTATCTCACAAATTACATTAAATTTGATGTTTAGTGCGATTTAAGTCAATCGATTTAGGCATAGCAAGAGACGATGGCAAGCGGCCGGATGGGATTTCGTTGATCCCTTGGCAGATGGGACGGGCTTTGGTATTGGATGCTACTTGTCGGATCAAATATAAGATGGCAGAACGAAAGACCTGGTAGAAAGTACCGGTGACCCCTGAGCTGGTGGTTCCTAGCTCAACGAATAAGTACCGATATACAGCGAGGAAATACTGCCAGCGTTAAAGGTACACTGGCACAGAGACCAAACTTTTAAATTTATTGTTATTAATTTTTATTATTACTATGTTAGAAACTTGTAAATAGGTACTGTTTATTTTATTTAAAACTTAATATTGATATGGTCACTTAAGATGTTGTTAAGTTAGCTAATTACGTAATAACTTAAAACATATGGGACTTTTTTGTATGTGTCTGTGTTACCAACCAATTAAAGTATTTTTATTAAAAATGAAATGATGGCGTAATAAACATTAAAACAAAGTCAACTTCAGTAATTTTTTTAATATAATCGGAGCAAAAACACTCCGAATAAAAATTTTATTAACAAAATGGACGGTCGTAAATACTATGAAAGAGTAAGGTAACAATTCAAATATAATAATTGTTATTGGTAACTTAATTTGTATAAAAATATATTCTTAGCCTAAACTTATCATTATTTGTAAAGCATCTCACCATCACCATACTTATTAAAAATATACAAAAAATATAATAATATTATATACAGTATTGTTTTATGGATGTCGGTCAGATCTCGAATGCGTTGCCAGCCTTTTAAATGTATAGTGAGTAAATACTCTAAATATACACATGGTACAACTTTATACTTAACTTTTTTATTCATCAGAGTATATTATTCAAATAAATTCAACGCAAACAAATTAAAGTGAGGGTAGTCAGGGATGCATAGCAACAATTATGTTGGTGAGTGCCGTCCGCGCGTCACAATTCGGAAAGCTGTCGAGGACGTCGCACGCGCGTGAAATGTGCTCCCGTTGTAATGCTTTTGTCTGTTCTATACCATTGCCCGCTACTACTGCTTCGTATAGCTGTAACCAATTTTTTTAATTATTCAGGTGAAAATTCGTTTAAAAAATCTATAATTTGTATGTCTTTTCCAATAATAACATGTATGATTTTTATTGATTCTTAAATCAAATACATTTCTTGTGGACGTCACAAACCAAAATAAATAAATCTTTATTAATTATAGGAATATGGTTATAACAAAATTGTTATCTAAAGCTAGACCACCACACTAGGGAGCCCCTGTGTTGTGGGTGATTAGATTATTCCGTGGTACATGGTGTTTAAAAAAAGTCTGAGTGTTACATCTAATCAAACAAAAGTCGTGTGTGTGTGTGTGTGTGCGTATACATTCTGTATTTGAGAGTGTGGCTGAGAGTTTTTATAAGCGTGAGCTGTGTAAGTAGTTTTTGGAACATCAGTCATGCCAAAATATAAAGGTATCTAATATATGTAATAGATAAACAGTTATGACAACTTAATACACGATAAGGAAACGTAGAAAAGGTTGATAGTGTGTTCTGCGGGAAAATATCCAGTCTTCCAAGGTAACTAAAAATCTATATCGTTTATTAAAATATTTAATTAAAAATTTTATATACTCACAGCATGATAGTCGACGTCCTGTACACTTTTGCGACCAGCCTCTATATAAGAGTAGAGTTCAGGCCTCGCTTCTAATGTGAAGGCGAGTGGAGCTCCCACGAGAGAGAAGCTGGTTGGTTCTGGGCCCGTGAACGCTTCCAGATCCAGGAATGCCTGCCACGCTAGTGCTAGGTGGCAACCGAATAGATATCCCTGAAATCGTGGTAATATTTACATTCAGAAAAATGTTACTTAATAGACTATAAAAAAGCAATAAGTAACCTTAAAATATAATAACTAAAATATATGATTAAAATGAGTCCCTTTAGGTAAGGTTCCGAAGATACTGGCAGCGTTCCCCTTTTGAATATATATATATATATATATATACTTATAAGGTAATGCAATGAGTTATAGGTACAAATTCACATGTTTTGAAAATTCCCATAACGGAAATGTGTTAGGATAAGATTCAGTTGAAATTTTCCGTTAAATATGATTCAAAATTAGTGTCAGTGCACGTTAGTAAGTGCTGAACAGTAATAAGTGGAAAAAAATAGTACATACACAAGAACAGAGTGTCTTCTAGACTGTAAGTAGTGTTATTGGACACTTTCTTGTGATAATTAACCTTATTAGTAAAGTAGGTTAGTTTTAAATTACTAATTAGTCTTAAATTAGGCTAGATCGTAATGTTAAATGTCTGTGCACATACAATTTATTTAAAGATAATATGGTTAATATGGTTCCTGTTGGTCTTATAAAATTTGTAATTTAGAACAAAGAAGTCTACTAAATATAAAATAACCCATAGATAGTTGTACCAAAGAAAAATTTTGAATCCTTCATTATTTTTTATAAAATTTCTCAACCACACAGATATACTATATGTGCTTTGGACAATTTGTTATATATTTTACTAGATCAAAAATTGCGTGTTTAGTAAAAGTACCTTCATTTCCATATAACACAATTCTCACAGATCGACGAATGTTTTAAAATAGTTTTACATACCTTGCTCTGCAACGCTGGATCATGACCTGCTAGCTTAAGTGCAGCCGAGCAGCTCTTTCCTAGCAAAGCACCAGCTGCGAGAACATGTCTCGCTACCCATTCACGGCGACCGCAACCTGCCACGCCCGTCATTGGTAGCGGCGAGGTAAGGCACTCCCAGTCTTGAAGAGAAACGTAAATTGTGGGAAAGTTCAATCAAGAAAAGCTGGTTAGAATAGCGTGCGACGTTTCATTTAAACCTACGTCATTGAGACGTATTTTCGGTATTCTCATACAAGTAAAGGGTTATTTTATGTTCTTGTCTTTTGTTTATGCATGAAATCTGAAAAGAATTCTCCAAGGGAGCTGGCGAGCGAAATATCTATGTTTTGCTCATGTGACAGACTTTTTAATAGATAACTAGCTGACCTGGCTAACTTCGTTCCGCCCTACAACCTTATAATATCGTTGTTACTTTAATTTAACTTAGTTTAGGATTTCATTAATGTTAAGTATTAATACAACTTTTTTGCAAATACATAAATGTTTTATTGCTTGCCATTGCGAAAGAAGAATGGTAGTTTTACCCATTAGGCATCTTCTCTCTAGCGTCAATATGGCGATACTGCATGTTAAGCACTTTCTGATATCCAACATCTTTTGATCAGGATCAAAGCATGGTTATGCATCTCCTCATTCACCTCAAGATCGGAATTTCTTGAACTGACACGAATTCGACGTAAAATGATGCGTAGTTTTGTCAACAGATGGCACCATATGGTTTTTGCATTCGTAAAATTAATTAATTTATTTTTGTTATTCGATAACTTATCCGATATTTTATTGCTTATTCTGCTATTCGGGACGGAAACAAATACAACAAATCAAAAACCATGACAATCGGTCCAGCCGTTCTTGAGTTATAAGTGTTGTAACAAACACGACTTTCTTTTATATATATAGATTATACGATAAGGAATATTAAATAAATGTCGCAGCCATCTAGATTAATAAGCCGTTCAATAAACAGCGGCATTTAACTAGTGGGCTGAAAGAAATTCAGTCAGTATCAGATAGATAGTCAGTCACTATTAATTTAAATTTAGTTCCACTTTATGCCACTCTCAAACTCGAAACGAAACTCTTCAAACTGTCAATATGGCGTCGGAAAACCACAACTTTGATGGTGTTTTCCAAATTTGTATGAAAAACAACAAGTTATAGTGAATTTAGCTGTGACTGACTCAAGCAATTTAATTGTTAAATAAATATTATTTGTGTCAGATGTTCCACTTTATTTCTGGCACATAGTCAGTATATCGTACGGATGTCCTAAGCATTAGCCAGCCAGTTTATTAACTGTTACAAACGCTAAGGCTGAATATCTTTCAGGCCGCTAGTTAAACGGCGCTGTTTAGTTAAGAGGCTAGGCTGTTAATCAGCTTATTAAGCTAGTTAGCTAGTTATTAAACTAGAAATATACATATATGAAAAGACATCTTGTAGGTAGACATTGAGCAATGCCTCTTAAACCGGAATCTTTAAAACCTATATAATACTGCCGTGTCAATATTTACATACAAATCGCCACGAATTCACTTCAGTTTGTATAGCGTTTGAATAAGTATGTGAATCTACTTATTTGGGCGGAGATATTGAGGGCAATGGAACACTGAGACCCGTTGCTTTAACCGGTTCTTATATACTTGCGAATCCTTTCCCATGAAAGACGTTTAATATTTGTTGTGTTTTCCGGTATATAGCCTACACTGGAGGTTTCAAAAAAGGAATGTTGTCAATCAAAATGGAGGTTTATAAATTTATACTTTAAAAAATGTCAATCGCTTTGTGACGTACATTTTTGAACAGAAATAATATAAAGAATATTGTCAAGTCCATGCGCAAGATTAGTCGGAGACCAACAAATTTTGAAGTTTTAAACACGATTTTAGACAATTTAAATGTAAGCAATTAACATAAATAGAAACCTCTTAAATCTAACACGTCATTGCTAAGTGAAAATTTGATATTTCAGCGTAAACTTAATATGTTGCTCGATTTGACGTATTTGACGTCTTACGAAATTAGTTGACTTGAGTTACTTGCCTTGTTTTCCATAACGTTACTTTCTATAAAACAATAACTTTTTAGCTAATATTTTTAGGTATATTTTAATAATACTAGAACAACATGAAATAATCAAATATTTGTGTTAAAAATATTATTTTAAATAAGTATTAAGTGAGAGATAATACAACCGATTTTTCGAATATATCTGTATTTTACTTAGTTTTTAAACAATTCCCTGCCCGAATGACCAGCGCTGTGGAACACGTCTGCTCCACAGCAAAATTCTGAGCCAGTTACAAACAAAACACATACTTACGGACTTAGTGTAGTGTAGTACCTACTGGAGTAAAGGCTATTTATTTTTTTCGTTTATGGTATTAAGTATTAAGTAAAATGCAAAAAGGAAATAGCAAAATGGTTAGTCGACTTCACAGGAGACCGAAGAGCATGCAGCTACCTCGGACAAATAATTAGTCTAGCTATTCAAAGGGTATCGCTGCCAGTATCTTCTTCTAACCTTGCCTAAAGGGACTCTTTTTAATAATATATTTTAGTTATTATATTTTACGGTTAGTTATTGTTTTTTGCTATACTAATTTATGTTAAAAGTATTATATTATTTATCTATTATATAATTAAAACTGTAAGTGAAACGTGAAATTAAATTTCTGTTATTAATCTGTCATTACAAAGTCACGACTTTTTAATTAAAAATTAAATTTATGTATAACTTATAATACACAATGAGAACTTTAATACGCTTCTATTTCTTCTTTGTAAAGAGGAACTTCTTTTCATGAATTACTGAATCGATTTCAAAAATTCTATCAGCATGAGAATGGCATTATCACTCTGTATATCGGCTATATTTATTTCCAAAACGTTAAATAAATATATCTACTAAACCGAGACTGCCTAGTTTTAGTTGTTTCCAAACATTGCTTTGTCCACAAAATATTCAGAACCCTTTTACATGAATTTGACTTTCTATTTAAAAATGAAATTTTATGTATAATCAATAGATTCTTACACAAAGACAACACTAATACATATGGTTTTTATTGATCAATACATAGTTTATATCAGGAAGTGTTGTTTTAATCTATAATCCATAAACACTTCTCTCAACACTATAATGCTATTATGTCTCTGTATAATAGGCTATATTTATTTGTAAAATAAACAAAAAATATACAACAGTGCGCGACAGGCCGCTAGTTTTAGATCCACCTTTACACAAAACATTGCTTTGTCCATAAAGGATAAACAAAATCGTATTTGCGCACGGCCATACCAAAATCACATTACGCATGCGTGTCACACCCCATCATGCATTCAGGGCGTGCGCATTCCTTAGGTAGAATGAACAATTTTTTAAATAGAGAAATCGAATTACGGCCGACTGTACGGTTGTTGCCTACAAGGACGTGTAAAAATAATGTATTTGGTTTTAATAAGAAAATTTCACTGATTTTAAAATATAATTCTGTTTGGATTTTGATGAATATTTTTTAAAGCTTTCTGTAATATAATACATATTAGAATAATTTTAACTGCTATATTGAGCCGAAAAAGTAGTTTAATTTCTGTTGGTTCCGAGACCTAGACCACTATTCGTATCACTGTAGTTTCGAATAAGAATAGCGATTTTATTACTTGGTATACGAGTATTTTACAACACTATTTTTATTCTCTAAGTATTATTTATTGTTGGTTGGTGATTGATTTATTTATGTAAAGTAAAAAAAAAATATATACATCAGGGGGCAAACAGGCAGAAGGGTCACCTGATGTTAAGTGGACACTTTCCATGCCAGAGGGCTCGCGAGTGCCTTGCCGGCCTTTTAAGAATCGGTACTCTTTGCTTGAAGGACCCTAAGTCGAATTAGTTCAGAAATACTTATGTGGGAGTTGGTTCCACATAGGGAACAAACATGGCGCGCGGCGAAAAATTACCTTAAAAACACTCAGTTGTGGAACGACGGACGTCGAGGTGATACGGGGGGAATTTCGTATTCTGCCTCGACGTCCGATGACGAAACTCAGCTGCAGATATTAATCCGAACAACTCCTCTGAATACTCTCCATGGCAAGATCAATTGAGACCCAATCAAAACTAAAGTACTCTTTCGTGTTGTTTATTTATTCATACTTATTGCACAAGAATTAAATAGTATTATTAACTTAAAAAACATGATGCAACGGGCGGCGTTATTGCTATTAAACCATCTCTTCCAGGCAACCCTAAAATAATTTTTTATTTCTTAATGCGTTTACGCTGTTAAAACATTACTTTTTACGGTGCAATACGACTGATTTAGTTATGCGCTTCTAGACTGTAAGCCTTACTAATATTAAAGAGTTTTGATGTTTTTGTACTGTACATTACTATATATGTAAAGGGTTTTTCAACAAGAACTTTGTTTTCTAAAACAAAATAAAACAAAGAATTTAGAGGAAAATGAATAAAATTTTTATTGTATTACAAAGAGAAAAGTTTGGCAATTATGAATGAAAAATGATATCTGACAAATGTCCACCACGACCACGCTGACAGATGTTGATTCTTTCATCAAAATTTTTAATCACTTTTTGGCAAAATGGAGGGTCTATTTCGTTAATGACATCACGGATTTTGAGTTTTAAGGCTGCAATCGATTCGATTGGCTCCGTATAGACTCTGTCTTTAACATAGCCCCACAAAAAATAATCCAGTGGTGTTAAATCACACGATCTGGCTGGCCACTTAACAGCTGAATTTCGCGAAATTATGCGCTCGGGAAATTTGGTTTGCAATAAATTGATCGTTTCATTGGCTGTGTGACATGTGGCACCGTCCTGTTGAAACCACATTACAGTGATATCCATGTCATCAATAATAGGCCAAAATTTAGTGGTTAACATCTCGCGATACCGTGATCCATTGACTGTTACCGCATTTCCAGCCTCATCTTCGAAAAAAAACGGCCCAATCACGCCTCCAGACCACATAGTGCACCACACAGTAACACGTTGAGTATGCAAAGCCTTCTCAATAATTGCTTTAGGATTTTCAGAAGCCCAAATGCGACAATTTTGCTTGTTGACGTACCCTGACAAATGAAAATGGGCTTCGTCTGAAAAAATGTTTTTTTCAGAAAAACCAGCAGGTTGTTCCTGAATGAACTGAGCGAATCTGCGGCGATTTGAATGGTCGATCAGCTTTAATTCCTGCACCAGTTGAATCTTGTAAGGCTTCAAAGCCAAATCCTTTCGCAAAATTCGCCATGTTGTGCTTTTGGATAACCCCAATTGTTGAGAACGTCGTGAAATTGACAAATTTTGATCTTCTTCAACACTGTGGCTCACGGCGGCGATGTTTTCTGTTGAACGACCCGGTCGAACACGTGTTGGTGTTGGCACATTTTGTACCGAGCCTGTCGACTCAAATTTCGCGACCAAATTCTTAACAGCGGTCTCAGAAGGACGATTATGCTGGCCGAAAATATCACGAATTTTACGAAATGTAACTTTAACAGAACCACCATTTTTATAGTGGATTTGAATTATTTTAATGCGATTTTCGAGCGAAATTGAATTCATTGTAATAATTGCCAAAGCACCTGCTACGAATACCGCCAAAAACTAAATGTCAAAACTATCACGTTCTCGGTGTTGCCACAATTGAAAAACAAACTTCTTGTTGAAATACCCTTTATATACGATTTCGTCAAAAAGAAGCATCCAAATGGTCTTGACAATTGACATATTGACACGGTTCACGGATATTGACGTGTTCATTAATTCTAATGTCAATATAACACTGTTTACGCACACGTTATATCAATTAACATAATCGCTCCGAGTTATTCATTATGAAGCTAACAATTATTATTAACATCAAATTTATTGGAGTCTAGGCTCCACAAGACAGGCAGTTTTATTATTTTGTAATAATGGAGCATTTTAATAGCAGTTATATTTATCTCCAACACACATATATTCTTAATATAGTAATAATAATAATTAAATAGAAAACTAAAACATATTTAAAAAGTTTGATCCCTGTGGCAGTTTACCTTTAAACGGTACTTCCTTGCTGTATTGCGATACTTTTCGTTGGCATTTTAATTGTGAAATAATTTTAAAAATCGGTCCTGTTTTTGAACCAACAAAAGTACAACCTCTTTATAATATGAGTACAGTATCATTTTATTTTTGTGTGAAAAAAACTTCGTATTGATCTTAGACTTGATTACGATTCTCCAATATACATTTATTCAGTTAGGTCTAGCTAGATCGTATTTGTATATAAATAAAACACCTACCTGAAGCTGGCTCCAATTGGTCAACCGGCAGAGGTCGTGATGGTAATGGGTTGTTCTGCTCATCTCTCTCTCCAAGAAACTCAGCCTCCGCTAAATCTCTTACCGCTGATGACATCAGCTCTACCAGCTCTTGATTCCTGAAAGAACCATATATCCATATAGAAGAAAATAGGGAAAAAGACTTTTGCGAATGACACGCAATCAAGCTAAGTAAAATCTAATCGGGACAATCCTATTTCGGAATGAGAATTGTAAAATAAACGCAATTTTCGGTTGAAATAAATATTTATAGGAAAGTTTCCTTGTTATTATGATGAAAGAATCACAAACATATTACTTAATTTAGATGGTTTGTGCATGTAAATTATTTAAGGGAGTGCAATTATTTATTACGTTTAATAATTGGTAACGTATTTAATAAATTAAAAAGGGCTTTAAAATCACAATGAGCCCAAAACACTAAATTAACTACTGTCCGATGGCTTCGTTGTTGGATTGAAATGCTCATGAAATAGTTGTCATTTTGTTAATGAGAATAAAGTTTTTCAAATATTTAATGGAAAGATCAGTCATCCATCATCACCTGCGTTGGATTCCCGCCCAGATAATGTTTGTTCTCAGAGAGATGCTGCCTTAATAGTCATAAGTCAAAAATCATTTATTCGTATAGGTAACACAATGTAAACTTGAACGTCAAAAAAGACATACATTAAACGCTTCTAATTTTACATTTACTGCCAGTTCTCAAATCGTAGAACGGAAGAGAAGAACTGGCAATAAACTCTCCGCTACTCTTTTTAATCGAATAGAAAATGATTAGTCTAAGTTATTAATGATAGCTTACTTTGAATGTATGATTCCAAATTACACTATTATTATTAGAGATTTATTTTCACATAAATATACAGTATTTATTTATACGTACAGTAGTTCTTAACCTACATAGTAATAAGAAAATTTTAAACATTTTACTTATTTTACTACCACAGGGACCAAACTTTTTAACTATTATCTAATATATAAAATTCTCGTGTCGCGGTGTTTGTAGTTAAACTCCTCCGAAACGACTTGACCGATTCTCATGAAATTTTGTGTGCATATTGGGTATAACTGAGAATCGGACAACATCTATTTTTCATCACATTAAATGTTAAGGGTAGTCCACCCCTAAATTATTATTTTTTAATTTTTGGATAAATTTTTATTTTTTTATGATACAGCATTAAAAATACATACAACCCCGAATTTTTACCCCTCTACGATCAACCCATATTTTTTATTATAAATGATATACATGGCAAAACGACGTTTGCCAGGTCAGCTAGTATGTAATATAAAATTCGTCAGTATTGTATTAAATATTTTTAAGCGCGTATATAGTTCATATGTTTTAAATTCTGCCTCGAACATATCAAACCTGTTAGGGTCACAGCCTAGTGCTGACCATACAGTTATGTGATTCACTTTCTACGTATTCATATACCGTTATAATCGTATGAACCACTAATTAACTTTAAATTATGTTGTATATTCGACGAATACGAACGAATGAATTTCCTCGTACTAGACAGTCTAAAGTAAGTAATTATTTTTTGGGAAAAGGTAGGGATGTGTAAAAATAATCGATTATTAAGAAAATCAATCATAATCGATTTTTTATCTCCCACCTCCCGACATTATGTCTGGTCTTTTATAACCCGGACCTCGAACTATTAGGGATATTCGATACACAACGTTTACAATGCGATACATTGAATCCGTTTCTTTGAAGATGTAATGATATACTCTATACATTGATGTTTTTTTGTAAAACATCAAAAGGATGATAAAAGCAGTTAATTTTACAAAAACTCAAGTTTGAATGGAACACTATAATTTAAAAGTAAAATAAATTTATTCAGCAGCACAAGACTACATACAATTAAAAAGACAACAAAAATACTGCAATGTGCTACTGAAAAGGAATACACTCAGCATTTATCAAAATCTATCAAAACGAGATTAAGTTAATTTCGATTTTGATTATTCTTAAACGTTAATTTGTGTTTATCATTTCTAAAGTTTATTTTTAATTTAAAAAATCATGAAAAATAAAATATTTAGGGTGTTTATTTTGAAATTAATTCAAAAATTAGGAAAAAATCGATTAATAAAAAAAATGATTATTTTTTTAAGAAAAATCGATTATTTATTAATCGATTATTCATGCTAAAAAAATAATCGATTTTTTATGCAGAATGTCACATCCCTAGGAAAAAGGATACTTTTCTTTAATAAAATCCTAGAGGCTCTTTTATCTCTGCCTTTTCATAAATTTAACAAATGTATTAAAGAAAAGCTGTACTTACTATAAAGTTAACGATTATCTAGTTGATAAAAGGGCCTGGGACTAGTGCTAGACAGGCTACTAATTAATTTGCGATATTTGTTTTAAAATAAGTGTTGAAATTGAAACAGGTACAGAAATCTGAGGCTTAGATTTCAAATGGTTGTCACAGACTTAATTTTTTATTTAATGTTATACAGTAAAGAATTTCACATCACCTCAGAGTTTTTATGGTTGATACTGTCGATTCGTGTTTGTTCTTGTTTAAATCGTGTTTTATTACCATCGTGAGAAATAAATAAAGTATAAGTATGTAGCCATTGTTATTGTACAGTCGACTCTCGATAATTTGACACTCGTTAAGTTGAATCTCTCGATATTTAGAAAAAAAATTCGGTCCCTTGAATAAAATCAATGATAATTGGTCCCTTCGGTAATTTGAAGTTGAAAAAGTATTATCTTGGTCGCCAACTTGCGATAATTTGAAATCCGGTCTTCCCTACTCTCTATAATTTGAAGCGTTTGTCATGCACATACCTGTTGTTTGTTTACATACATGCACAGACTTGTCAATTGTTGACATAAATGAGGTTTGTGTCAAAAATTTGTGAATAATTGTTAATACATAATAACAATATAGAAATAATAAGTAACAAATTTTGATCAAATTCTTATTTCCTTCAGTCGCCCCTCCCCCTCGTGGTTATTCAAACACTTGTTATCTTGAACTCTTGATAATTTGATTTAATTTATCTCTGGTCCCTTGAGTTTCAAATTATCGAGAGTTGACTGTATATGTTTTACAATTGAACAATAAATGATTAATAAACATGTGTCACGGGGCCTGAGGGCTCGGTGATTCCCACTTCCTTATTTGTATTATTGTAAATTACTTGCTCATCTCCAGTAAACTTTGTTGAGGTTTCATACGAACGACATGCATAAGCATTGTGTGGATTCGTGTTTTATGACGATATTCAAAGACAGATAACATCTCAATATATTTAAGGATTACTTTTATTTATAGGACAATTTATTTTTAATATTTTCGAAATATAGTGTAAACTTTTTATAACTAATTTCAAGGGACCGAACATTTTCTTTCGTTATAGAGAGGTTTTCAAATTTAACCAATTACGTTAGCACATAACGCTTTTCTTTTACCGGCCATCTTGACAGTTTCAAAGTTTGTTTACGACTATTTGTTTTACGATAGGTGACGATAGTGCGTTTAGTAACTGAGACCAAAATTAATATGAATAATAGCACACGTTTTAATACAATTAACAAGAACAAAGACGAGACAGCTGTTACGCCTCAGATGTCTGTCTTAGAAATTTCTTACCTCAAAAGGTTAGTTTTGTAAGCTGATTTTAAAAACAATTACACTTAAGTATGTTGTTATTGTCTAAACAGATTCGTTACAACGAATGACGTTATACAGAGTTTACACGGTACCTTGTTACTCAAATTAACTTGTTACTCAAAGACGCAAACATTCTAACGTCTTCTTTTAAATTAGTAAATTTAATTCATTACAATAACAATCTTTAAAATATTTTAATAGAAAACAATTGTTTATATAAAAAACCAGCGGCGCTACAACTTATGTGTCTTAGGCACGGTTGCCTCACGATGTTCTCCTTTACTGTATTAAATGCGCACAAAGAAAAAAATTGTGCATAGCCGGGAATCGAGCCGAATCGAGGCGGTCTCTCTTGAACATTGGACAGACGTGCCCTTCAATAGCCCACATCTCACTTAACATCAGGTGGGTTGTAGCAGATATTGTAATACCTACATTATACATATATATTATATACACTGAACAGGGTATGGGAATAAAAGTAACACAGACGAATTTAAAGGAAATAATGTTCAACGTTTGGTTAAGAGGCATCTTTTTGGAGTTCGCTGTAAAGCTCATACAAAAAGTTGTTAAGAGAAATAGGTAGTAGTGTTTTTATCTGGATAATATTTAAAAAAACTACTTATAGTATACAGTAGTACAACAATGCGTTACGCAATCGATTAGTATTCACAACATTAGTGTTCCGGTATAGCATTACCTCATATGCACATAAACTACGGTAAAATCTAAGGCTGTTGCTTTAAAGTACTACTTGGGGGCCTCATAGCCTAGCGGTCTTATTAAGTGGCAGCGAGGTGAGGGGTACCGGGTTCGATTCCCGGTTCGAGGGGAAGTTTTAATTTAATTTAAATTTGTTCTCGGCCTTTGGGAGGGTTGTGCGGTACCGGGCGAGTGCGTAAACCGTACATGGAGGACATGGTCGAATTTCTAAGGCAAAAAGCACGAATTATAAAAATCTTATACTTGACGCTGGCTAATGCACAAACCGTGCCAGAGCCATATTAAAAAAAACTTTACAACGCAGCCAACTAATCACCTGCTCTAATCAGTCGCCGTCCAAACTTGTTTCCTACTAATCACTAATCAGCTGCACTGATTATTAGGAGTACTACATAATTTTTCAGCGATCTTTTAAATTGAATGCAGTTAGCATACTTTGATGATTAATTACGAACTTCCTTATAGGTTTAATCGAAACAAATTCCTGAGACACAACGCCTTTTGGCATTTCTGTATATGGGTTGATATTTAAGATGACAAAGGTGAGAAAGAGAATTATAAAATTCCGACTTGAAAGCTGTAGGTAATTATAGTTTTTGATTATGTTTTTAAAAAGACGCGTTTTTAAGAGTTTGAACAAAGTTATTTTTTAACAAACCAGGATTATACTGATATCGACACTAATATTATAAAGAGGAAATATTTGATTAGTAGCATTGAATATTTAATTGGCTTCAAAACTACTGGACCGATTTGAAAAATTCTTTCACCATTGGAATACTGCAATATCCCTGATGAAGATAAGCTATAATATACAGGGTGTCATTTTCCTACAAGTTGGAGTGATCGGCACAGGGTTTAGGATCATAGGTTACATAAAGCACTATTCGGGATGACGTAAGAGAAAAAAAATTAGCAAAAAGTAAATATTTGTAACAACAGGAATGAAAAAACTGTCACATGGTGTACATTTTCTGTAATAAAAGGAAAATTTCCATAACTTCAAAAATACATGATTTAATTTTTTTTTTTTTCTGATAACATTACCTATTAGAAAATTTCGACTTGACGTCGACTTTTGGGACACCCTGTGCACCCGTTGTTGACACCCCCGAGTGCAGCAGTACAAGGTTTTGATCGTCGTTGAAAACAGTACACTTTAATCAAAGTTACAGTTGGCCTACTGCAAGTCCTGACACTACCTCTCTAAAGACTCTCTCACTACCCAGCTCCAGAAACTGGGTTTCTTTGTACCTATGGGATATGTGTGACGGCGAAGGCCTAGGTTATTTGCGATACCAAGGGCCATAACCAGTCTGTTGCATGCTGTCTCCGACACTATCGACATGTTTATATGTTCGCAGAGTGAATTCACATTAGCGATATTGTGTATATTATGTCTTTAATATTATATACGTTATTATATTTTATTTTACTCGACATAATATATTACATAAAATCGCGAAGAATTCGAAAGAGAGGTGCCTGAACTCCTAGGTTGGTTTTGGAGAAGGAATTTGGTAAATATTGCTGATTTTAGACCTAGGAAATGAGTATGGGACGACAATTTTAATATCCTGTAAGAGGTCACTTGGCTTGTAGTTTATTGTTTATCAGGATGCCAAATCGTAAAATGACTGCTTTACGACAGATATGAGCACAACCGCCGCTGTGAAAACCGCTGTGAGAGTTCGAAAAGTGAGTTACAGAATCGCAAGGCAGAACAAAAAATGTTCATCCGTGCAAAGCGTAGGCTAATGAAAGTAAGTAGGTATTATATCAGTTTTCGTTTTTTAATAAGAAATATGAAGTAAACCAATTTCTAATATAGTTTGATAATAAAACAATGTATTTAATAATTGTAATTTAAAAATTGTAACCGCTTCGTTCATCTAATACCAGCCCTGCGATTCTGTAACTCACTTTTCGAATCGCGCTGTGATAACCGCTGTGTGAGTTTGATAAGTGAGTTACAGAATTGCAAGGCTGGAGTTGTACGAATTAGTTTCACATGAGAATCAATTTAAAAATAATAATCCAGTGGCGCTACAACTCTTAAATGGTTCTTGGCAGATGGATGGCGATTCTAAAATCTTTTTTATTTCCTTGTAGGTGAACATCTTTTGACTACCGATATTTGGGTTGATACATGCCGGTTCCCTCACGATGTTTGCCTACCAATTCGAAGATATCATATTAAGTAGGTAGATAGTATTAGTCTCGTAAAGAAACTTTTAAACTTGGGCGAAAATTCTTGCACTTTTATAGTGAGAAACTTTAAAAAAGTGTCCATCTAAAGATCCATCATGTGGAATTATTTGACAGTAAGATTAGGGATTTTCGCTTTCCTTCGGATTATCATGGTGAATTCAGACACATGGCTCAGTGGACGTCACTGCAGATAAGAACAAGAGGCAAACCAAGGAAAAGATGGACAGGTTGCATTGAAGAGAACTTAACAGTGATTGGAAAGTTTACGAACTGGAAGAAGGTCTTGAAGGATAGCGCCACTGATCTATCCATAATAGATAAAGAAAAGCAAGACTTTTAGAGTGGCGCAGTTTCTTGCCTGTTCTTCTTGCCTAGTCTACGCCCTAGAATTGCGAACTGGTAGTAAACGTAAATCTACTATATAAAAATAAGTCCGGTTTTCCTTCCTGACGCTATAACTCCAGAACGCACGAACCGATTTCCACGGTTTTTCATTCGTTGGAAAGGTCTCGGGCTCCGTGAGGTTTATAGCAAAGAAAATTCAGGAAAAATTTCAACAGAAAAGCGGGATCACCAAACGAAATGTTACATAAAACGAAGCCATCTGGTGGCGAAACGGAGTTCGCCGAGTTTGCTAGTTTAGAATAAATTTAACATTGCTTCTGTTGACGTTCATAAGTGTGCTTGGTTAACTACATGAATCTAATTGCGCACATAAAAAGCAAATTCAATTGGTGATCAGCCGTGATTCAATTGAGGGTCGCTAAAGCCGCTAGGCCAACACAGCTCAATAAGAATCAATGTACGAAATATTTCCTTAACTAATATCTGCCAATGGTTGACTGTTAGTTACTCATAATTCGTCGTACGGTATTGGGAACGTAACCACAAGATAACTTTCTAAGTTTCTCTAGAAATCCGGAGTAACATAATAAATTATTGTTTTTACACGTTTCAGCTATTTTCAATTAAAAAACTTCTAATTGAATTTAAATAGGCTTAATCAGGGTTTGCTGTGTTGCGAATCGTCCCTGTACGTAGGTTCGAATCCCGGTAATAAAATGATCGAATAAACGTAAGATTAAGGATTATTATTGCACCTATGGACTTTTTATGTGCGCATTTAATTATTTACCTACGGTAAAGGAAACCGGCTTGCCTAGACCCATGAAAGTAGACGGCGTGTCAGGCACAGGAGGCTGATCATCTAGTAGAATGACAAATCGTGAAACAGATACAGTAATCTGAGGCCTAGATCTTAATAGGCTGTAGTACTTGTATAAAGCAGGGTTCATATCTACACTGATATTTAAAGAGATTTTTTGTTTGTAATGTATCCATTACTATATATGTTATATATGATATGATACATAGGCATCATATATGTTATGATCAATATATGCCGTAAATAATTTCCCTCAAACTCAGTTTAAATACGCCATCTTGAATTCAATATGAGGTCCGAATTTAAAAATGATTTATGTAGTATTGTCTTTTATTAACATAACTTTTACACATTTAAAGAAAACACTTTTTTACCGGATTGAAGTCACCGTGACCACGCACGCTGTAAAGCACGCGAAACGTCGGAATATTTTTAATTATGTAAAATAATTAAAAGTTTATAATACCTACTACTAGCTGACCCGGCAAATGTATGTTTTGCCATGTATATTATTTCTAGGAAATATTTTTTTTAGATCAATAAAAATAACTATCTACAATAATAAAAAATAGGGGTTGATCGTAGAGGGGTGAAAATTGGGAGTTGTATGTATTTTTGTATGCTGTATCATAAAAAAAAAATTCAAATTCAAAAAAGAAAGAAAGAGAAATGTTTTGTGGTGGACACCCCTTATCACTTAGGGGTTTGAAAGATAGTAGCCGGTTCTCAGACTTACTGAATATGCATAAAAAATTTCATAAGAATCGGTCAAGGCGTTTCGGAGAAGTATGGGAACGAACATTGTGACACGAGAATTTTATATATATAGAGATATAACTTCAATCCGGTACAAAAGTGTTTTATTTATGTGCTGAATAACCCATTAATAGTAAACTGCACTGTGATAGTGAATAACTGTAAGGCTAGTACTAAAATACAGTAATAGGGTATTTCAACATTTAGATTTGAAGTACTAACGCAGTTTTTTATTAGTTTCTCGTAGGTTTGTTTGGATAATGATTCGGTTGAGGAAAGAGAAAGCACAATGTGTTTAGGTGCAATCAGTTGTAATAACATAACGTTTTCCTTATGCAATAAATTACGTTCGATTGTTATTCAGTGTTTCCTGGATGCGAAATATACATAGTATATAGTAAGGTGGAATTTAATCTACCCATAGGCTAAATAGGCTAAATTATTTAACAAAGCAAAACTATTCTTAACTCTACTAGTTTAGGCAGCGAAAAACATTCCTTGATAAAAAATTACAAACGTGTAAACAAAAACATAAAAAAATATGTGTGTGTGTGTACTTACGTACACGCGTTAGAAGTTATACTTCTTTGGCGCAACAAAAAAAATCATTTTAAATTTTGTATCTTTCGTTTGTAGAAAAACGACACTAACAATAGAAAAAACTAAAATGTTGACTATAGCTAACTTCAGGGTGTCGATTTTTTGGGACGGCGCATCGTAAAAATTTACTCCCATGATTTTTCCCTAACGCGCCAAAAGAAGTATAACTTCAAAAACTTTGGTAACAACCCATACACATTTTATAAGCTATCAAAACCTAAAGTTAAGCTGAGATAATGATAGAATTACAAAACCACTTTGAAATCGATTTTCCTTTAGCTATTATAATTAAATTTTTTGGATTCAATTTTATTTCATCACTTATTGTTTGTTATGTTTGCTTATATTGCTTGTCACATTAAATCTTGTATTTTAATTTTCTTGTACCAATGTATCAGTATGCCGATGGCTCAACAAATGGCGATTTTTATGGCTTAACAAAATGCTTCCTATTATCTAGTAATAAGTAAAATCTTACCGTAAATTAGCCAATTCGGTACAAGAGTTAGCCAAGAGGTAATCGCCACTGAGTAATGCTATTTTGTTTCCAAACATCATATTATCTGGTTCTTCGATTGGACGACTTGAGTTCATATTCACAAGGCCTTTGTGAACGAGATGCGATGTACGAATCATTTCTGTTACTTCGGCGAGGGCGCGTTGGCTGTAAAAGACATCAAAAGTAAGAAAATAAAATTAAAAATAATAAAATGGCGCTACAGCCTCATTGAGTATGGGACTCAGATTTTTGTATGTATTTCAAGACCATGTATCAATCTAATAGGCAAGTAGGTGATCAGCCTCCAATGCCTAACATGCCATCGAGTTTTTGGGTCTAAGGCAAGCCCATTTCTTCACGATGTTTTCCTTCACCGTTGGATGTCAAATGTGCACATAGACAGACCATTGGTGCACAGCCGGGGATCGAACTTACGACCTCAGGGATGAGTGGCACGCTGAAGCCTAGACTAACACTGCTCTTGGATCCAAAGTAATAACTGTTCATATTTGTAATTTGGAGGTGCGTATAATATAACGCCATTGTGGCATATTAAAACAATTATTGATTTATTAAATGATTCACTAACGGGCCTTTACACTTATAATTCATATGTTTTATTCACATCGAAATTGTTTATATAATAGTGAATAATAATAAAAATAAAACGATAATGACGGTCCGAGTGTGAAAATAATGTAAAAATATATTTATTATAGTTTAGTATGAAGAAAAATCTACTAAAAACTGTGGACGAAGGTAAGGGGTGACAATTATCAAATAAAAAAGTTTAATTAATCATTTTAATATTTATAACATTTTACCTGTGCAAAACCCCCGCAGCCTTATCCTGTTCCATGTCAGGGATTTCAGGGCTGTGACCAGCTGCCTTCGACACCAACAATACGATGAGACCCCACGCTTGCATGTTGTTCTTGCCATTGTAAATTAGGTTTCTGAAAGAGACACGTTTCTTTAAATTTCACACATCTCCGGTTTCTATATCATATTTTACTTATCATAAGCGACAATCTCTACCCAATACGGAGGGTGACGTTAGAATGAGCCTGAAGCACTATTTAATGATGATGTAGTATTAGCGTCAAATATAATAAAACTTAGACTGGACATATCATGAGGTCGAAAAGAAATTGGACGAAAGACGTCATAGATTGGTATCCCAGAGATGGGAGAAGGAAAAGAGACCATCAAAGAAAAAGATGGGAACGATCTTCCGGAAGAAGAGACGAGTGGAGAAACAAGGGCAGGGCTATATCGGAAGACAATTTGACCATCTGGCTGCTGATAACTAGTGTAAAAAAAATAGATAGAATTAAAATATATGTTATCGCTTAAGTTAAAATGATGTAAATGTATGTAGTATTTGGTATAGAGATACTTGCTCGCTCAACGAATAAGTATCGCAATACAGCTAGGAAATGCTGCCAGCGTTTAAGGTACAATGCCACAGGGACCAAACTTTTTAAAATTTTCTTTTTATTAATCTTTAATTATTTTTATTATTGCTGTGTAGGTTAAGATAATTGTAAATACTGTATATTTGATTATTATATATTTTGTTAGTAAATAAAGGCTTTTATTATATTATAGAATTAGCGTTTACTTCCACTGTTTACATTGCCGTAACCACTTAACAGAGCAGACACAATTGCACCTGTAATGTGGCTTTTTTCCTATATAGGTTAGTGATTCCACTTTAGTGTAACACATAGTTGATAAGGTCTTATAAGATTTAATATCCATTTCGTCAAACTATTCAATATGTCAAAATTGTAAGATTTTAACATAAGAAAACACTTAGGGCTCAGTTTCAACTCTGAGGGTGACATTAAAATCCAATACAGCTTTGACATACGAGTCATAAGGGCAAGTCCTTCCGGTGTTCCACAACATTTCTCTTTAAAGTTGAATTACTATGATGATTTAAGAAATACACTTTTAAAAAATTTAAGTCTATTTTCGTTATAATTAGGATCGTTTGGTGTCTTTGAATCACATAGATATATTAGATATCTTCAAGCTTACTTTGAAATTATTTCTGGTCTCTTTATGATAGTAACAGAGGTGCGTATTCATGAAATATACACTATTGTGTGTGTAACCCATAAATCATTTGACAGGAGAGTTAACAAGTTTAAAAATAGTTTTATATAATATTAATCGAAGAAGCTATTGACAAATCCTATTGATATTGGTGAATGCCGATGAGTGACCTCATCATAGATGCATTGCATAGTTCGTTGCACATTTAGGTAATAAATGTTACGTACTATAACTCGTATCGGATATTTATATAAAATATGTTCTTCGTAACTTTAATTTCGATTAAAAAGTTTAAGTATATTTTCGTGTGTTTTTCGTCACATATCTTTAAGCTAATTTGGCATAATTTCTATTGCCAATTTTTGATGTCAGTAACAGAGGAAATGGGCTGCGTATAAGGTAGAGGTATGTGAGACTTCTAGGTATTCTAGTGTCTATTATTCAGAGAGCTTATGCTTTGGCTTTTGAAGGTTGCTTAGTGTTCTGCCAAGTAGAATATACCAGAGCTTGATATATTCGGTAGTGGGCTGAGCAATTTAAAAAAAAGTATTGTTAAGTGCTTATCTGACCTAATCCCATATACTAGTAAAAATGACTAGTAAAATATACAAATTTAAATATTATTAGTAAAGTAATAATTTTATAATTTTAAATTTTTGGTAAATAACATTTTTGTTTGTCATAATTAACATGAATTTTAGGAAATATAGCTTATAACATATTGTAGATATAGCATTATGTAGTGAACTTTAATAAATAAATACCAAGTATACCTACATTAGGTAAGAACACGCAATAGATTGTGGGAATGGTACAATCCATTTATTATATCATTAAAGAACATGTACTTACTTAGCAGTTTTCAGCAACGGATGATTGCTTCCCACCAATTTTCGCAAATGCAACGCGACATTTGCGATTTCGTCGCTCATCACCCATCTCAAACTGAGAAAAGAAGTTGGATAACCAACAATTTTCTCGGCCTCACTCACAGCTCTATTCCAATCTGGTTTGGTGTTGTGTTGTGAAACAGCACCACGTTGCGAAGTACCAGTGCTTAATTCCCTCACACAAGGTCCCCAAACTTTCGCAACCAGCGCGCTTGATGGACTAACTTTCACCAAATCACATCTTAAAGCACTCCTTAAACGGCTCAAACTCATCTTGAATTTTTTCCACGTTAAAAAAATATATTTAGTATTAACACCAACGCAATAACTTTCGCACTTCCTTATATTTTGATATTAATAATTTTGTTATTCGTTTTTCGTAAAATAACCTGATTAATGTAGGTGCGGATCGACGTCCGTCCACCGTCGTTTTGCCGCTAAAACTATAAACTAAAATGAATGAAACAATTTGAACGGCGGAAAGTGCGCATTGGAGAATGCAAATACATAGGTGAATTGTGATTGGTCAGTGATCTGCAAAATATTAATGATAAGTGAATGAATGAAAATGCGAGTTTTAGTAAAGTGTTCTGTCTTTAATCTACTTCACTATATCACGCGCTAATAAATAGTATGAATAGGTATTACCTGCAACTACAACTACTCTAGTTATACAAATTACTTTCAAACTAAGTCTATATTGAAACTCCGTTAAAGTAAACTAAAATGTACTTAATGCTTAAATAAATTTAATCCGTAGTAAATACTAATGT
Organism: Pieris melete; assembly: GCA_963693345.1. Classification (NCBI taxonomy): domain Eukaryota; kingdom Metazoa; phylum Arthropoda; class Insecta; order Lepidoptera; family Pieridae; genus Pieris; species Pieris melete. The sequence goes on from CAVNZK010000122.1 coordinate 28,135, forward strand.
TATTCTATATTTTAAGAGATCAGAAAATAATGAAACAAATTTTTACATAGCAAATGGGTATCGGAAAAATATTGCTATTCAACAATATAAGGCACTTGATACAACAAGTAATTCGTACAAAAAGTAATGATATATTCTTAAATAATATTATTTAGGAGCACTGTAAAAGAACCGATTACTTTTAATTTGGATCTTTTCGTATTTTACTTTATTCCCTTTCGATTATTTCTTCATTTTTCAAATAACAGTGACGTTGACATTAGCCGCTAGCGCCAAATGTCAGATGGCATATGAACGTTGATACTTGATTGGTCGTCATTTCAGGTCACAATGATAGTTCACTCTTCAATCTTCATTTCACAATTACAATCTTCAATCATTTTTCTCAGTCATTCGCGAGACACCGGCATTTATAGTCGACTGATGAAGGTCACTATTTAACGCCGGCTTTTGCGTTCTATTTTAAAAAATTGCTTTGAAATCTATCAGTTTTAAAGACAAAATCTGTGAAAGTGTGACGAGAGTACAGTGCAATTGTTGAGCACAATTTTTTAAATCAATTAAACTTATTTCCGAGGTAAGGTACTAAAATAATGTTATTAACTCCACTCAATTAATACCTAGGACTACTTACTGACTGTTCAGGTATTACTGAATTGCTATAATAAGCTTAAATCCACGTGTATTGCGTACGTGGTGAAAGTTTTAATTTACCTAAATTACACCATAATTTTTCAGTGGCGTTGGCGAATGACTCCCAACTATAACAAATAAGGGCTTATTGATCAAATACACATAAATAAAATATATAAGCTTGTTACATGAATAACTTTAAAGTTTAAACGATATACTTGCAACGACCTCTAATTACCTTCTAGACATTAATGGAGGAGCTACATGATATATCCTTGCTTGAATAAATGTCACAGTTGAGACGTACAACGTAGTTATTTTATACATGGACAGAATTTTCGTATCGTTGAAATATTAAGAAACATATATGTTAGGGATATATCCAGCCTTGATTTTATTAACACCTCAAGGGACATGCCATTGTTTGACAGGCAACTTTAGGACTTAAAATATTTTCCTCTTGTGGTTTAGATTAAAATGTTATACATATATTGTTTGTTACTGTTATAAGATTTTTAGATATATATATTTTTTTATTTTTAATGAAATTCTCTCAATTATATTTAATTCTGATGTGAATAAAACAGAAAATTAAAATATGTGTAAATATTTTTTTTACATAGTACTTTAAATTTTTCTATGACAAGATTAAGAATATAATCTGATATCCAAAGTCTGATATACCAAAACATATTACAAAAATCTGTGAAAGTTGGAGAATTGCTGGCTGAGTTGCTTGTCTGCAAAATTATGGAATATTCTAGACAAAAAATAGATGTAAGCCGTGGGCTACATAATTTAGCTGGGTCACATGGAGCTTAATAATAAAAATATTAAAATCATTTGTCACTTAGTTATTGAAGATGAATAATCTTTTTTCCCCTTAGAAAACATATTTTATCAGCTGTTAATACTATTTTACTATCAATATTTACAACAAGCTATAGAAGTACTTAAAAGCATCTAGATAACAGCCTTGTAAAGCAATAAGAATTAAATCCAATTAAATATTATGTTCAATTTAAATACTTGCTATAAATATTAATCTAATTTATTCATAATCATGAGTGTCACACAGACATTGATTGTGTTCTGTAAGATTTAGATAAGGTGTTACATAGAATTTTCAATGTAAACCTAAGGTTTAATCTTCTCTGGGTACGTACCTAAATATATAACTTAGAATGGAAGATTTTTTCATAGGCGTATTAGAGGGTTAAGCAACAATTTATTTTTATACTAGTAGACCTAACAATAAAAAAATTATATACATAGTTTGTAAATTCCTGTTTAACTCGGTGAATGTTCATCAAATTTTATTTATTCTACCTTAATTATAAAAATAATAAATAAATCTTTCTTTGTCTACTATTTGTTTTATAGGAAAAGGTTACTTAAAATTTAATTATATAACTCAATCATAACAAAACATATTAAATTTAAAAATATTGATCATTGTATAAATCATTATTTTGTATAAATTATTCTGGTTTTCCTCAACAATAAACTGGCTTGAAGGTGTTTTAAAATTTACTTTGCAATTTGCATGTGCATAACAATGGTTTTATTATTACTAAGTGTAACTATGAAAAGCCAATTAATGGAAAGCGAGGGTGTTATCAGTTGCTAATGCTATTAATTAGATTCTTATCTAGTTTACTTTAGATAACAGACCTTCCATCAGATGATGGATATTACATAAAAAAAGCCTCAACCTAGCATTTGGCACGGGCATTTTGATATTATTGACTTGTAGGACAAAACCTGTCAATGTTTAATGAATATGGTGATTAGCACTAAGATTTTGTAAAAGATAATTTTTTGGAACTGGTACAGGGTATCCCTAACATATCTATGGCCTATCCCATACTTCTGACATTTCCAGCACAAAAATCAATACGAAGTTTCTTTTATTAAATATTGAAAAAATACATATCTATTATAATATTAGAATTAATTGAAATTGGTGGAGCGGGTTATAATGTTGTCAGATGACTGCAAGGATCAACTTGACTGAATATCGGATGGAATTTTTCAAGAAATCTATTATCGGCCGGCTACGTCATATATTGAAGATAATTTTGGTTACTATATACTAGAAAAGTCATTAACCCCGAAAATTTACGATCATCTTTTCTTGACATGATTAACATACACTGATATCGTGTCGGAATGAGAAACTAGTATTTGTTAAGAGAATCTTTGAGTTTGATCTAGATTCTGTATTTAAGCAAAAAAGTCAAGTTGGTCAAATTTTATAGAAACATTTTATACTAGGATTTATTATTAATTAAATAAAAATATATAACTTATTTTTCTTTACAAAACGAAAACAACGCAATAGATTCCTTGCCATGTTTCTCGGTGTACACATCGATTGGTGGCCATTCCAACACAATATCATTTAATTCAAAATCCAATACATTTTTGACGTACGGAAGTCAGACTTAGCGCTAAGTTTCGTTTCTGAACCTCACCCTTAGATATACTTAACCACCAGGCTAAGGGAGCGTTCAAGTATTACGTAACGAATTTTGGGGTCCTTTTGTAAAACGTTACGGTGCGGGGCGGGGATCGACTTTCCAATACTTTACAGGTGATAATGTAATGGTACTTGGGTACAGAAAAACGTTACGGCGCATTACTTGGGGGGGGGGGGGTCCAATAATCTCCAAAAACTGCGTGACGTATTACTTGAACGCTCCCTAACTCGTGACAAAATAGGATCTTTAACAATTAAATTTGCTTCAAACAATTTGGAAGTTAAGATAGTTTGTTTGCCCCAGGTATGGAGTGGGAAGGGCCGGCCAAGCAAGGCTTGTACGACCCTCAGAACGAGCACGAGGCCTGTGGCGTTGGATTTGTAGTCGCTATCGACGGAAAACGTACCCATAAAGTAAGTATGTCATGTTAAAATAAATAAGTCAGTGGCGCTACAACCTCTTTAGGTCTTGGCCTCAGATTTCTGAATCTGTTTCATGATCAATTTTTTAAAGCTATCAGGCAAGTAGGTGATTAGCCTCCAGTGCCTGACACACGCGGTCGACTTTTAAGTCGGGTCTAAGACATGTCGGTTTCTTCACGATGTTTTCCTTCACCGTTCAGCAAATGTTAAATACGCACATACAAAGAAAGTCCATTGGTTCACCGCTGGGGTCGAACCTACGACCTCAGATATGAGAGTCGCACGCTGAAGCCACTAAGCCAACACTGCTATTAATTATTAAGTATATCATGTTACAAACTAAAATTCAACTGTCATGATTACTGGCTGGCTATTGTATATCGCATCAACTATTTTTGGTGAGGCGAGGTGAATGGTGTCGTATTGATTGTCTTTATCAAGAACTTACATAAGAGCTACGGATGTTTTTACGCCAGTAGATTCGGCGTATAGTTCGTATGTCAGCCACATAGTTGAATGCTTATTTACAAACATTGTAACAGTTATCTTCTCAATGCTTTATTACGTTAAGTATATGTAGAGAACACACGAAATTTGATTATTGTCGCATTTATTGACATTGTTACTCAAATAAATAAATAAAAAAACTTTAGAGGTGTCAAGGGACACCCGGATGGAACGAAATTCCTTTCGATTAATTTATATGTTAATTGGTATCATAACAGTATGATAGATTTACTCGACACCAATTTTACGACGAAAAAAAAAGCCAACATCACGAGGTGGTCGGTCACCCATCCAAGTACTGACCTCGCCCGACGTTGCTTAACTTCGGAGTTGGGACGAGAACCTAGCCCCCTTTCACAACGCGCGATAAGTAACTTCGTTCCAAAAATCATTTAATCACATAGGTAACATAATGTACACTTATGACTTGTCAGGAAAGAAATATGTACATATTAATGCTTCTAATTTTACATTTACTGCCAGTTCTCAAATCAAGGGCGTAGAACGGGAGAGAAAAACTGGCAATAAACTCTCCGCCACTCTTTTCAATCGGCATTTTTTGTTTTAGAAAATGTTCGTAAGGAGCTACAACCATTACACCATGTCCCATGTGACATTTTAAGTAATAATAATAACAAAAATTAAAAACAAAGATTTGTCCTCTATCAAGTTTCACAACTATCGTAATAGGTATTAACTGTTAGGGTAGTTGTATTAAAAGTAAATAAACGTTTAGTTTGTAATTAATATTTTGTTATGTATTGTTAAGTATTGTGTTTTTTGTTTTTTTTTAATGCAACGAAGTGTGAATAAATAAAGTTTTATACCACAGTTGATCCTGTGTACCTAACGTCTCCAGACTGTTCAAAATGTCGATTTAGAAGACAAAATATTTAATTTGCTTTCCGTGTATTTATTTTGTATTTGGAATACTATAAATCGGCTAGTTAATTATTTGGTATGGTATGGTTGGTGGACTCAGTTTCCGCACTTAGACTCTCACTAGGTCCGTTGTGCGCAGAGTCCAGGCTAACTAGCCAGCCTAGCTCCTTCCAGAAGCACAGAAGTCTCCTGGGCACTTTGCTGGCTTCCCGGAGGACTTCTACACACTTAACTTATATATTACTAGGTGATCCAGCAAACGTCGTTTTGCCATATATATTATGATTATTGTGCCTCACTCGACATAGATATGTATAGTGTGTCGCGGACTTTTTTGTAGATATTTATAAGATCTACAATTACTTAGAACATTTTATGGTTCTATCTTTAATAGTTTAGGCAGGGTACGCAAAATAAGTAACTTTTTTGGTTGATTTTTTACACCTTGTGTCCGAAAAACCCTAATATCTTACGGAACCCTATTTTTGTTCAAAATTAAATATAGCCTATATTACTTGTGGATAATGTAGCTTTCGAATGGTGAAAGAACTTTTAAAATCAGTCCCGTAGTTTATGAGCCTATTCATTACAATCAAACAAACAAACAAACAAAGTTTTCCTCTTTGTAATATTAGTGTAGATAAGCTGGTTGCTTACGTTTATAGATCGTCCGCGATGCCGAAACCCTCGCGAAACGTATGGAACATCGTGGAGCATGCGCGTGCGATAACGACACCGGAGATGGTGCTGGGGTGTTGACTGCTATTCCGCATCAGTTCTACTGCGCTCAGCTAAGGTAAGATTTGTTTAAGATAGAAAACTCTGTTGATGACCTTTCCTTCCAAAGAAACATCGGACATCGACATCACAAATGTGTATTTTTCGAAAGTAACATTGTGACCAGATGATGATATGATTGTAAAACTGGTCTCCAATAACCTGTTAATACGATCATTCAAAGTATGTGTTTAAAAAATCATTTTAAAATACTGTCTTTAGTGTGCAATACGTATAAACTCGGTTCATTGACCAGAATATTCAATTCAAGAAGTTGTACCGTTGGTTTAAAAAAATTATATAAGAAAATCGAAATTGTTGGCTCCTCGCCAAACACGGGAGACCCTGTCTGGCATTCTGCCAGCGATTTGACAGGAAATCCATAGCATTATGTACATGAAACCTGTGACCTAGAAATTCCTTAGTATATATGTATTACCTTATTTTCTATATTGGTAACTCAGTAATTCTTACCCTTTCAAAACAAATAATGGACGATGCAACTCTAACATTGTTAAATCTATTTATTTATTTATTAAAGCATATCATACATTGGCTTCTGTCAGCTGTCATTGTCATTATATGTCACTGTCATTATATGTCACAGAGCTTGTAGATTTTAACCGGTAACACCTGCCTGTTAAGATTTGCCAATATTTTAAGATGTCAATGGCAGCTGGAAGCGTAACTTTGCTCCGACATAATAATAACATTTTCAACAACTTAAGTTTCAATATATTGTTCTTATTTAATTGCATATTTAAATAAAATAATTTGCAGTCTTGGATGATAAGTGCCTTTCTACGCTTTTTTTTTAATTTATCAACCCATTGCCGAATTTATTAAGCTCCATTCATTCTGTTGCTTTCGTGAATTTGATCTAACGAACCAATTGTGTTCGTTTATATAAATCTGCGAACATGAGATCAGCGTATAAAGGAATACTTCTTGACTGTACACTAAGTAACAATATTTTTTATAATTCTAATAAATTTGGTTTTCTCATAAAAAGGCCGACAACGCACTCGCGAGCCCTCTGGCATTATCACTTAACATCAGAAAAGTCTCCTACCCGTTTGCCCTGTTCTATATATAAAAAAAATATATTATATTTTATATACAATTCATAAATCTTTTTCGGAATTGAATCCAAACGCCGCATTAAGTAATACATTATACAAACAAGCGATTGTCCTTACAAAATCATCCTTCCATTTATCTGTCCTTGTAGAAAAAACCTATTACGCGATATCTATTGACAATATATTTACATGTAAATGATACTCATGTATGTAATGGAAACCAGAAGTCGTTCTATTATCATTATAACTACTGGTAGGTAATTATTTTGTATAGAAATTTTACGTCTTTACTTATTTTTTTTTAATTTTGTTCTAAATATAGTTGATAAACCGTCTTCAAAATTTTTTTTATATTAAATGATATGTACCTTAAGAATTTGTTCCTGTTATTCAACCGCAATTATTTTTGTGTTCGGTAGTCCCTTCAGGCTAACACTTTTGATTAATAAATATATAAAGTAAAGGAAAGTAAAAAATTATTTAATCACATAGGTAACATAATGTACACATATGACTGTATTAATGCTTCTAATTTTACATTTACTGCCAGTTCTCAAATCAAGGGCGTATAACGGGAGAGAAAAACTGGCAATAAACTCTCCGCCACTCTTTTTAATCGCCATTTTTTGACGTGATAACGTCTTTAAAATCGTTTTAGTCGGGTGACATGTTCAGAAACTTGTGTCACACCAAAACCTCACGAGCGCGATCGCTTAGTCGGGTGACATGTTCAGAAACTTGTGTCACACCAAAACCTCACGAGCGCGATCGCAGGTATAACGAGAGAGAGACGGACCGATCTCCCGTCTCTCTCACTCTAGCGGCATACAAACGAATGGAGATTTGTATGAATGTATGTATGAAGAAAAATGTATATCATAGTCGAATAAGTAAACTTGTCATTTTACACCCGAAATTTATCATCAAAAGTGTGAATAAAACGATAGATGTAATTTAAAATTTGAAAAAATTGTTATCTTCATTAATTCCTTACTTCCCAAAAACTTATATCACCAATAAGACGTTATCACGTAAACATCTCGATTGTAAACCTACTTTACAAACAACCAATATTTCTTTTTGTTTTACAAAATGTTCGTAAGGAGCTACAACCATTACACCATGTCCCATGTGACATTTTAAGTAATAATAATAACAAAAACATCAGTAGAAGGCATGGTGAAATAGATTCAAGTACGACCAGTCACCAGCGTATATTAAAAAAAATTTACAGTAACCAATACATAGGATAGGACATATTTTGTCTAAACGGAAAAGGTGTAGAGTATACTCCTCCATCAAAGGCCGGCAACGTAACCAGCAGCTAAAATTATTGTTCATGAGTTGCGAAGACTGCCCGTTTTGGGCGTCCCGTAGGCTGGTTTTGCCTCCTATTCTATTTATAAAAAAAAATAATTAATACAGATATATAAATAATTTTTCAAAATTTTTACGAGTCATATTTTAATTCGTACCTACTGTATAAAATAAAAATTATTGCACACATATAAAGAACATTATATTATATGCACTATTGGGAATTAGACAGCCTTGATTCAAATATCTTGGGATTAGTATGGAAAATATTATTGATTACTCAAGGGAAATTTCTGCTCGACATTATCTTATCAGTTCTGTCTCGATGTTGACATTGCAAAGATGTCTGCAATAGTAACTTGTGTTAGGTTTAAATAGATAATTAAGGTTGCTAATAATATTTATTACATGAGACTGACAATTATTAGGTATAATAAACATTTATTTGTAAGAATATGATACAGAAATATTTAGGTGGTACAATCTAAATTTCGAATATTCTGCCAAACATAATGGCGTGAAAATTTGTCTTACATAATAAAATAGAATAATTTTACAATCATATTAATCATATCATCATAGTCAATTCTTATATTATTGTATCAATGCATCACAATATTAAAATATTATTACATTATCAAATTAATATTAATTATTATGTTTCACTCAAATAATCATTATTAATATTAAACTTTTATTTAAGTAGTATATTTAAAAAAATCTATTAGGAAGATCTTTGATAGTTTTTGGTAAATTATTGGCATACAAGTTGTCTTATTCCTATACAATTCCAGATTTCCCCCGGCTGCCATCTTGGAAAAAGGGGTGAAAACACGTTTTTGGCTATATCTCCTAAAATATAAAAAAAAATTGTGCAGCCATTTCGTAGCAAATCGCTTTACCTACAATAATGTATGTGTGTCTTTTTATTATAAAGCCAAAATTCAGATAATAATTGCGTCCTCTAACAAATTTTCAGCAAATGTAACATTTCAATGGACTATATAGTAAAAACAAAACACGAAAGCAAAAGTAATTTAATTATAAAATCACGATTTATCGTCATCGTCTTAATGAATGATTTTTGTGGGAATTACGATGAAATATGGCTTGCTATAATCACTGTAATATTGTTTTTGTATCAATTATAATTAAACTACAATTTATTAATGATGGACACGATATTTGTATTGTTATTGCCGCCACGGTACAACGTTGGGAATAGTTGAGATTTAAATATTCATACAACACTTCTGAACATCTAAAAAGTAAACAATCATATACTATTAAACTGAATTTGTTATGATTTTATAAATAACAAATGATTGTTTAGTCAGTCGACTGCGTAGTTTGTGACAATCAAAGCCCATTCAGTGCCATTATCTAATTGATACATTGGTTCACCAATTCAGTCTAACTGGCACACTTTTGCAGGGGTACCAACGTTTTGGCAGGAACGATCCAAGGTCAAAGGGAATTTAGACTGGCATTTTATTAATGAAGTTTGACTTCTGAATGTCGAAAACGTAGTAGATTTTGACATTTGAAAATAAACGACAAAAATCGACCAAGAATGAATCTATAGTCGAATTTTTAATTAGACGAAGTCAACTGACGTTTACGGTGTTGTCAGTTTTTAATGAAATAAAAATAGTGTTGTGACAAAGTAGAGACCCCTGAATTAATGATCGGTGATGGCACTAGGCGCCGCGCCGCGCTTTGTAATAAGCCGTCAAAAACTGATTGTAGTTACATAGTACTAGTACCTAACTTATATCAGAGCACTTTAATACAATTTTGAAATAGAAATAATATTCTTTTATAGTTTGAAATGATTAACTATTCACACTCATTGTTCATTCATTTGATTGAACAAGATCTGAACGTATCACTATTACTTTAAATATGGCAACATTATTTTACAAAGTGACATTAGCTACTGTCAGTTGGCTTCGTCTAATCAAAAATACGACTATAATATTCCCTATTATGTTATACTGGGGCCTGGAAAAGGTTTCGATTTATCACTAAGTTTTATTATTAGAGTATTTAACTCTAAAGATATATAGCTCTCCGTAGCGTAACTAAGATTTTTTTTAAAGAAATCCATTAATGTTACTTAGGTAAAATATTTACGGTCTCGATTCTGATCTCACCCACTCTCATCACACCACAGTCGCTGTACCTACCGGATAGCTCGGTAGATACGAATTTCTGGCTGGAAAACGTGGTTTTTCCATATTAATAAGATTATTGCAGTACTTTTTTTTAGCAAATCCTAAAAATTGGAGTGGACCCTTATCACTTAGAGATATAGACGAATATATTGGGGTTTACGAGCTGTTCTCATATCTACTGGAATTTTCGACTTAGAGTCCTTCAAGTGAAGAGCGTACCAATACTTAAAAGGCCGGCACCGCAATTGCGAACCTTCTCGCATTGAGAGTGTCCATGGACGGAGGTCACCAATATCAGGTGAGCCTCCTGTCCGTTTGCACTCTGTGCTATAAAATAAAATTCGTTTAAATCTGTTAAGCCGTTTCGGAGGAGATCGCTTACAAATACTGTCATCGTCAATCTTTATCATAACTTCAAATAAACCTATTTATATATAGGGACAATAAATAACATTTAGGGGTGTGTACCGCCGCCCATGGGCAACTTGCAACACCAAGTCTCGGCGTTATTTAGAATCATTTTACGTAATTATATTGCCTATACTGACCTATTGTGCTAGTAAAATGATGTCAGAGATTACTTCAAACTATTGGTCTGAAACTTTTACTCATGCTTCAGCGAATTAACATATTTTTTCATAATAATTTACTGCAAAATGTTGGTACGGAAACGCTATGTCATGACACAATGATTGTTTGTTTTCGTAAAGGTCTTATCGACTATTACGATGAAATGCGACTTGTCTGAAATAATGTTTGTGTAACAATAGACATGATAGCGTAATTTGTAGGAGGAAGATTTATTTGGTTTAAAAAAAATCTACTTGAATGAATATGGGATATAATTGTTTACCATTCTCACTATTTATGTATAAAAGCAATGCTCGGTAGCAAGGGGAGGGAAAACGGGGCCTCCGTCAATGAGGGGCCTCCACAAATGAGGGCCCAACAATAGAGACTTCGGATAAAAAATATTTTAAATTCCGACTAGTAAACAAATTTTCTTTTGATATATTTTTATGTTTGTTAAATACTGAAAGAATCTACTTGGTTTCACATTAAATTATTGATTGAAAAACTCGAATGAAGAGATAAAAATATTAAGCTACTTCTAACAAGCTACCATCCCCCTTCGGGGAGATGTTCGAGTCAATTCGTAAACAACCGAACGAGTCAAATGAGTAACTATTGCACATGTGCACTTGTAGCAAGATTCTTAAGAATATGTTTCATAAAAAATGTTTAGAATTTAATTAAATAAATATTAAAAGCTAACATGTTGCTGTTTAATATATTAGAAAGAAATCCCAGAGAGAATCAAAATGTTTGTTTTAAATCTTATAAAATACTAAATTAATCTTACGACCAGCGTAATTTTTAAATATCGTTACAACCTTAATCTAACAATCAAATACACAGTGTTTACAATTTTCTTAACCTACATAGTAATAATTAAAAATTAATAAAAAGAAAATCACCATCGTAATTACGTTTTCAGTTTTATGTCATGTTACCGGCACTAAATCACGTCAAGATAAGGATTTACTGGCAATTCATATTTGTCACGATACATTAAATTACGAGGCGGACGTAGAGACGTGCCAAATCTATGGCTCTTAACGTATGTGAGTTTTGTTAAAGTAATTTATATAAAAAGTAGCAAATTGACTAATCGTGGCTTGTAAGCAAACGTGGAAAGGCAAATTCAGACCTTTCAAAGAAATTACTTTCGATCACTATGTGTAAGCAGCTGCTGAAGTTCCGAACAAATGCGACTTAGGGTCCTTCAAGAGGAGCGTATCACTTAAAAACAGGTGTTCTTTCTGTCCGTTATCTCCCTGTAATAAAAATAAATGATCTTAAGGTCCTATACCAGCACGAATTGCTGTGTCAGTGACTCGGGGTGGACTGCGGGGCGCAGTGGAGAGCTGGAGCACTGAGGCGCGCCGGCCCGTAATAACAATTAGTTGTGTAAAACATTAAATTAATGTAATTTCATCTTTTTTTCCCTGAAATGGATTACTTGGCTTGCCATAAAATATATCATGTAAATTTCAAAATCATGTTCTATATATATTATATGCTATGTGTGTTTTTTTTTCTATCTAGCGAAGTTATTTAAATCGTACGAGCTTTGAAAATAGATACATAAACTACTCAACTCCACCATATATTTTTTCACATATACTTCAAGAAACGATGACGAAAAATGGAAAAAAGAATGCACTTTTTTGGAGTTTGGCGACCAGATAGGTCCTTAAGAACAACGCGTGGACATAAAACACGCATAAAAATAATTAATTAAAAGGATGGCAACTAGCTTTAAAATCGCTTTCGAGCGAGGCAACAGGCCTAGTTAGCGAAAACACAGAATTATTTAAATTTATCTTAATAAATCACCTTTGTGAGCGCAAGTGCAAAACTACATAAGATATACAATTCCTTAGACTTAAAGAATGAAATAAAACAAAGCAATTTAAACTAATGTAGACAAAGAATAGAACAATAAAAAAATACGACACATATTTACAGAAGAGCGTAGTCTATATACCTATAGTAGGTACTGAGGTCCAATGAATTTAAAACCGTTCTTAAGTTAAGAAAAAGTTAATAGTTTGTATGACTGAAGAAACTGCTCTATTCTTTATGGGCTATTTCATAATAATATGTGCAAAATAATTCGCGCTATCACGCCACAAGGGTTCGTCACATCGATTTCTGTTTACAAGTGACTGGTATGCCTTGGAGATGTGCCAATCCGGGAGTTATATCGGGATATTTACAATTGTTCCTGTCGGCCGGTGAACTTTTGGACATGAAACTAAACGTCAAATTGCGTCTAGGACACGCTTTACATGGCCAGGAATGATACGCCTATTATTATTATATTGTGAGGCTTTTAACGTATTTGTGTCTGTGGATCGTTAAACAACGAAAAGTTGTGTCCCTGGGCCGAGTGTTGCGCCATGACCGCTACCACCTCTTTCAATTAATTATAATGGGTAAAATCGAGGGTACATGGCGTGTTGGTAGAATGAAAGTATCATGTCTTCGCAACGTTAGTGGACGGGTATTGCGACTGCGAGTTGTTCCATCTAGCACGGGACACGAGACTAAAGGCCAACCTCCAGTAATGCCTCTCCAGTAAATCATCACCAAAAGACGAAGAATCATATTATTTACCGTTCTACTTCTATTATATTTCTACTGTTCTAAAATCGTGGCCAGCAAGAGAACCCTTTTTACATTGTTTTTTATATTTTTTATTTTCCGCTAAACAATGTTATAAATATTTAAAAATCATTTGTCTCGTGTATATCAAAAGACGTTTCATTTTTTTTTATATGTACTCTTTAAATTCGATGTATTTTGGTTTACGCAAGTATAAGTAGTCGCGTTCTTTATTACTGAAGGTCGTGTCCTCATATCCTCCATTACCCCCAGTTTTCTACAAGCCTCAATGCTTAAATACCAAGACCTGTAAGGACCTTAACTTGGTCGATCCCCTACTTACTACCTTCCACTCTTTACCGGTCACCATAAGCTTCTTCAAGTAATCGGGACCTCTGTGTGTTATGTCCAAAGAAGCACAGAATCTCTTGACAAGAAGAAAGACGTTTAAGTTATAACTTATAAGTAACTAAAAATGAATAAAATCATCTACCGTGGTGGTTGTGTTAAGCTCGTGTTTTATTGAATTTTTTTTTTCTTAGACAATTCACACCAATTGACCTAGTCCCATGCTAAGCTGGTGAAGCTTGTGTTATGGGTACTAGGCAACGGATATACATACATATTATATATAGATATATAAATACATATTATTAAATATAGACATATAAATACATATTTAAACACCCAAGACCTAAGCACAACACCAAATGCTCATCACATCGATGTTCGTCTCAGCCGGGGATCGAACCCGGGACCCATGGATTCGCAGTTCAAACCTCTCGTTAAACGTATATTGATCAATAAAGCTTTTTATACATTTGACGATTATTTAAATGATCCTAATCCTTGGGATTGATTTGCTACAGTTTAAACAATTTGTTTGACTCAAAACTTGGCGATTAAAAAGAATGGCGGAGAGTTTCTTGCCAGTTCTTTCTTTCTCGCTGACTTGACTTGTTAACTGGTGTAACTGTAAATTTAGAATCAATTTAACATCTTTTCTGTTGACGTTCATAAATGTACCTATATTAAGATCAAATAAGAAAAGATCAGACGCAAAAGTGTCGATGTTTACCATATGACTTTTGGGACAACTTTGAGTATGTTAATCATCAGAGTAACTTATCGAATAATAATAAATCAAAGGTACTAAATCGCTACTATATTTAATTCATATAAAGCAGTGCTGACCTATAGACTTTACTTTCTATATATGTATTTAAAACTATCTCGACTGAAGTAAAACAGGCGGCTTCGGTACGGAAGGCTGATCACCTTAAAAACAAATGATTATGCACCAGATATCGATATCTGAGTCCAATACCAAGGGTTGTAGCGCTAAATTTTATAGTGCTACAACCCTCGGTCATTTACATAATAGATTCGCATTACAATCAATATTGGACGTCTTCTATTACGAGGTTATCAAACGATGACCGTCATTTGACCTAAATCTCTAATGTATTGGTTGTAAGTAAGCAGCGGGATCGGGAAGTGTTTTTGTGTTATATTTTTAACTTTTATTTTGATTGCAGAGGAATGATAATTAAGGGTTGTATGTATTTTTGTATGCTGAATCATATAAAATAAAAATGTTGTCTAAAAAATAAAATAAATTTACGGGAACACCCTTAACATTTAGGGGGATGAAAAATAGATGTCGTCCTATTCTCAAACATACTGTATATGCATAAAAATTTTCATATGAATCGGTCGAACCGTTTAGGATGAGTGTGGGAACGAACATTGTGACACAACAATTTTATATATTAGATTAAGAACCGGCTGATGAAACTTACATAAGTGAAATATGTACGTATTTATCAAATATTAACGTCAATAAGACAACGCAAGGCCGATTCAATTTCTTTTAGGCTTAAAGGTCAGGTATGATAATAAGCTGAAGAATAAAATATTCTTGATTTTTTTAAAAATAATAACAATTTTCTAACATTAAAAAATATGATATATAAATAATATGAATCTTCGCAGGTAAATGTAAAATATGAAGCATTTCATATACATATATGTATATCTTTTTTGACGTTCATTAGTGTACCTATATGATTAAATGATTTTGAATTTGTTCAAAATCTATTGTTAAATCATACTCATAAAAGATCGCGTATCTTGTTGGTATAATAATAAAAATGAAGCGTTGCAAATTGAATCAATTACCACAAAAACAAGTGCGGTTTGTGGTCACAGCGTCTTATATTGCTGTATCAGATTTCACCTCGAATGATATTGAATGAATGAATATTTTCTTATAATAAATCTCTTCAGTGGCAAGCAAGATCGATCGATGATAAAAGCAAGTCGCCCCTGTATTTTAACGCTTTTGTGATTCATGCGCATTATTGCAATGTCTACTGCGTAATACTCGTTGATGTAGTTTTTTTTTTCACCTTTGAATAAGAGACCACCACAGTAATGACAAAAAATCTTGTGCAATATAATGTTGTAAAATTATTGACAAAAATAAGTACAGTATAAACTCTATGGAACGATACTCATGGTATTGTGTCTATTATGACGTTACAAAGAGTTGCCGTTAAATGGAAAGAAAAATCTGTATTAGAAAATGAAAGTTACAAACGTAATACGTGTAATTAGTAATTACGTAAAGACAATTCGTATTTGAACGCAACTGCGTTGTTTGTTATTTTTGTATTGTACCAGTAGTTAGGTTGTATTTTTTTCCTTATTTAATAATTATCTTGTGATATTGAGGCATCTTCGGGATAAAGCTAGGCTCGCTAGGCCATTAAAGCGACAAAACAACGTACACAGCACCGCATTTTTAACTTATTTCGGCAACTTAAAAAGTACGTTTTAGTATTTAATTGTTGCCGTTATTGAGGGATGGTGTAATGCTATGTAGAGTGTATCATTATATGGAAGAAGTCACCACGCACGCTGTAAAGCACGCGAAACGTCTATGTTAAATAATTGTAAATTTATAATAATACATAACTTTAATCCGGTCAAAAAGTTTTTTCTTTAAAGGTGTAAAGGTTATGTTAATCAAAGACAATACTACAAGCTAAACCAACCAAAGCCAAGAGTGATTTCGACGCTTTAGCGCGTTTGTCGTTAAATCGAGGGTCGTTACATGCAGTTTATACTGTATTCTTAAAATACTTCATTACGATAATCATGGCCTCCTAGATAATATCATTTCAAAACGATTTCTAATTGCATTCGTCGTAGTAAATACTTACATTCCCCACACGATATAATTACGTAGGTTCATTTGACCTCTCGTAATAATCACTATAAAAATATTATGAATGATATCAGTAAATAAATTTATTTACGTCTCTGATAACCAGTAACCACCATGTCTAGCATGTGTGAAACGCGTGATTATATCATAATGTTAGATAAAAACAGGACTAGATTTAATACAGACTTTTTGTAAGAGAAAATTATTTGTTGCCCGTGTTAAAAATGCAATTTTGTACGCCATAGACGTATGTAAGGGAGGGGCATTTTTGATCTTGATTGCGTTCTTCGTCAAATCATTAAAATAGGAAGGAAAAAATATAAAACGCTTTCATCCACTTACGAGTTACGGTAGAAAATATTAACTGTACCGTTTAAAGTAAAGTAATATTGTCTCTTCTCATTACAGCGACAATAGAAATTGACAAAAAGAGACAAAAAAGTATACTGATTCAGTCGAATATGGGTAGGGTTTCATAGTAATCTTTTACACGTTTTTGAAACTCAGCGAGTACAAAAACAGTAAAAATTTACTATTTATAAATTACTTATCTAATATATAAAATTCTCGTGTCGTGGTGTTTGTAGTTAAAGTCCTCCGAAACGGCTCCACCGATTCTCATGAAATTTTGTGTGCATATTGGGTATGTCTGAGAATCGGACAACATCTATTTTTCATCCCCCTAAATTTTAAGGGTAGTCCCACCCGTAAAATTTTTTTTTTAAATTTTAGATAAAATTTTTATTCTTTATTTTTTTATGATACATCATTAAAAAATACATACGACCCCTAATTTTCACCCCTCTACGATCAACCCCTATTTTTTATTATAAATGATATAGATGGCAAAACGACGTTTGCCGGATCAGCTAGTATTTATATAAGTTATATTATAAGGTATAGTTTAAAGTTTTTAAAATATACAATATACATACTATTTTTTTAAAAACTTAACTGTAGTTACAAAACCTTTTATTCCGAAGTATTAACTACAGAATATCCGTTCACGGTTCATTTGCGGTTCGATCTCGGTCTGCTTACATATTATTAAATGTAAACATTGTACATTCATACTATTCGTACAGGAGTGGTCGGGGTATATAGCAATACGCATAGACAAAAGACTTCCAGCATAATGCTGAGCCAGGGCCAGTTACAACCACAACACACACACATTACACACTCTATGTACCTCATTTCTTTTTTTTATTATTTTTTGTTATTTTTTTTTATTATTATTAAATTATGTGTTATGTTAGTAATAAATGATATGTGTAATATGTATGTCTAAAAAAGCTATATGGATATGATAGGGTTAGAAGAAGAAGAGTGTGCCCAAAAAGGTAAATAGAGGACATCGATAGCACTAAACGAATAGAGAAACAAAGCCATGGATAGAGAGATTTGGAAAAAGCTGGAGGAGGCCCTTACCTGATAAGGAATTCCTATCAATGGTACTGAAGTTAGGACTACGAATAATTAAGCATAAAATATAATTATAATATACAATAAAATATAATGTAGGTACATTATAAAAACTAGGCTTTATAATTCTAGTTTACTTGTATTAAATATTAACGTTAATACTCATACTAAACTTCTTGCATAATTTTTCTCTCTTTATAATCCTAGAGTTACCTGCCCTGCGATTCTGTAACTCACTGTTCGAACTCACACAGCGGTTTTCGCATCAACGGTCGCTCTCAAATCAGTCGTGAAGCAGTCATTTTATGATTTGGCATTCTAATAAACAATAAACTACAAGCTCCCACCTTTTCAGAATGCCAAATCATAAAATGACTGCTTCACGACTGATTTGAGAGCGACCGCCGATGCGAAAACCGCTGTGTGAGTTCGAAAAGTGAGTTACAGAATCGCAGGGCAGAAGTAAAAGTCTTCTATAAGTACCTACGGCTCGCTTATCTGCTAATTTTAATGTTCCAGTGGATAGGCTATCTCGCTCTTACAACTTGTTTACTAACATTGATGAAAATATTGGTATATTTTACAACAATCTTCCAACTTACCGCAACTTTGTTTATCATACTCTTAATGAGGTTTAGGTTTTCAATTTAGTTTTAGTAATTTTTGTTTTTATTTTGTGGTTGCTAGTTTAAGTTTGTCCCTTGCTAGCTTGCTTATGTTCTAGTATAATTGATGTGTGTGTGGGTAAAATTTGTGATGTCATATTTTCTTGTGCGATTGTGTGCATAGACGTTGTTTTAAATAAATATACTATCCGTACAGTCATGTTTTGATCGAATCCAAATAATCTTCATATTTCATTTGAACTGGGAACGGGATTATCAATTAGATCTAACTTTAAAGAGAAAAAACTCCATCATATTTGAGTAACGAACTCAGGGAAGAAGTTTTTACTAAATTTTCAATGGTGCTCCATGCGTAACGTGACTAGACGTCCCGTTTTGAACGGGACTGTCCCTTTATCCAATAACGAGTACCGGTGTCCCCAAAATGAACTGTGGGAACGCAAAATGGTCCCGTTTTCAGAAACCGCGCGCAAATTTAAGAAGCAGAATATTAAAAAAACCGTGCCAAGAGTTTCATTCTAATTTTAAATCGTCACCAGCAACAAATTTGTTCTTCTGATAAGTATAAATATAACTAAAAATTTTGATAAAGCAAACTAACTTAAAACAGTATTTCTTTTTTCATTGACTACTTATTATTTGACCTAAATTAAACCAATATTCCGTTTTGAGTCAAAGAATAAATAGTCATTTTATCAATGCGTGATATTTTAATTCGAATCAGTAGTTTATGATTAGTGCATTTAACGAAACAAACAAACAGTTTGTTACATCACCAATATATGTCATTATCAAGCTTAGCGGTATCTTTTATGTTTATCAAAACTTCTTCAAATAATCGTTTTAATCGCTATCAATGTTGTACAACTTACAATACAATATTTATTTCCTTAAACATATAAATATAAATTGACGGCTCATTGGTCTAGTGGTTAGTACCCCTGACTGCGAATCCATGGGTCCCGGGTTCGATCCCCGGCTGAGACAAACATCGATGTGATGAGCATTTGGTGTTGTGCTTAGGTCTTGGGTGTTTAAATATGTATTTATATGACTATCTATCTATAATATGTATGTATATCCGTTGCCTAGTACCCATAACATAAGCTTCACCAGCTTAACATGGGACTAGGTCGATTGGTGTGAATTGTTCAATAAAAAAAATAAAAAAAAACGGTTTTGGGATCCCTAAAGAAACATCGTTATAATTATTAGTATTTGTTGTACTATGTGTCTAAACATATTGTCTTGTCTTACGCCCTGTTATGTTTGATTGAATAAACAAACTTGTATCAGGGGGAGGCCAATCAGTAATAATAATACAATTCTTGTGAATTCAGCTAGTGCAACTAAATATATCCGTCTTAGGCTATGTTCAGATGGCAAAAAATTGACGCGCGTTTTTAAATCGCGCGACTAGACATTGTGGTATTTTCATACAACTGTTCAACAACCCATCTTCAGCTTGAGGTTTTATTTCGAACCAACGTCATATCACGATGACGGGTCATGTTTATCACTCACTGTTATCAGATCCAGTGATATTGACAGTAATATTTAAATAATCTCAAGTTTACCAGTTATAACTCGATGGCGCGTGTTAGGTACAGAAGGTTTACCCACACATAAGCAGTTTATAAACTAATCAGCAGCAGATGTTAGGCCTTTGATTGTGGAGTCAAAGATTATTTACGTATATATGTATTTGATTTATTAACACTTTCCAGTAATACAGAAATACAGTTCAATTAAAATAATTAAATGTAAAGGAGGGTTGGCGCCCTTATCGCTTTCGAGCGAATCTCTTTCAAGCAACCACTCTACACTATACTTTTATAAACGTCATATTAACTACTAATTCACGAATCAAGTGTGTGTGAATGTTCTTCCGTACTCTAATACTTAAAAAAATTTCAGTAAAATATATAATATATAATTATACTTCTAAATAATTATTTAATTACAAAAAAGATCTTAGAGCAGACAATAACCATTGTAAGTAAGGATGTAATTTCGTTATGTTAGAGAACAGATTATGAATGCCAAATTTTAATCTTAATGAGAGTTTTATTAATCGAATTTATGTACTACTTTTGGAAATAATGCATTATTCTATGAATTATTATTTACGTGAAACATTATAACTAAATCAATTTGATAACGTTATAATATATGACGATGACTAGATGTAACACTAAGATTGTACCATGAAACAATTATTATCTAGGGACTAGCGTTAGATCAATTTTGACACAACCATTATTCTGTCATGAATTAAGTTTTATTATTATTATTGTACTCGGTATATCGAGTCAAATGCATAAAAGCTACAGAGTTTGTTTCGTTTACTCAGTTATACGAGTAATAATAGATTTATATCGTTAGATAGGCCCTTACCGCAGTGAGACCGCGCCGTGTTGTCGCACAGTCGAAGTGAGTGAGCTCACTAACCTGGGATCAGTGCACCCCTAAACACAGTGTTAGCCGGACGTGTTGTAAAGGACGTTTGCGAGCAGTTTAGTGTCACAAAATGCCATCATGTGCCTTTCTAAAGTGCAACAACAATTCTAAAAACACAAATAAAGCCAGAGGTGTAACATTTCACTCGTAAGTATTGTGATTTGATTTAAAAACTTTTATTTTTCCTTCCGCACTGTCTAAAATAACAAATTTAAATGGCGAGTGCACGAAAGAGAAAGTAGTGTTTGCAACTAATGTAGGAGAAAAAGAGATGACACTATTTTGTCAGTATTACAACAGATAAGTACAATGGCAGAAACACGCACGTTTGTTAACGCACACATTCAAAAACAATGCCACAGTTTTTGGTGTCTGGGCCTATCTAACGATATAAATCTATGCGAGTAATGTAATTTATTACTCATGAGTTATCATCCCATTAGAAGCCCTGTCATAAAAAATATCTCAAGAGACGACTGTCGACGCATGTCTGTATTTAACGCGATTGTTACAACCATAAATGCATATAATTTTACAACACCAAGAAGCTTAGGAGTGCAATAATGATTGTGAATTACTTTAAAGATATCACGCACTGATCTCGTGAAAATGATTCAATTTTTGAATTATGTATAAAGAAATTGATGTTTTGGTTACATCAGATTTTTTTTTATTTGGACCACATAATTAGGACAAACACATGTTTCAACAAAAACATACAAAAGAATTAAACTATTTGAATCAATAATTGAATTATCGGTACTGTGTCCTAATAAGTAGGGCATACAACCTTTTTAGGTCTAGGCCTCAAATATCTGTGTACGTTTGATGATCATTGGCAATCTAATAAGCAAGTCGGTGATCCTGGTGTGCCGGACACACGCCGTCGATTCTCCTCACGATGATTTCCTTTACCGTTCGAGCGAATGTTAAATGCGCACATAGAAAGAAAGTTCATTAGTGCACAGCTGAACCTACGACCGTGATATGAGAGTCACTTTTTATCCATGCGGAGCAGACGGACAGGAGGCTTCACTGATGTTGAAGATACTGCCCACTATACGATATGCACACTGCCCATAGATACTCATATCGTCAAAAAGCTCGCCAGTGCGTTGCCGGTCTTTTAGGAATTGGTATGCCCTTTTTTAAAGGACCCTAAGTCGATTTAATTCGGAAATACTTCAGTGGGCAGATGGTTTCATATAATGGTGGTGCGCGGCAAAAACTGCCTTAAATAACGCTCAGTTGTGGAACGACGGACGTCGAGGTGATACGGGTGGTATTTAATTTTTGTTTACTTTAGACATTCCAAATTATTAGAATTATTTCATCACTAACAATTGCTCTTAAATTTTGTCACAAAATGTTCTGTTATCCATTAGTTTAAAGTAATAGTATGTCTTAACTCGTGCCATGTAAACGATCTTACAGTTAACCTTGAATGGTTATAATCAGTCATAACAAGACAAGTCTAGGAATTTGCTATGCATTAGACGTTCATCAGACGAATATTTATTCAAACAAATACATACATACATACCACTTGAAAATTTGGACATATTAAACTATCTGAAACGAAAACACCTTGCGCGTAGTATAGGCATCTAAATGAATTTTCGTTGTCGCATGATACTCATTTGTCAAGTATTTGTTTATTTTTCTGTTAGGTATAAGAAGAACCTTACATGATGTTGATATATAAATCTCTCTATCTGTAAAGAATATACTTTAAATCCAAAATAGCAATTTTTCAAATTTTCGTAATGACATTGTATTGTATCTTATATAAATAAACTAATTAATATATTTCTATAAATAATTCGTGTCCTTTACCTATTAACGGTGATACCATGTTTGACCGCTTTAGTACCTACACGAATCCTTGAATCTATTTTTTTCATAATGAGGCAAATTCATAATATAATGCCAGTATCAATAGCATGAAAAATTATGTAGTAATTTCAAAATTGAGATATCTCACGCGAGAATCTAACCCTTGTATTATAACCACGCTATGAAAAAGATACAGGATGTAGAATTTTTCGAATTTTAATATAATCAGTCTTCTGGCATTATGAGTGTCCATGGGCGGCGGTATCACTTAACATCAGGTGAGCCTCCTGCCCGTTTGCCTCCTATTACATAAAAAAAAAAAAAAAGTCAATTTTCTTATAAAACTCAAAATAAATTATAACTCTGCAGGGGTTGAGCTTAGAGACATCCCGTAGAACAATTTTTTGCAGCTGATGACCTCATCTATCCCCTATTTGCGTTTGATCCACGACTTTTTGACCACCTGTATACATATTTTAGTTAATATTTAAAAGCGTATACAAAATGTAAACAATCATCGCACACTTGAAGCCAATATCAGCCCTTTAGTTTTTACCACACTTATAAATTCTTGTTTCCGATAATGTCCAATAACATAAGTGTCATTTAGATTTGTGAACCCTTAGATAAGCCACGTTAGTTTTTGGTAGAGTCGCAACCCCACTGCCTCTAATGTTATTTAGTTATAAGCTCATGTTTTAAATATTAAAGCCAGTTGTTACCCAGCTTCAAACAAAGTTTTTTATTTGAACAACTTTTCCCATCCATTTCATAACTTTCGTATTTCTTACATAATGATTAACTATGATAATATTAATCGATATCAGTGAATCAATTTCTTTTATTAGGTTCGATAATACCACATAAGGCCTGCTAATTTAAGTGTAGATAAAAATATGACGACATTTGAATGTTTTTTATTGAAAACAAACTATAGCTATACGTCGCTGATTTAGAGATTAAAACATTGGAAATTTAATGAAAATTTTAATTTAAGATTACAATTCTGTTTTATATAAAGTTATTCGTGGTCAGAGGATTGGACACGGTCAACCCCTCAATACTTTTCAGACCAAATTAACTAAATTTGTGAAATTACTCGATCAGTCCTTGGGCTTTTAATTAATCAAAGATAACTAGTATAAGTAGTAGTATAGTAAATAAATCGGGATTATACTATGATAATCCCGAAATTAACATACCCTCCAAAAAGCAGTTATATTATCACGAATAAGACGCGAATTCCTACTAGACAATAGATTATTGCCAGTTTTCTCTTCCACCTTTAATTCTTTTATTAAGTGTCATGATATAAAAATGATCAAAATATGTATGTAGTCTGTTGGGCCACTGTTTTATTATTATTATTAAGTGTACATGGAAAGTTACCTATATGAATAAATCAATATTCAATAAATAAGATTTTATAAATAAGGGCTTTGGAAACTTAAAATGTTTTTGTATTGGAAAAAGCCGAAATACATATAAGAAAGAAAATTCTAGACTTATTCTGAGGTCTATTTGCAGACGTCGGAACCTCAAGGTCGGCCTTCAATAACACCCAAGGAATTTGCGTTCTCTCAATTGTCGTAATTTTTTTGTGTTTTGTTTCTGATGCAACTTATGTTTACAAAAACCTTTTGTGTATGTTTATTGTTTAAGCATAGCTTCACTGTACGAGGACCTTAAAGGATTTTAGTGGGTGCGTTGTCGGCCTTTGAGGGAACAGAACAGAACAGAACTCTTTTTTAAGTTGGAGTTTGCAATTTTGAATTGGAACCCCAATAGCCTAACTAACCTAATATTGTCACTTCATTATTAATACATTTAATTATCTTAATACGAGACAAATAAATAGAAATATGATAATTTTTAGTGCATTTTGAAGTCGGATGTATATTTATATATTGCGTTTAGATGTGTAATTTATATTAATTTTATGTAATATAGGGTCACAAAAATATCGACAAAATTTTACTATGTGATTTTTACTAGTAATATAATCGAAACGCGCATAACCCGATGTCTAGACGATCAACTTCACCTTGAGGTTGTAATGAATACTGAATATACTGGCTTTTATCTATATGGTGTTGATTATGGTGCTGGCCTCGCTTCAGCTCGTATCATCCCAAGGTTGTGGGTCAAATGCTATCCAATGGACTCTGGGGACGTACATGTATTACGTATCAAGATGTACTCCCCTCCTCTTGTCAGCAAAAGAAGAAGCTCTCAAAAATAATAGTACATATTATTTGTAGGACTCCTCGAAAATGCATTTCTTTCCAAGCATAGACATTGAGTGAGTTATATGTGTAAAAAAGAAAAATAATTACTGTTGACATAATCACTAAATTATAAGAAAAAAAAACTTTCTTCCTCCCCCCTGGTTGCTGCTTTAAGAAATCTTCTCGGTATTTTTCGTAGAACGGGGCAATCTGCCAGAGGCTCATCTAATGTTAAGTTATTGGTTCGGCATACTTCAGTGGGCAGCTGGTTCCACATAGTGGTGGTGGGCGGCAAAAACTGCCTTCGACATTGAATCCATCGCACTAGGGCACCATAATAAACTAAAGCTGTTACGGAATTCTCGTAAACTGTAATTAACAACTACATTTAACCAAATACGTAAAAATAATCATTTGTATACTTTATTTGTATTTAAATAAAAAAAAACTAGTGGGGTTGCAAATTTGTAGGGGATTTCTGTATCTGTTCCGTGATATTTTTTTATTTATTTCTTTCTAGGAAGTAGCATTAATTTTGGGTCTATTATGACGGTTTTCTCTCGATGTTTTCTTCACTAGCAATTTATAAAAGCGCAACAAAGTCTGTGCACATTGGAATCTACGACCTCGTGGAAAAGAGCTGCTTGTTCAAGTCACTGGCACAATTACAAAATTAATTTTATTAAAGTTTTTAGAGTTTAAAATTACATAGGTAATCTGATATCTGGTAACAAAAATAGACATCTGAGAGGAAGTCTGATAATACAATTTTTATAGCAAAAACATTGAATGTCTTCATGAATTAATGATGATTTATTTTGTACCTAATATCGTATTCTTTTGGCCCAATTGTAGTATTATTTTGCATCGCACTAGTTTAAAGCTGCCCCTCTATCTAGAATTCCTACGTATGATAATATTAGCACAGGCACGTTAGTCAATAGCTAAGTGACGTCACATGCGCGCGCACACTACTCCTTTGACCTTTAAACTCCTGACTGGAGCAGATTATTGATCGTACAGTGTATTTATAAATACTTGTGAATGGATGAATTTCCTGTATTTTGCCGGTTGAGCAACAGGCTGAAGTGACCAGAGATATAATCTATATGATCTACTAATACTTAAAGCAAATGTTCTTTATATATGTTACGATTTACATAATAATTGTATGCCGCGACATCTAGCATAGTTGTTGACAACACATTTAATTGCGTATATTAAGAACATGGAGCAGTGTTGGCCTAGTGGCTTCAGCGTGCGACTCTCATCCTTGAGGTCGTAGGTTGAATCCCCACTGTGCATTTTCTTTCTGTGTGCGCATTTAATATTCGCTGGAACGGTGAAGGAAAACATCGAGAAGAAACCGGCCGTATCCGGCACAGAAGGCTGATCACCTTCTTGTCTATTAGACTGACAAATGACCACGAAACAGATTCAGAAATCTGAGGCCCAGACCTAAAAAGCTTGTTGCGCCACTTGTTTATTTTATATTCAGATTATATAGTTTAAAATATTTTAATTGTCTAAATACATTTCTTTCACAATCTATTATTTTAAGACCTTCTGTACGATATAATGACCTAAGATATTTAAAATTTTCCTATCTTTTTTCAGAGACTCGCACCAAATAGATCTTCCTCCCTTCGGGAAGTACGCAACTGGCATATTCTTTCTGGACAAGCTCCATCACCAGAACATTGAAGCCAAGTTCTTGATTCTCGCTGAGAGTCTTGGACTTAAAGTCCTCTGTTGGAGAACTGTTCCAACCAACAATTCTACCATTGGTAAGAAATTTTCTATTGTTTTGTCAATTAAAATAGTTTATGACTTTATTAATAATAAATGTTAAATTCTGAATTCATAGTTGCGTTAAGGGTCCTCTTCATTCTCAAAATGAGTTAGGGCCCGTTCTTGTATTACGTAAGCACTAAAGGGGGGGGGGGGGGTTAGGTGATTACGTCAAAAGTAATTATTTACTGTTTTACATATATTACCCATACATTGTCTATTGTACTTAAAAACGAAATGCATTTTCGAGGATTCCTACAAAAAATTAATACCCTTATGTACCTACTATTATTTTTGATAGCTTTGCTTACAAGAGGAGGGGTGGGGGGGTGGGGGAAATGATAAATTGCAGTAAATCTGCTTTCGTAATACTTGAACGGCCCCTTATAAATTACTAAAGAATCTGGACTAAAAACTTATGTTTCCGTATGAGACTTGATTCTCCTATTCTAGCAACGATAGGACCAACAATGAGATGTACAACAATAAGATGTATTGCCATAATAATCCGGTCAATCGATACATTGCAAGCTACCAGAATTACCATCAAGCTGAAACTGAGTAAACTTGTTCAAAACACAATTTAAAACAACTTTTCAAATCCCCCATCTCTTACGACCCATGAAAAAAAAATTGATAATGTTTATCTATCTACAATTTTTGTCTGAGGTAATTTTATGATAGAACTTGCCGTTTTGAAGAAAATCGCGAAAAACCCATTTTTTTTTTACCTTTGGCCTTGAGTAAATTTTTTTCCATGGGTCGTAACGATGGGGGATTTGAAAAGTTGTTTTAAATTGTGTTTTGAACAAGTTTACTCAGTTTCAGCTTGATGGTAATTCTAGTAGCTTCGCTCTATTTTTGATCTAATTTGACCGGACTATAAGTCTTTCGGTAGAACGTTCTTAACTATTTGAAACTCTTGCTTTGTACCGCAGAACTAGGAGAATCAATGAACTTCTGTAATTGTAATGAAGGAGGCCCTTCGAAAAGTCATTTGTAACAATGCCGATCTTGTTCGTATCATCACATTGTCTCGCTTCCATACGGGCAGTTGCGATGTTGTTTCGCTACTCATTGCAGGTCGTACACGTAGTATTGGGTCGTAAAAAGCGGCCGAGCCGGTCATGCGATGCTTTGACCACACGGTTTGTTCAATTTAACACTGTATGTGCTACTGTTGAAGCTAAAATCACTCTGTTCTCATATTTTTCTCGATATAAATTTTATAATTCTTTGTATTGTACGTAGAAGAGATGTTTCGATTTAAGTATGGGAATAGATTAACTCATAGTATCAGTTGCCATATCAAATTCATTCATTGTAATGTATTTCGTTTTTATTAGAGTAATTTAAAAGTAATATTATTTGTACAATTTAATTCAGATTGTGTAAATTGATTTTTGTTTATGAGTCGATAAATGAGTTGGCTAATTGGAAGTCCATTCCCAGTGATCTTATCAATACTAGTTAAATTCCGATAGTTAAATATAGTAGTTAGAGGTATAGCAATTGGCTCTAGAGAACAGTTAAGTAATTGCCAATTTTAACTAACTTTCAGGTCAAGTGGCTCGTAACTCGGAGCCATATATGCGTCAAGTGTTTGTAACTGCCGATATTGACGACGAACAGCATCTCGCCCGTCAGGTAAGAGATATCGGTACCGATACGACACTACGAGTATGAACTTGCAACGCAGTGTGCGATTTCAAACTCTACTCTATAATAAGGACGACGAACTCTTGAAGGATTTCTTTCAGATCGCGCGCCGGCCGCTGCTGAGTCGACATTCGCCGTTGCAAACGTAATTTTAAAACCCTTATTGCCCGTTCGTGGACCTATTTTGGATCGTTTCTGGATTGTATGTTATGTTCGCAGGTGTTCGTGTTACGTAAACGTGCGTCGCACGAGCTTATCCTGCCCGGAGCTCGGTTCTATATTTGCAGTCTGTCCTTGAAAACCGTCGTCTATAAAGGATTGCTTACGTCCAACCAATTATGGGTAAGAAATACATATTGTTCTTTGTGATTAAGTTTTTAAATCGGACTTTAAAACAAGATTCATTTTTAAAAGTTCCAAGTAGGCAAACATTTTATTTTGTATATATTTTGCAAACTGTACTAACACGGTTTAATTAAATAATATTTGCATGTTTTTAATAATACTTTATTGTCTTAGTTGGAATTTTGACTGAGTATGTCATTTAGGGTCGATTCGACCAAAGAAGAGTAAATCTTAATCTTAGAATAAATCGTCAGTTAATCGAGAGTAAATCAATTTTACGTTTTACCATCTACAAATTCTAAAAATAGTGGGCCTATTCGGGGATTATTACTATACCGCCGTTTCGCACGGAATAACAGCTATTCCTAGAATAATTTAATGGCGTCAGTCAGTCCAATCAGCTGATTTCTGTCATTTCACAAATATGTATTCTGTGTTTTAATTTCAAGTCAACCCAATGTACTAAATTAATAGTCTGGCATTGTATAATGAAACGTTTAAACAATTTATTATTTATTTATTTATTTTTAGATTTTTTATTTTCTATAATATTAGAATGGAATTCAACTAGGCTCAACAGAAGTTCCTTTTTAGACGAAAGCCTCAAACAAACAACAAATAAAAACTTTTTTTTGGCGTTTGACACCTGTTAAAAGCTACTTTTTGTATGAGTTGGCATGATGTATGCTCTTACACTGTCCCGTTGTAGAACAACATTTATTTGCCGAGTTTTATTTTCGTACACCATTCTCTTTGCTATTCGCGTATTGTTATTCCTAGCGCAATTATACTATCGATTACGTGGACAAACGACTATGGATTTACTCGACATTAAAATCATGGAAAAGGTTATTCGTGGTATAGTTACTCGTGTATAAATTGAAGTTTGGTCGAATCGACCCTTAAGCAGTTAACTGCAACAATGTATTATGTGTTCTAGGAATACTTCAAAGATCTGTCGAACCCCGCGTTCACAACGTACCTGGCTCTAGTGCATACAAGATTCTCCACGAACACCTTCCCAAGCTGGGAGAGAGCACATCCTTTAAGGTAATTATAAATTATGTGTTATAGTAGTGGCGCCATGGAGTTTGCCCAGATCGCGAGTTCTACATAACCCTACCCCAAGAAATCCAGCTGCGGGGTTAGTGCAGGGGGAAGGGTATGCGCCACGCATTTGCCCACTTAATAAATAATAATAATAACATAGAACGTTTTCCGATATCTTAATCGAGGTTCATTTGAGATTTCTATTTAAAACTTTGAACTTATAACGTTAATAATTCATCTTAAAACTATCGAATGACTTTTCGTGGTCAATATTATTTTAGGTTTTTTTCTTCTTTTTCTCTTCTTAAAAGTGACGTCGTGGGTAAATTCAGTATTATATATTAAAAATTATAAACCAAAAAGAAATTCGCCTGAATAAGGGATTCTTTGGAAGAGATGAATTCTCATTTAAAATGTTTACTTTTCAGGGTTCTAGCTCACAATGGAGAGATAAATACGTTGCGAGGTAACGTGAATTTGATGAAGGCCCGTGAGGGTGTGATGAAGAGCAACAAGTATGGAGAAGGTATGTATCTCACACACACTTTATTTGTAAGATTGTACCTGGATAGATTGACTATCTCAGAATCCATAAATCGGGAGATCAACGCTGTGTTAAAATAGTATGAAAATACAAAATATAATTTCCAATTAGTCAATTATGACCTTTCAAATTCTAATCATCAAAAATCTAATTTATTCTTACTTCTATTTTGAAGATACTTTGAGCACAATAACAATCCATTGGTGGTACAGCCAGGGTTTGAACTGGACCTTAGTGTTGAATCACACAACTACTTCTCCCTATTATACTCTCTCTTCTTAATTATAGACCTGAAGAAACTCTACCCAGTAGTGGAACCAAATCTATCGGATTCTGGTTCGGCTGACTGCGTTTTGGAGTTCTTACTTCACGCCGGAAACAGATCTCTCCCCGAAGCCGTCATGACCATGGTGCCGGAAGCATGGCACAATGACCTGACCATGGACAAAGAGAAGAGAGACTACTACATGTGGGCTTCTTGTGCCATGGAACCGTGGGACGGGCCAGCTTTGATTTCCTTCACTGATGGACGGTACATCGGTAAGTTAATAGTCAATATTTTATTAACTTCACAAACCTTGTTGTAACCAGCTACCAGAATTATTTCCATACGACTTATGGTCTTCAAGAAGAAAAGAGTGAATTTTTTCAAAGGCCGGCGACACACTTTTCCTTGCAGGTGTCAACTTTGTACGGTAAATTGACCCGCTTGTCCTGATAAAAGAAAAACTCAGTAGCTATTTTAAACAAAATATAGCTTTTATCAGTTGCTTCACTGGTAATCCCCTGGTATAGGGTCATAGAAGTAAGTGGATATTAAAAAAAGGTAAAAAATATTGGTTGTTTGTAAAGTAGGTTTACAATCGAGATGTTTACGTGATAACGTCTTATTGGTGATATAAGTTTTTGGGAAGTAAGGAATTAATGAAGATAACAATTTTTTCAAATTTTAAATTACATCTATCGTTTTATTCACACTTTTGATGATAAATTTCGGGTGTAAAATGACAAGTTTACTTATTCGACTATGATATACATTTTTCTTACAAAACTTAACCGCACGAGAAAATCTCCATTCGTTTGTATGCCGCTAGAGTGAGATGAGACGGGAGATCGGTCCGTCTCTCTCTCGTTATACCTGCGATCGCGCTCGTGAGGTTTTGGTGTGACACAAGTTTCTGAACATGTCACCCGACTATGTATGCCGCTAGAGTGAGATGAGACGGGAGATCAGTCCGTCTCTCTCTCGTTATACCTGCGATCGCGCTCGTGAGGTTTTGGTGTGACACAAGTTTCTGAACATGTCACCCGACTAAAACGATTTTAAAGACGTTATCACGTCAAAAAAAATATTGTAGAATAAACTGGATAAAGGTCCTAAAGTCTTTTAGGATCTCCGCCATAAAGCTATGGGATACGCTCCCCGATCCCATACGATTAGTTACTCTCTAGCTTTAATCTTTAACAAGCCTTATCGCTAACAAGCTATTTCTTCCAGACCAGCTTTCTAAAGTCTTATACATAAACATCTCTTTATCATATCCTTTCTACCTGTTTAATCGTGATCATTATTTTTGAAGTTATACTTCTTTTGGCGCGTTAGGGAAAAATGATGAGAGTATTTTTACGATGCGCGCACACACCGAAACAAAAAACTGAAGTTAGCTATACTTTAGTTTTTTTGAGTTATTCAACTAAACTTGATTTAACTTGATTATGCGTTACAATAAAACTTTCAATGTATTAAATACCTTTTTTCTATTGTTAGTGTCGTTTTTTCTACAAACATAGAATAAGGCGAAAGATAATAATTTTGCCCCCAAAGAAGTACACACATATTTTTTTACTTGATTTTGCTTTGGTTATTGCATCACTATAATAATAATCTAAGATCTAATAGAATTATATCTATTTTAGTTATGCACTTCTTGCACTTTATCCTTTTATCTATTTCCTTACTAGGTCGCCTGAAACAGCGATTTTATTTATAACGTGAAGTTTTGTTGTATTTGTATCGACTTGTCGTCCTTTACACTGTTGTTTTGGTACGTGATTAAGGTGCTTCATGATGGAGTTGCGCATTAACTGCTTAAGAACTTTTGCCAACCGTATTTTAAATTGTCTTCCAGGTGCCATACTTGATAGGAACGGTCTCCGGCCATCTCGATTCTACGTCACAAATGAGAATATCCTCGTCATGGCGTCCGAAGTCGGCGTTTATGATGTTGATCCGGAGAAAGTTATTCTGAAGGTAATGCGATTGTTTACTATTTTAATATTGCTCTAATATCTAACTTAGAGGTTTATCTTATATATAAAATTCTCGTGTCACAATGTTAGTCTGCATACTCCTCCGAAACGGCTTGACCGATTCCTCTGAAATTTGGTAAGCATATTGGGTAGGTCTGAGAATCGGCTAACATCTATTTTTCATCCCCCTAAATGTTAAGGGTAGTCCACCCCTAATTTTTTTTTTTATTTTTACATATTTTTTTCTCTTTTTATTTTTTTATGATACAGCATTAAAAAATACATACAACCCCTAACTTTCACCCCTCTACGATCAACCCCTATTTTTTTATTATAAATGATATGGCAAAACGACGTTTGCCCGGTCAGCTAGTCTTATATATATAATTCTCGTGTCACAATGTTAGTTACCATACTCCTCCGAAACGGCTTGACCTATTTTTATCAAATTTTATATGCATATCCAGTAAGTCTGAGAATCAGCTACTATCTATTTTTCATACCCCTAAGTGATAAGGGGTGTCCACCCAAAATATTTTTTTTTTATTTTTTTATGATAGAGCATACAAAAATACATACAGCCCCTAATTTTCACCCCTCTACGATCAACCCCTTTTTTAATTATAAATGATATACAAGACAAAACGACGTTTGCCTGGTCAGCTAGTCTAATATATAAAATTCTCGTGTCGCGGTATTCGTGGTTAAACTTTTTCGAAACGGCTCGACCGATTCTCATGAAATTTTGTGTGCATATTGGGTATGTCTGAGAATCGGACAACAGCTATTTTTCATCCCCTAAATTTTTTTTTTTATTTTTAGATATTTTTTCATGATACATACAGCATTAAAAAATACATACAACCCCTAACTTTCACCCCTCTACGATCAACCCCTATTTTTTTATAAATGATATACATAGCAAAACGACGTTTGCCCGGTCAGCTAGTTTATTTATATATTCACGCCTTTTTTCGGAAGTAGGCAAAAAACACGGATCTCCATTTGCCGTACCTGATTCACTATGCTCCTCTGTTATTTATTTTATTTAATCACAAACATTTGTCAACTCTCGGCATACTAATACATTGGTACATAAAGAAAAAAAAATGGACTCTACAAACAAATGTGCTCAGCAAGGCGAGACGGTACTTCACTCCGGGCCACCGCATGCAACTATATAAAGCGCAAATTCGGCCCCACATGGAGTACTGCTCTCACCTCTGGGCGGGGGCTCCCCAGTACCAGCTCCTTCCACTTGACCGTATTCAACGCAGAGCGGTTCGAATCGTCGACGACCAATCCCTTTCCGAGCGGCTTGATCCTTTGGCGTTGCGTAGAGATGTGGGGTCTCTCTGCATCTTCTACCGCATTTACCATGGAGAGTGTTCAGAGGAGTTGTTCGGATTAATACCTGCAGTCATCGGACGTCGAGGCAGAGTACGAAATTCCACCCGTATCACCTCGACGTCCGCCGTTCCACAACTGAGCGTTTTTCAAGGCAGTTTTTGCCGCGCACCACCACTTTGTGGAACCAGCTGCCCATTGAGGTATTTCCGAACCATTTCGACTTAGGGTCCTTCAAGAAAAGAGCGTACCGATTCCTGAAAGGCCGGCAGCGCACTCGCGAGCCCTCTGGCATTGAGAGTGTCCATGGGCGGCGGTATCACTTAACATCAGGTGAGCCTCCTGCCCGTTTGCCCCGTTTTATAAAAAAAAAAAAAAAAAAACAAAAACATCTAAGTCTATCCTTAACCAAAATGAAAATTTCACCAAAATCGGTGCAGCTATTTGCGTTGGATGTTAACAATTGTAAAACTGTATATATAATTAATTTTTTTTTCAGAGTCGCCTAAAACCAGGTCGCATGTTGCTTGTGGATACTGAGGAGAAACGAATCATTCAAGACGTCGAACTCAAGAGAAAGATTGCCCAAAGCAGACCGCATTCGCAGTGGATTCAAGAACAGGTATATTGTTTTTGTATTGATAATGTATAAAAAAAACATATAATATAAAAAAAATGGGTATTTTGATATAGAGTGATAGGAACGGGTCGAATGAAATCCATATGTAGTGCAAGCATATTGTATAGATAGGCGTTATACATAACGTAAGAAACTAAATTTATATGTTTTAAGTATATAGTAGGACAACTGAAAGTCCCGTTTGTTTCTAATTTATTGTACCCACTATTAGTTAAGTTATTAATAGTACGGTTACCATGGCAACAATGTTTGTATATAACAAAATGGTAACGAACTTTAGTCATTGTTTTGTAAGACTTTATTCAGGGGAATAGACTGTTTCTATATTAAATTTAAAATGTTTCATGCGACCATTTTTGGAATAGATGGTGAGTTAAATGTCCGAAAATGTATTTCAAATAAATACTAAATCATTTAAAGTGTGATGTCAAAGTAGTTTTTTAGAATAATGCAATAGAGGTTGTATATCAACAAAATTGTGACCATTTGTTCTGACCCTAATATGTATGTGAAGCCTATGTAAATAATTACGATAAAGTTCGCTCAGTAGAGTGCCTAGTGGCTTCAGCGTGGGACTCTCATCCCTGAGGTCGTAGGTTCGATCCCCGGCTGTGCACCAATGGACTTTCTTTCTATGTGCGCATTTAACATTCGCTCGAACGGTAAAGGAAAACATCGTGAGGAAACCGGCCTTTGGTTCAGGAGGCTGATCACCTTCTTGTCTATTAAATTGACAAATGATCATGAAACAGATACAAATATGAGGCCCAGACTTAAAAAGATTGTAGCGCCTTTGGTACTCGTCAAAGTACGCTCGGAAATTAATAGGCGTGACAGTTTTGCGAACTAAAATACTTATTTGTATATTTCATTCACAAATATTATATTCTCCTTTGTTTATTAAGTATCAAGATTACTGTCGAACTATAATGACGTAACACAAAAGCTAATTAAGTATTTCTATAACCTTGAATCCCATGACGGTCCACAGACTATCAAATATGTCCACAGACTCTAGAAATAATAAGGAACTGGCAATTTTGATTAATATTTGACATTCAATTTGGCAATTTGAAAATCAAATTCGAACATCCGTTTTTTGCTTGGTTGACTGATCAAGTTTATTATGTCTACCCACATTTTTGGTGCTGTTCTGTTTTGATATTTTATATATGTACCTACATATGTGCGCTCTACTTTCTAATTTTTAATCTTAGTTTTAAATATGTGTTTCTCAGTAAGTGAATTTTGTATGCAATTCTTATGAGAAATAAAGTTATTCTTAAACCAAAAACATTTTAACACTAATTCCAGATGTCAATGGAAGATATCCACAAATCGATACCACCGCAGAACTGTTCTCTTAACGGAGGTACCACGGAACCTATATCTGGTCTTTCGGATATGAGACTCGGTCTTTTCGGATACACCATCGAATCGATTAATATGCTGCTTCTGCCAATGATACAGAACAAGTAAGTTATTTTATCGTATTAAATGATAACTGCTTTAACCGAATTCAAAAAGGTTATCTGTTTTTCTTGCTTGTGATATATGAATTATTAGGCTGCTAAACATATATGAGGTAGATAATATAACCATTTTAAATTAAATAATTTATTTAATGTTTTGTTACGATAACAAATATAATATAAAGAAGTTAACATGCATCCATTACAAGGCACCAAGTGTACTGACTCACGTACCACTGTTACCTGCGTGCACGCTCACGTACGCGCGAAATAGGCAAAACCAGTTTTCTTGTAGTTATGTGCAAGTGACGATAAAAATAAATAACATGTATATGCTACACATATGTGTTAAGTTTCACAAATTTTTCATAACAAAGTTTCATCATAATCAGTTCAATAGTTCCTGAGATATGGGTATTCCAGGTACTCTGGATGGAGAATTTCTGGTACAGGTATTAGTCGGTTTAATTTGTGATATTTTTTTTAGGAAAGAAGCGCTAGGAAGTATGGGCAATGACGCCCCATTGGCTTGCCTTTCTCAATTCCAGCCTCTGCCATACGAATACTTCAAACAATTATTCGCACAAGTTACGAACCCGCCCATCGACCCTTTCAGGTAATTATTTATTCAATAGTTTCTTGCGATATTTGTTTAAAATAAGTGTTGTTTGATGATTTGCTCTCGGCCTACACCCTCTGGTTTCTTTGCCGATGAGTAGGGATGCCTACAAGTTCAAATTTAATGACGTGGAATAAGTGATACCTGTATCTTATGTTCCATAATAAACATATTTTATTTTCATTTTAACCATTGTGATATATTTTCAGAGAGAAAATCGTCATGTCCCTAATGTGCCCAATTGGTCCCACTGCAAACATTCTGGAACCGAGTGCCGAGTTCGTTCATCGACTGTTCCTGCCTCAACCCATTCTCTCTATACCCGACTGCGAGGCTTTAAAGAAGAGTAATTACCGGGGATGGAAGGTAAAGGCCATTTAACAATAATCCTAATTCTTAAAAATTAAAATATTTAGCGTGTACGTAATATAAGCCCCGCCCCATTCAGGAGATTTCATACGAGATCGAGCTATTTGTAACATGAAACGTTTTTCAGACAAAAGTAATAGACTGCACATTCGAATACACTGATGGGCCTTTGGGCCTAGAGGCAGCATTGACCAGTATCTCTAAAGAGGCCCACACTGCTGCAACTGCTGGATACCAGCTTCTGGTGCTTTCTGAGCGATTGGCCGGACCCAGACGAGTTCCAGTTAGCTCCTTGCTTGCTCTTGGTAAGTTGTATGGTATTTTTTAATGATATCAATTAATTTTAAACATATATTAAGAATAATTTAATTATGAATTTAAGTTTTATGAATAAAACCAAAAAGGTCCAAATAACAATTTCACGTGTACGGCGATACTTCTGGTAGGTCATCAATCAATTTTATTTGTATGCTGTTTATCTGTCAAGTTTCAGGCTTCTAAATTAACCAAATTTATTTTAAAATATTAAATATGGCGACACAAAATAATATATTTTTTTAATTCTACTAAAATTCTATAAGTTACTCAAATATTATTAGTCAAGCCAATTTTTTATTTCAAATTATAGGCTAACGTACATTTTTATACACCAGAAGTTTCGTGTGTACGTGTCGCACTGAGCGTACGTAAAAATTCAATGACATAAATTACCGGATATTATAATTATTTTAATTGTAAAATCGATATTGAATAAATTCCTAAACAGAGGCCCTTATCAATATTTGCAGGTGCGGTCCATCATCACCTGATCGAGACACGTCAGCGCATGAAGGTTGGGATTATCGTGGAAACTGCTGAAGCAAGAGAAGTGCACCATATGTCTGTTTTGCTTGGTGAGTGAAGGACGATGTATTTGGCCATTTTGTAATTTGTATAAATTGACCAAAAATTATTGCAAAATATAAGTTTATTGCTTGTTTGTTGCTTTCTCACTATAGCTCTATCTCACTCTCTCTCTTTATCATTTGCTCCCTTCTCTCGCTCTATGGCTATTTGATTCATTCTACTCTCTCTCAATCGCTCTCTCCCTTTTTTTCGACACAATCGCTGCACATCTTCGTGACGCTAATATTATTATTGCGTTTCACCCGTAAAAAATTTACCCTCATGCGCCTAAAGAAGTTTCACTTTAAAACTACAGTCAAAACCGGTTATAACGACATTGAAGGGACCGTATAGTTGCCGACGTTATATCCGATAGTCGTTATAAGCAATGTCATATACACAAGTACAGTACATATGTATGTACATAGTTATCGATCGAGAATAGGTAAATATGGGTTATAATATGGTATGTTAATATTATAATATGTAAACGAGTCAAAAAAGAAACAAAAATATTTATTACGAAATAATTAGGTACAAAAGTAATCAGTCAGTCTGATTTTTTTTAGCCCAGTCTCAAATATGTTTTGCATTTTACGTTTCCTACTCATCAAGGTATGAGTATCACCAGTATCAAACTGTTGGTTAAAGGCAACAAATTTTATATGCCTAAATATTCATTCAATGCTTATAAATAAGATTTAAAATCGTTTGTATTGTTTTGTTTTGCTGAGACAAGAATCGGTTGGTCGTTATAGCCGATGATATCGATAAACTTTCGCCGTTGTAAGCGATATGTCGCTGTATCCGATGTTGTTATAAGCGGTTTCTTTACTGAATAGTTTACTAGGGATTCGGACGGGACCATACAATCTGGTTGTAATAACCGATAGGTCGTTGTAAACGATGTCGTTATAAACGGTTTTGACTGTATTATTATTATAAGATGGCTAGAAGCATTCCAAGATCCGCTTCACTAGGCATTTTCTTTTGCGAACTGTGGAATCGACTCCTGGTGGATACGCCCTCCAATTGTTTAAAAATAGAGCATACTTCTTCCTCACATGCCGGCAACGCACCACGTGTTCAACGTAGAGCGGTTCTAATCGTTGACGATCCCTTTCCGAGCGGCTTGATCCCTTGGCGTTGCGTAACAATGTGTTACCTCTCTGCATCTTCTACCGCATTTACCATGGAGAGTGTTCAGGGCAGTTGTTCGGACTAATACCTGCAGCTGAGTTTCATCATCGGACGACGAAGCAGAATACGAATATCCATCCGTATCACCTCGTCACAACTGAGCGTTTTCTAAGGCAGTTTTTGCCGCGCACGATCACTATGTGAAACCAGCTGCCCACTGAAATATTTTCGAACTAACTTACCTTTAAGAGAAGAGCGTACCAATTCTTAAGAAACACGCGCGAGCCCTCTGGAATTGAGAGGCGCGGTATGTCTTAACATTAGGTGAGCCAACTACTTGTTTGCCCCTGTTCTATAAAAAAAAACCTACTGAAATGGAAATTTAAAAAAAACTTTAGAGGTGTCAAGGGACACCCGGATGGAACGAAGTGCCTTTCGATTAATTTATATGTTAATTGGTATCATAACAGTATGATAGATTTTCTCGACACCAATCTTATGTTTTATCGTCTATTAAAGTTTAAAGAGACCAGGAATCTAAAAGAGGAAGAAGGATGATGTCATTGTGCTACGCAGCGATTAAATAGTAAAATAACCAAAAAATAAATTAAGTGGCACAATTAATAAGCATTTTTGTATTTCGTGGTTCAGATGTTTTAATTTAGTCTGATCTGGTTCATCTCCTTGTATAAGCTGTTTTCGTTGTGATATTAGTTCACAAATTTTTGAATTCGCAGAAATTTATGACATTTTCCTAAAACATTATTTTTTTATTTATTATAATGAATATTTTTTAAAGGTATTGTATTGAAAAAAATTGCAAGGAAACTAGGGACCCCGCAATTATTATTGTAAAGGGATTCTGGTGTACGTTTACTACGACTAATTTAGTTAAGTGATTCCAAAAATAATTTTCACTTATCGCTGCGAAAAAAAAATCAACATTACGAGGTGTTCCCAGGCGGTCACCCATCCAAGTACTGACCTCACCCGATGTTGCTTAACTTCGGTGATAGGACGAGAACCGATGTATTTCAATAGCAAATAGCAAAAAAGTGTCGTGACAACTTCTCGTAAGAAATTTTTCCGTCTAGCCCCCTTTCACAACGCGCGATAAGGAACTTCGTTCCAAAAAAAATTTAAAAAAACATCTTAATTTAATTTACAGAGTATATATCCATAAATATCTTTACAGGTTACGGTGCAGACGCTATATGTCCATACTTAGCGTTCGAGCTGGCGTTTTCACTACGCAACGACAATATTCTAGACCCGACCTTAACCGACGCAGACATATACACGGCGTACCAGAAATCTATTGAGACTGGCTTGGCCAAAGTCATGGCCAAGATGGGAATCAGCACCTTACAGTCGTACAAAGGAGCACAAATCTTCGAGGCTGTCGGGCTCAGTGAGGAAGTTGTGGACAAGTGCTTTAGAGGCACGCAGTCTAGGATTGGTGAGTAAAAAAAAAAAAAAAAAATGTCTTTGTGATTAAATAATGTTGTCTTATCATCAAAATAAAATTCTCGTGTCAGTGTTCGTACCCAAACTCCTCCGAAACAGGTCGACCGATCCTTATGAACTTTTTTATGCAGTTAAGTCTGAGAATCGGCTACTATCTATCTTTCAAACCCCTAAGTAAGGGGTGTCTAGCCCAAATTTTGTTTTTTTATTTTTTAGATATTTTTGTTTTTATTTTTTTATGATACACACAACCCCTAATTTTCATTCCTCTACAGTCAACCCCTATTTTTTATTAGTGTAGTTAGTTATTTTTGTTGGGATTGCAACATTTCTACTTCAGTTTTTTTTTTTTTAGTAAAATTTTGTATCCATATTTCTGAGTTCAGCAACTTAAAGTTTAAATTACACTCGTGCTTAGATTTGATAGCGAATGTTATTTAACATGAGAGAAAAGTAAAAATATATCAAGAAAAGAGCGTACAAAAAAAAAATGTGTCTATGCGGTATCACTTAACATTAGGTGAGCCTCCTGTCCGTTTGCCTTCTCTTACATGTTCTAAAACAAAGTTAAATATGACTAAATCATAAAATTACCCATGTATACTATTTGTCAGAATAAATTATTTTTTTAGTTTTAATATAAAAATAACTGTATTTTTTCATAATAGGTGGTGTAACGTTCGAAATATTATCGAAAGAGATATTCGACCGACATGCTCTCACCTACGGAGATTGTAAAGATATGCTGGTCTTACGGTGAGTGACATTATAATACTTAAAGGTTTTCTTTCTTTCTTTCTTTCTTTTCTTAGGATAGGGGCCGTTCAAGTATTACGTAAGCAGATTTACTGCATTTGATTTTTCGTGCAAAAGCAACAAATATTATTAAATAAATGCTATATACAAAAAAGTGTACAAAAAATTAAAAATGATACTTTCATTTAGCTTTACCATATGTAGGTTTTGAGACCTTTAGGGTGTCAATATAAGAATAAGAATAATTTTTATTTTCTCCCAAATAACATTTACATCAAACAATAAGATAACAGTTGAGAAGGCATTGGGAGACTGGTTTCCAAACTAGGCAAGAACCTGTGATATGGATAACCAGGCTTTCATTCCACAGCAGTCATATTGAGTGTTTACAAAAAGTACATACATATATGGGTAGGCAAACAAATTAACGTTTTAATAAAAGAGAGAAAAACAAAACAGTCAACTAATTAGAAGTTAGTACAAAATAGCACAAATAAAGTTGTTTGGGCGTATGTGAGGGTGTGTATGTGTATGTGTGAGTGTGTGTGTGTGTAGGTGAGTGTGTGTGTATGTTGATAGTGGGAGAGGGTATGTGTCAGGCACACGCCTGAAGAGATTTGTACGCCTGAATATACATGTATTTACATACTTGCTGGGTATCTCGAATTCCGAGATTCTAGTATAATGAAAATGTTGAATTATAGGAACCCGGGATACTACCACTGGCGCGCGGGTGGCGAAAAGCACATCAACGATCCGATGTCCATTGCCAACTTGCAGGAAGCCGCTTCTAACAAGAGCCAGTCCGGATATGACCGATTCAAGTATGCTCGTTGTGTTAATTTTGCTACAGATACAATAAATTCTAAAATATTATTTACTTGGCGCATAATCTGATTAGATTCAGAAAGAGTAACAATTGTGTGGTTATCATTACCTTGCCTTGAGTCAGCTCGGGAAATTAGAATTAGAGCCAGTTCTTCTTACCCGCTCTACGCCCTTCACTTGCGAACTGGTAGTAAATGTAAATTTACGATTAATTTAACTTGACGATTCAAAAGTGTACTTGGTTACCTACTGGCGCAAGATATTGGGCAGAAGTATTTTAAAGCGGTAAACGGTTTCCGAAAATGGACCCTTGACCTGATTAAGGTCATTGAAATTAAACCTCTATTCGTGTTATATTTAAACTATACCAAGGAAATCTCTTACCAGCCATTGTCTTTTTTCAGGGAAAGTGCTTTGGAGTCCGTCCGCGCCTGTACTCTTCGTGGTCAACTGGAGTTGGTGAAATTAGACGAATCCATCCCGTTGTCTGAAGTAGAACCCGCTTCGGAGATCGTCAAGAGATTTGCTACTGGTAGCTATTTATTTACTATTGACCTCTATCTATTTATTTACTATTGACATCTATCTATTTATTTACTATTGACCTCTATCTATTTATTTACTATTGACCTCTATCTATTTATATATATCCTGTCCACAAATGCTTGAATCTCAAAGGGCTTGAAATATATTGTTACGAGACTTAGTTTACGAGATATTCTTGAAAGCTTTAATAGATATCAAATTCTCATAATAATGTGCTGTATAGGTCAAATTGATCATCTATAATTCTATATTGAGGTCAGAACAGTCTAGTGGCCTAGTGGCTTCAGTGTGCGACCCTCAACCCTCCTAGGAAGTCCATTGGTTTAACACTCTCTAGTACGATGAAGGAAGATATCGTGACGAATGGAATTTCGTAGACCAAAAATCAACGTGTCAGGCGTAGAAGGCTGATTCTACCTACTTGCCTATTAGGTTAGGGAGCGTTCAAATATTACGTAACGCAATTTTTGGAGATTATGGACCCCCCCCATGTTTCCCAACGTTTCGTGACCACCTAGTGACTCTTTATATCTAAAAGTTATCATTATATGGTGCAAAGTACTGGAAAGTCGTAAATAATATTAATAATAACGCGTAATTCAATCCCCACCCCGCACTAATAGATTCGCATTTCATTTAATATTGGATCAATACGTCGATTTACGAGGCTATCGAGCGAAGACCGTCATTTTACCTAAATGTCTCAATGTATTGGTTAGGTTAGGTTAGTGTAGTATTTTTGTAACTACTACTAACGTACAAAGACCGGCAACGCACCCACTCAAACATGGGCTTCGATGAATTCCCTTTTTTTCCGTTCCGTAGATTCGTTTGCCCTCCTATCCTATAAAAAAAAAACACTTTTCACAATCAAATCCGAATCCTGGATCTTGGGTTTTTTTACGTCGATTATGAATAAATATTATTCCAGGTGCTATGTCCTTCGGATCAATATCTTTGGAGGCT
The DNA here is from genome assembly GCA_963693345.1 of Pieris melete. Classification (NCBI taxonomy): domain Eukaryota; kingdom Metazoa; phylum Arthropoda; class Insecta; order Lepidoptera; family Pieridae; genus Pieris; species Pieris melete. Next base: position 72,067 of record CAVNZK010000122.1, read on the forward strand.
CACACGACTCTCGCAGTCGCAATGAATCGCATCGGAGGGAAATCCAATACTGGGGAAGGAGGAGAAAACGCTGATCGGTACTTGAATCAGGTCGGTGTCTTCTTAAGTCTTAATATTGGATAAATAAATTTTTATCGTGGCGAGCGACTATCTATTAAAATGTTGTTAAGAACGTTGTCAATTTCCACATTATTGTATTTGTTAAATCTATATAAATAAAAATGAATGGGAAAAGATATTGCTAAGCTCAAAACTCGAAGACGTCTGAACCAATATATATATTTTTTCTTAAACTTTGAGGAAGGTTAAAATTGGAAAAAAAAACTAACAAGGTAGGTTAAATAAAAACATCATATTCAGGCGAAACGAAATTCGCGCATCTAGTATTGTATAAAATATTTGCATACTGCAATTAAAAAAAATCAATTATATTCGTTTTTTCGAGTCACTCTCAATTAGATTCTAAACAGAGTACTAACTAACTAAACTAAGAACTCATTCTTATAAACTAATTAAAGCGATAATTACCTTATTAAGTGCGTTGCTATATTTCAAATAATTTGGCAACACTAAAGTCGCAAAAAAAATTTCTTAATTTTATTTTTGAAGTGAAAACTTATGTAGCGGCGTTATACACTTTTTTTAGAATGGGTAAAAAATGTTAAACTCGCGTCAGGACACGTGACCTTATAGAAAATTCGTAAGACGGATGGAGAGTAGACAGCTGGCGCGGCGTATTTAATGTAATAGAAATTGTCATGTTTGTGTACGATAGCGCAATAAATAAATATTGTATACTACCACATAAATGATAGTACTTTTATACTAATAATTAAAGTAATTCGTGCAAAATTCTTACCTAACCATTCCAAAATATCAAAAATGTACAACTTTAATATTTAAGTTTTCACTTCTGCCGGCACTCCGGTACCGCCCGTCGTTTTTGAAGTTATACTTCTTTAGGCGCGTTATGAAAAATTTATGAGAGTGAAATTTTACGATGTGCGCGCACCGTGACACAAAATTGGGAGTGTGATTATAGCGTACAAGTAAAAAGAAATAGAATATGCGTGAAGTTCGTATGCCAAGAATTTTGAATGACCATAATGACATTTGTAGTACCTTTTAAACAAATAAAGGAGTTTTTATTATTTTTTCAAAGAAATTTAGCAATGCTTTTGCACAAAGACCTATTGTTACTTAGTTAAAAGGTTATGAAACATACGTAGTTATTAAATATTGAATGAATAATATAATAAAATAATAAATAATAATTATTATTAATATTAATTAATAATTGAATAATATACTAAATATTAAATATTATTACATTATTTACGTTAAATATTTGTTATTATTTATTTAATATTTAATAAAAAATAAAGAAAGCCAAAGAAGTATAACTTCTTACGCGCGTACATAAGTACACGCACCCTTTTTTTTTTATAACGGGGCAATCAGACATGAGGTTCAACCGATGTAAAGTGCCCATGGACGCTGGCATTGCCAGATGGCTCGCATATACTGCCTTTTAAGAATTGGAACGCTCTTTTCTTGAAAGACCTTTTGACGGTGATACGGTGATACGGGTGGTATTTCGTATTCTGCCTTGACGTCCCTTGAGGAAACCATACGGCCTTAACGTCCAAAAGCAACCGTGATCATTTTGTCCTTATCATTCTTGGGTGACTTTACATATGAATAAAAGAGGCAAAACATACTTGAACTGTAATTTGAATTTGAACTTACAGGACGCAGAATTCAACAAGCGATCCGCGATCAAGCAAGTAGCATCGGGTCGTTTTGGAGTCACAGCATCATATTTGGCTCATGCTGACGATCTACAAATCAAAATGGCGCAGGGAGCGAAGCCGGGTGAAGGGGGAGAGTTGCCCGGTGAGAAATTTTATTTACTTGTGTTTTGTGTGAACCTTTTAACTAAATTTAAATTTCTTGTACCCTCTAGATACCCATGATTCTTTCAGAAGAACTCGGTTTGCCCAAAACTCTGTGATACCCGGATTTAGTTGCTTCACGGTTGCTTTCACAGCTGTTAGTTCTATCATTAAATAACTCGTAATGATCATTAATTTATTAAAATTCAAAAATCATTTAATCATTTAGGTAACACATTGTACACTTATGACTTGTCAGTAAAAAAATACATATTAATGCTTCTAATTTTACATTTAGTGCCAGTTCTCAAATCAATTGCGTAGAACGGAAGAGAAGAACTGGCAATAATCTCTCCGCCACTCTTTTTAATCGCCATTTTTTTTACACAACGTTTGTAAGGAGCTGCAACCATTATACCATGTTCCACATGACATCTTAAGTAATTAATAAGAATAACATAAATTAAAAACAAAGAGTTGTCCTCTATTAACAGGAGGCATGGTGAAATAGGAGCACGCACTTACATTCTCGTGGGAACAACACGCAAATACATAGTCGAAATAATTAACATCACCGCATACACGAATTCAAGTACGACCAGTCACCACAAGTAGCACCCGTTCACGAGTATGACGCATGGCCAGCCAAAATCAAAAGATCCATAATTAACTATTGATTTTTTTACATAAGTCACGTGACACAAAACGATCACTGATTAGTCCAATCCACGATGACTTTTTACATTAATCGAAGGCTGTTTTTGATCGAAATATTATGTGTGTTTGTGTAAAAAACTTGACGTTTGTTTGCGTGTTTACAAGCATTGTACGTAAGCCAATGCTTAACAGCATGAAAAACATCAATTTGTATAGCTTCTATTGTCACTAATAAATAATCTGAAATGGGTTTTGCTCATCAAAGACGTAGTTTGAATATTTAAATAAATATTTTTCTTCTCAGGTTACAAAGTAACGGAAGACATAGCGCGTACGCGTTGCTCCGTGGCCGGCGTAGGGCTGATATCACCTCCTCCACACCACGACATCTATTCCATTGAGGACTTGGCTGAGCTGATCTATGATCTGAAATGTGCCAACCCTAGAGCCAGGATATCTGTCAAACTCGTGTCCGAGGTGGGCGTGGGTGTGGTCGCTTCTGGAGTCGCCAAGGTATGTTTCATATACAACGTTATATTTTATAAATTGTATAAGTTTAGCTTTAGTTATTTGGTGACTCCTTAGGTCAGTCCTGTTGATGAGCGTTCTACTCCCGAAGATTGTTGTTGTTGAAATGATTTAAAAAAAATTGTTTTTAATTATAATTAATCATATCATGGACCGAAAGTTGTAAAATAACCCATATGCAATATATTTATTGACATATTAAATTCAATATAAAATATGTTTAAAATATGTTTTAGAAAAAATGATTACGAATAGATTCAGAAATCTAAGGGCAAGAACTTGCAGTGCCAGTTTTTTGATCTATCACTTGTTTTACCCTTTTTTTTTATTAAAACTTAGGTTTTCATTAACGTACGAAAGATATTAAATACCAATTCAAAGTTATGTCTTTATCACACTCGTGTAAAATTGCAATTAATAAGTTAATAAAATAAGTCATTGAGTTTTTAACACTGTTCTTAAGTTATATTTGTTAACTTAGCTAAATAAATAACTAATAATTCATTCAGTTCATAATTTTGACTACGTAACTTTAACATGGTTAAATTATTTACTGATAATCTATTTAAATATTTAGGGTAAAGCCGAGCATATAGTAATCTCTGGCCACGACGGTGGAACGGGAGCAAGTTCCTGGACTGGAATTAAAAGTGCAGGTTTACCTTGGGAGCTTGGAATCGCGGAGACCCATCAGGTTCTGGTCCTCAATGATCTTCGGTCCAGGTGAGGTTCTAGAAAACTAACCAATATTTTCCAGGTAAAGGACTTTAAGTAAAGGTGTATTATCAAATTCCAAATGTAATCAATCTTTGTGTCAGTACCAAAATTAGCCAATTATTTTAACCTCGACCAAACCCGGCAGTATACTTAATGGGATTACGAGAACTTGTTTCATTTTTGACGTGATAACGTCTTTAAAATTGTTTTAGTCTGGTGACATGTTCAGAAACTTGTGTCACACCAAAACCTCACGAGCGCGATCGCAGGTATAACGAGAGAGAGACGGACCGATCTCCCGTCTCATCTCACTCTAGCGGCATACAAACGAATGGAGATTTTCTCGTGCGGTTAAGTTTTCGTTGAATGTTTAACAGTGAAACAAAATGTGAAGTGCAATAATAAATAAATATAATAATAATAATAATAATAATAATAATAATATTATATATTACTAGCTGTTACCCGCGACTTCGTCTGCGTAGAACTACTACTTCGTGTAAATTTGTTTGGACTGAATAGGCTCTGAAACTATAATGAAACGATTCTAATGAAGCCGGCACATTGAATTATTGAGATTAACATAGGTAGACTTTTCCTGACCCTGATCCCTGACTTAACTTAGTTTAATACGTTTTTGTATACGACATTTTTTGTTTTTCCTTCTTTGGTCAAAACATGTAGGTTTTGTGGACTCGATACTCGTGAGCACGCCACATACAGTTGCCCATGGGAGAAACAGTTTTTTTCTAAATGAACACCAGCTACTTTGAGTGTCTGTCCTTGAGCTTTGTTTATCGTCATAGCGAATGCTGCTTTCAGGGGAAATTGTACTCTTTTGAATTGGAATGGCAAATCGGTAGGGATTATTGGAATACGGGGAATTAACACTTCTTCTCCCTTTGCTGTTCCTGTCATAATTATTGCTCTCACAATATTGCGTCCCAGGTGTGTAATTTGTAGACGTGTGCCATTACACATTCTTGGTGCGTCAAGATTTCGCATCAACAGGACCGGGACACCTACTTTTAGCCTCAACTTATGGGAAGGCACCCCCGATAATTCTAAGGAGTTAAGAAATTCTACAGGGAACGATGTCACTTGCTCAGTGTCCATGACATTGTCTACGGACAGATACTCAACAAAATCACCTTCCACATCTGACATGATTTGTTCGTTGATCTGCCCCACTACTTCGTTTGTCGGTGCTAAAATTGCCCTTTCGCACAGCCATTGTCTGTTCTTCATATTGGTTGCAAGATCGGGATAGACGTTGTTCTTTAAGTCATCCATGTTACAGACATCATTACAAAATTCACGATTCAATGTAATCATTCCGTCACTATTTGTTTCCATACGGTCTTCTCCGATTTTCAGAAGAGCATCCGCATATTGCACCAATTGTGTATCACTGTGCAGTTGTACTCGCATATTTGTAGTCAGACAAAAATTTTTTACATGCACCCATAATGGAGACGCTTTTAAACATGCATTTATTTCATCTGCCGGCGTGCCTCTAGTAATTACCGGCAGAGTCTGTCTAAAATCGCCAGCTAAAAGTACCACCATACCACCCATGATACTTTGGTTACTCTTAATATCTTTTATGGTCCGATCTAGTGCTTCTATCGCTCTTTTGTGGGACATGGTACATTCATCCCAAACCAACAGCTTACATTGCTGTAACATTCGTCCACGGTCACTATTTTTAGTAATGTTACAAACTGGCATTTCCTCATGAGCTAAGTTCAATGGCAGTTTAAGTACTGAATGTGCCGTTCGGCCACCATTAAGTAACGTAGCTGCTATTCCAGAAGAAGCTACAGCAACAGCAACTCCTTTATCTTTACGAATTTGGGCTAAAAGTAAATTTAAAAGAAATGTTTTACCCGTGCCTGCTGGCGCATCCAAAAAGAATAAACCACCTTCGCCACTTTCGATTTTTGCACAACATTCTCAAAAACTAATCTTTGTTCTGGGTTTAGACGCGGAACAGACTCAGTTATTTGTTGTTGTAAAGAAGCAGCATCGTAACTCAATTCTCTTATTATATCACTGCAAACTTCCCCAGTTCTTTGCGGCCTGCTCAACCCAAAATCTGACAAATTTTGTACCTTTCCCACAGTTGTTGAGGGTTTGAAAGCCCACATGTCGCTATTAGTATAGCAAAAAGCATTCTCACCTTGGCCGCTGATCTACATTGTGCAGCTTCTTCCAGTGTTATATTCCAATGATTGTCATCCTCCAATAATCCTCTTGCCTCACATGCCTCTCGAAATGTTGAAAATTCTTGATTGTTGTATTTTTTGAGATCATTGAAAGAGGTTGGCCCACGCACATGGTGTAGAAGCATCCTTAAACAGAAACATTCCATGTTAGTAACATGGACTGTGTAAACCCGTCCTAAGGCATCTCCAGATTTGACACCAGGCCAGTTCTGAACCGAAGTTCCTTGAATTCGGCGTTTCCAAGTTTTTCTGGTTGCGTCCCATGTGTAATATCTCGGTACCTCAGCATACATAAGAGTTCTTGCAAACTCATCTCTTATGCAAAGTTCCAAAAAAACGTTAAGGGTGGTTTTTGGTCGAGTAGATAGTCGCTCGTGGAAATTATCTTCTGTAAAATAAACTCGTTCACCGTTCTCTAAGTGTACACTTAGATGTGAAACGGTGGGGTGCCTTTCGTGCAACGGGAACCCTAATAACCGCCACACGGCTTCGTTGCTGCTAACATAACGACCAGATTGATATGTATGTACTTCATTTACGCGATTTGCAAGCTCTGTGCTCCTAAAATTGAAAATAGCTTGGTGACTGCCTTTGTTAATATATTTGCAGATATATTTGATAGCGCGCACTGAACTGCAAGCCTCAACATTTATATGGGCGTTAAATATTTTTAATAGAATAGCGGAATAAGGGACCACCCAACTATTATCAATAGTGACGTAACTCCCATTTCGTAGTTTCACAGATGCCGTTCGACCTCCGTCTGCTGGTGCTCTTCTACGATAGAGTGGGTATCCGTTTTCACTGTGGACAGTGTCTTTGTGTAATTTGCGAGGAAATTTCTTTGTGCATTTTCCATCTTTCAGGCAAGGGCACTGAGGATTTTCAGGTCCACATGGACCATGAATCATGTTTTTAACTATAATATCATGAAGTGTCTTGTCAGTGCTTGGATCGGGTATTTCTGCGCTGATAATATTATCAATTTGATCGGGTCTCAACTTGTCTTTTAACCACAATAATGTGTGGACATGTGGTATGCCACGCTTCTGCCACTCTATGGAATACATAAAGCAGATCACTTCTCCAAATATTCTGCCTTTGGAAATAACAGACATAAGTTTTTAACTTTCAACCTAAAAACTCTTGCGACTACATCATGCCTATCAATCGCGCTTTGACCCGGCATTAATTCATTTACTATTTCCGGCCATGCTGGGTTGCAAGTAAACGTAACGAATAAGTCAGGGCGACCATATGTACGTACATAAGCAAACGCATCCTGAGTATATTCGTGTAAGTACCTCGGACTATTTACAAATGAAGACGGTAAAATTATCATTCTACCAATATCATTTGGATTTAGATTAGCGTCATTCGCTACTGCGTCTTGAAGGTGGATATAATTTTCTGCTCTTAATTTAGTTTGATTTAATGTTATGTATCGTAATCGTTCACTTTCTACCTTAACGTACATATCAACATAAAACTGATTGGCCAGTTGCCTGCATCGTGGTATAATATTAAAATCATTTTCTCTAATCATGATATGAAAGGCATAAAAGTCCATACATGATACCTTTTTGTTAGGCAAGGGCAGGCCAGTTACAGGATCGACTTGTGGAATTTGAAAGTGATACCCTTCTTGCCCTTTGCTAAATTTTAGCGGATATTGTAACGCATCGTAAAATTTATGTGTATCCGGCACCCTAGTTAGTGTGTTATCACGGGCATGTAAAACTATATCACGGGAAGAAAACTGTTCACCACAAACCATGGCTGCGACTTCATTTATTAAAGGTGCATTATATCGTCTTTCGTGTTCCCCACTTGGTGTACGATCTGGGTGAATCACCAACTTATAATCATCTCCCGGCATTCTTTCTAAGGCTGTTGTGAAAGTGTTTATTAGGCGGTTATGTTCATGCAACATTCTCTGAATCTTTAAGACAATATCCTTTTCTACTAATTGAATGTTTTGACACCTGCGGTCAACCTCGTCGTTTTCATTTCCCATAAAATAAATCTGTAAAAATTTTGGTTGCTCATTATTTGTAGGAAGCAAAGAACCAATCCTATGATAGATTTGACCTTGGATTGTAAAAGTAGATGAAAACCCAGGCATAACCACCTCATTTTCTACACCAAATGACGTCATTTGAAAGCATGAATTATATTTCCTTATTTTGATTAAAAAACGCCGCGATTCGTTGTTATCACCTAAAAGTAAAGACTTCAATGGTTCCTCTGGTTCTCCAAGTATTGGAATTGAAACCTTGCCACCAGAACAACACATACCCGGAGTTTCTTCTTTCCACTTGAGTGCTTCACAATGTATACATTTTTTATTCATTCCACCTATGAGAAGTAATCGATGGTTATTATACTCAATCGATGGGTCATAATCAAAAGCAGCATTGTGGAATGCTCCTCATGTATACATTGTAAACGCATTTCTCCTTTCTGACTGCCGTTCAGCATTTAACACACGTCGTCTTTGGGATTCTTCTGGCATCTCTGCAGCTATCAATGATGCGTGTCGCTCAGCATCTAAAATCTGCCGGGCCTGAGTCTGTTCATAGGTCTCGGCAGCTCTTTGCGTTGCGTGTCGCTCAGCATCTAAAATCTGCCGGGCCTGAGTCTGTTCATGGGTCTCGGCAGCTCTTTGCGTTGCGTGTCGCTCAGCATCTAAAATCTGCCGGGCCTGAGTTTGTTCATAGGTCTCGGCAGCTCTTTGCGTTGCGTGTCGCTCAGCATCTAAAATCTGCCGGGCCTGAGTTTGTTCATAGGTCTCGGCAGCTCTTTGCGTTGCGTGTCGCTCAGCATCTAAAATCTGCCGGGCCTGAGTCTGCTCCTCAGATTCTTGGGATCTAGCTACTTGCGCAGTTCGAGCTCTTTTAGAGCTACGCGCTAAATTAGATTTACGCTTGCGAGGCATATTACAAAAAAATTTAGTTAAAGGTACTGAGTACGAAACTATACTTAAGGTAGGTACTTATACACATGAAATAAAACAAAAACAAAACGAATTGCTAAACTAAAACTAAATGTTAAAAAAAATATACTATCCACATGGAATAAAAACAAAATGAATCGATAAAATTATATGCGAAACTACTGGAACTATTTTATTCACAAAACAACATTACTTACCTATTAATACTCAATAAAAACTATGCTGACCTTCTTAGGTACCGTAACTACTTACTAAATGTGAAAAAACTTAAAAAAACCTGCCTACTAATCTACTACAATTTTATACCTATCCTAAAAAATGAATTAAAGTATTTATTTTACCTATTAACTATAATTCTACCTACTACTAACTTATGCTAAACTAATAATAACAACCAAAACAACTAAGTAAATAACACAAAATGCTTATCCAAGAAACCCTAAACACCAATGAAAACGTAAAGAAAGCGAATACGTTGCAGCTCAAAATTGTAGATATCGCATGCGTCCGCCAACGACGTCTGCCCTCACGTGTCTGCCCGTTCGGGTAAGCATACTTTGTGATCTACACTCCTCCCACCGAGCCATCCGCGTCCCCCGCACGTCTTTGCCGCCGCGCCGCGCAGCGCCCGCCAGCCCCGCCACACCACACCATGCATCGTCACACTCACACATTCATAGTGTATAGGCCGATGGGCCTGATGGACATGTCAGGCAGGAAGTATTCTAAAAGCTGGCTAGGAGTATTTGAATTATGCGATACATAACTGCACCCCGCGTTTTCACCCGTATAATTCCGGGATCGGGATCGGGATCTGGATAAAAAGTACCCTATGTCCTTTCCCAAGGTTCCATCTATCTCTATACCAAAATTCATCAAAATCGGTTCAGCGGTTTAGGCGTGAAAAGGTAACAGACAGACAGACAGACAGAGTTACTTTCGCATTTATAATATTAGTAGGGATTTTATTTTTATTTAACTTGTCATTTTACACCCGAAATTTATCATCAAAAGTGTGAATAAAACGATAGATGTAATTTAAAATTTGAAAAAATTGCTATCTTCATTAATTCCTTACTTCCCAAAAACTTATATCACCAATAAGACGTTATCACGTAAACATCTCGATCGTAAACCTACCTTACAAACAACCAATATATTTTTTATCAACCATATCTCTTGAAGGCTAAAATTTGTTTTTAATTTCTCTTTTACTCTTCAAACTTTAAAAGTTGTAACTGGAATTTAAGATTATATAAATAAAGCACCTGGCTGTGCACCAATGGACGTTCTGCCTACGTGCGCATTTCACGCTCGCTCGTACGCTCGTATAGAACGTCGTTTGGAAACCGGCTTAGACACAAAAAGTCAACGGCGTGTGTCAAGCACAGAAGGCTAAAACATGATAACGAAACATTTACAGAAATCTAAAGCTCAGTCCCAAATGGTTGTAGCGCCACTGATATAATAATTGACCAGGTATGTCGATTGATAAAGGCAGCTCATTTGTCTTACATTCTCACAGAATAAAAACATAACGAACGTACGATCGTTCCGTCTTTTGTTTAAGATCTGGTTTATAGACAACCGCGCGCAAGTGTCTGACTTAATCTTTGTTTGCGGATTTTTTTTCAGAGTTGTCGTACAAGCCGATGGTCAGATCCGTACTGGATTTGACGTGATGGTGGCAGCTCTCCTCGGTGCTGATGAGTTTGGCTTCAGTACAGCACCTCTTATTGCGCTTGGTATGAAGATTTTAGTGTTTACACGATGAAACAGATTTAAAAAGTTTTCCTTGCCTTGCCTTAGTACTTTGAGACTCTGTTTCAAGCTGTGGTCATCATAGGATAATTTTTAGTGTTAATACATTTTCATAGTGATCATAGATTTAAACAAAAAAAAATTTATTTTAATATAATTTTAGACTTTAAATTATGGTCAGTATTAGAAGTCATGGCCTGATCTAAACGACACAGCCACATTGAGTCTTTTAAAAAATCTTTGGACCAAGCAGTGGCGAAAATTCCATTGAAAACAGTGCGTAAATCCATTGATTCGTGGCCAAACAGATTAAAGGCTTGTATAAAAGCCCAATGGGGCCAATTCAAATAGAATATTTTATATTTTTTGGTGAGACTAATAAATATGTAGGAATACATTTTAATAATACAGTGTATACTGTTTATAACGAATTTCAAGGGACCGAGCATTTTTATACGTTATGTTAGATTTCATTATAGGGAGGGAAGTATTAATGTATAGGTATTGCGATAAACCAAATATTATACTCATTTTTACGTTACAACGATTGTCGTTATAAAGGGTAGATACTACTACATTATCTACGTCATTACAAAAAAGGGTGCGTGTACTTATGTACGCGCGTAAGAAGTTATACTTCTTTAGCATTATTAAAAATAGTTTTTGATTGCATGCAAATAATTAATTACAATTAAATAATCAAAGACTGGAAAAGGAGTCATTATAGTCAATAAAGTTCAATTTACATTTGAAAAATTAAATAAATAAATATTGATTAATATTATATTTATATTTATTTTCTAATATATAATTATTAGTATTGATTTAAATGTTCCATTTAAATCACTTCTGATTATAATTCAGACGCACATATAAAATTCGCACTTGTATAATGAAAACACGTGTTTTAAATGAAGAAACTCAAAGCATGTGGATAAATATTATAAATATAAATACATAGTGAACAGAGGCGAAATGCGTTGCCAACATGCGCCACTAACTTCATTCAGTTCATTTGGTGCGCGTGCATCGTGAAATTTCACTCTCATCAATTTTTCATAACGCGCCTAAATAAGTATAACTTCAAAAATGGCTTTTCATTGGTAACAGAACTTATGGCTAGACTTATTTTAGAAATGTGAGTAATATTTTCAGGATGTACCATGATGCGTAAATGCCACTTGAACACGTGTCCCGTCGGAATCGCCACTCAGGATCCGGTGTTGAGGAAGAAGTTCGCTGGCAAACCGGAGCATGTCATCAACTATCTATTTATGTTGGCTGAAGAGGTAAATTTTTGGCTTTTTAAATCTTATCAAATTTAATAAAAATATCTATACGTAATGTCGTACGTACAAGTACGTATTGCAAAATTCTTGTTCGTAATTTTTGCTTATAAAGTTTTGTTGAAAGTTTTTTGGCACGACATTTGATATTTTTAATTTTTACTAATAAAAATTTATTTCCGCCAATAAGATTACTCATTAATAAAACAAATTATATGGATTTCAAAAATGTACGCATTGCGTACATGCTCAGGATGTTATACTAATACAGTATATTTGAAATTTATACTTTTAAATATATTAGTTAAGGAAAAATGAAATAATATACAAGGCTGACAATTTTTGTGATATATCTTAACCGACTTCAAAAAATGTTAACAGTTTGATATGTTTTTTTTTTGAGATTGGACATAGCATATTCGATTTAGGCTTTCATAAGTGTATGTTTGCTCACAAATTTCACGAATATTAATTATTAATATCAAGTCACAATCTCGTCTTGGACACTGTCAAATAAATGTCTTAATACAGAAATTTTTTTTAACAGCTCTTGCGACTAGATTTAAATTTGAAAATATATCCAAATGATCCTATTAAAGGTAGTTTCCAACTTAGGGCCATTTCATCAAAATCAGTTTAGTATTTAACTAGATAGGTATCTATTTTTAATTACATTTGAAGTCGATTGATTTTTTAAATATTGTCTAAAATTTCCAGGTACGTGAACACATGGCGGCCGTCGGAGTACGTCGCTTCCAGGAGCTGATCGGTCGAACGGACTTGCTCAAAGTGCGTGAGAATAACGACAACCACAAAGCCAGAGCTCTCAATCTGAGTCTGATATTGAAGAATGCTTTACACATGCGACCAGGGGTCAACATCATCGGAGGTTCTAAGTCTCAGGTATTTTTGAAACTACTTGAATCTTGAAGCCTGCAAATCCAGTTTTTTTTTAATTATATAAATTAAAAAAAAAAGTTTTTTTAAATTGTCTCCACACAAGGATATCATTTAACATTACGATCTAGCCTAACTTAAGGGTATTAAGTAATTTAAAAAAAATATTTTATTTTACTAAACAGGATATTTAACATAAGAAAGTGTCGAAACAACACTTCTTACAGTCTCAATTAACTATGTTCTTGTATTCTATTTTTGCACGTTCTGTTTAGCACTTAAGACTAACGTGCACTCATATAAATTCACTAAAACGAATGGTTTTGGCCTTTTCAATTTTCTCATTAGACCCGTGGTGTAAAGAAGTTGATTAATTATAATATTAATCCCTTTCTATTGTGATATTTATGTGTGTTGTGTTAGATTGTATGTTTATATACATTATTATTCTATTACCCCTTTAATATACGATTTCTTATATGAAATATATCGATGATTCCAGGACTTCCAGTTGGAAAAGCGTCTGGATAACCAGGTGATCCAACAATGCGCTGGTATTTTGGAAGATACTGAGAAGAATGTCGATATCAGTTTGAGAATCACTAACGAAGATCGGGCATTTACGTCCACTCTTTCGTACCATATTGCGATGTAAGATCTTTTTTATTATATCTTGTATTTTATAGTAGTAGTATAATGAAAGAATAATGTGTTCTTGAAATAATTATACATTTATTCATAACTTAATTTTTGACCTGACAACGTCAAATAAATTGATGAACGCCGGCTGCTCTAATGTCCCATCACGCCAAGTCCGACTGCCCTAATGGCTCATCACGCCCAGTGTCCCGTTACGCTCATTGTCCCGTAACGCACGTTGTACGCTTGCGCCGCATCTATATCTCTTCCACTAGATTGGTCTATTAATTATTTCACCAATGTTTTGATATGACGTTGTCTCGATAAACTATCGTCCGTAAACCTACAGACTACCTATAAACTAATAATTAACCAAGAACTCAATATTCGTGACATGTAAAGTAATGAATAATTAATCAATTACCTGAAATAATTATAGAAACAACATTTAGACTTTGATACATAAACTCTTGTAAAAATTCAAATGACAAGCCAAAAGTCACATCTATTTCCACAGACTAACAAACTCTCAATATTACAACGGAATAAAACGTCAGTTTTGACACATGACAGAATTGTAATTATTGCTTTACATATGTACTTTGATTATGAAAATATGTCAGGAAAACTATAAATGTATGTATGTGTTACATAAGAAAGGTTGATTAAAACTTGCACACAGCCGGTGTATGGTCAGTCCCCTGTCTTGTGGCCCCCATGGCAAAAGGCTTTGCCCGCCCCCATATTTCTTTATAAATATAACTAGCTGACCGGGCAAACGTCGTTTCGCCATGTATATCATTTATAGTTATTGTATATATATATTGTAGGGGTTGATCGTAGAGGGGTGAAAGTTAGGGGTTGTATGTATTTTTGTATGTTGTATCATAAAAAAATATAAATTAAAAATATTGTCTAAAAAATAAAAAAATAAATTTAGAGGTGGACTACCCCTAACATTTAGGGAGATGAAAAATAGATGTTGGCCGATTCTCATAGATACCGAATAAGCACAAAAAATTTCATCAAAATCGGTCAAGCCGTTTCGGAGGAGTATGGCAACGAAAACTGTGACACGAGAATTTTATTAGATTGTAGTCTAAGGATTCAATGTAGGAATACTCTATCTCCAAGAACTTTATTTATGGTTGAGGTTTTTACTTCTAATATTAATTTTAAAATTATAATGACTCGATACTGAAATAATTAACAGGAAATACGGTGAGAACAGTCTACCTGAGGGTTCTTCAATAAACATATCGCTGACCGGTTCGGCTGGTCAGAGTTTCTGCGCTTTCCTTTGCAAAGGGGTAACGGTCACTTTGGAAGGAGATTCCAACGACTATGTCGGTGAGTTCATTTGTCTAATTATCTGAGGTCAAATATTAATAAGAGAGGGAGAGTGACTTAGAGAGAGCGTGTCTGCATCTATTTATTTACACCTCGTTATCTTAAAGATAAAAAAAACAGGTTACGTAAGTTATTAGGCAACAAGTGGCTTTATCGCTAATAAGTGATTTCTTCCAGGGAACCCTAGTATGTACACCACAATATTTTGACGTGATAACGTCTTTAAAATCGTTTTAGTCGGGTGACATGTTCAGAAACTTGTGTCACACCAAAACCTCACGAGCGCGATCGCAGGTATAACGAGAGAGAGACGGACCGATCTCCCGTCTCTCTCACTCTAGCGGCATACATAGTCGGGTGACATGTTCAGAAACTTGTGTCACACCAAAACCTCACGAGCGCGATCGCAGGTATAACGAGAGAGAGACGGACCGATCTCCCGTCTCATCTCACTCTAGCGGCATACATAGTCGGGTGACATGTTCAGAAACTTGTGTCACACCAAAACCTCACGAGCGCGATCGCAGGTATAACGAGAGAGAGACGGACCGATCTCCCGTCTCATCTCACTCTAGCGGCATACATAGTCGGGTGACATGTTCAGAAACTTGTGTCACACCAAAACCTCACGAGCGCGATCGCAGGTATAACGAGAGAGAGACGGACCGATCTCCCGTCTCTCTCACTCTAGCGGCATACATAGTCGGGTGACATGTTCAGAAACTTGTGTCACACCAAAACCTCACGAGCGCGATCGCAGGTATAACGAGAGAGAGACGGACCGATCTCCCGTCTCTCTCACTCTAGCGGCATACATAGTCGGGTGACATGTTCAGAAACTTGTGTCACACCAAAACCTCACGAGCGCGATCGCAGGTATAACGAGAGAGAGACGGACCGATCTCCCGTCTCTCTCACTCTAGCGGCATACAAACGAATGGAGATTTGTATGAATGTATGTATGAAGAAAAATGTATATCATAGTGGAATAAGTAAACTTGTCATTTTACACCCGAAATTTATCATCAAAAGTGTGAATAAAACGATAGATGTAATTTAAAATTTGAAAAAATTGTTATCTTCATTAATTCCTTATTTCCCAAAAACTTATATCACCAATAAGACGTTATCACGTAAACATCTCGATCGTAAACTACTTACTTACGTTACTTATTGGTAGGATAAACACTATTGTTGCGTTTCACGACTGTCAGACAGCGCTATTCGTCACATAAAGTCCATCATAAGTTATGAGTCCGATGAATGTCAAATGGCACAATTTATCTTCCAAATATTTTTGTGTTGCATAGCTATTTGGTACTTTATCCATTCATTGTGAAACAGACCCTAAGTAAGACGAAATAATTTACTTATTTAAAAAAGTTACACCACATAACAAAATAGTTAAAAACATGTGTGTTATGGTTAACACAAGCCGATGGCTGGTCATGCGTCATACTGAACGGGTGCTACTTGTGGTGACTGGTCGGACTTGAATTCGTGTATACGGTGATATTAGTTATTTCGACTATGTATTTGCGTGTTGTTCCCACGAGATTGTAAGTGCGTGCTCCTATTTCACCATGCCACCTGTTAATAGAGGACAACTCTTTGTTTTTAATTTATGTTATTCTTATTAATTACTTAAGATGTCATGTGGAACATGGTGTAATGGTTGCAGCTCCTTACAAACGTTGTGTTAAACAAAAACTTGACGATTAAAAAGAGTGGCGGAGAGATTATTGCCAGTTCTTCTCTTCCGTTCTACGTCCTTGATTTGAAAACTGGCAGTAAATGTAAAATTAGAAGCATTTAATGTATATTTCTTTTTTGACGTTCATAATAACATAACATTGTGTTACCTACATGAATAAATGATTTTTGTATGTTTGTTTGTTCAATATTGACAATTTTTTTTTTTTAATTAGTGACCTGAGCATTTAAAATATAATTAAAGAGATTAATATAGTAGCAATGTGATTTATAAGTTGAAAACTTTTTTTTTCTTTTGTATTTATATTTATTATAAAGAATGTAAATGTCTTGTCACTTTTCATAATTTGTTAAAAAAAATGTGAGCCGTCACGGGACGCCTGGCAGATGTGAAACATCGACATTATTTTGTAAAAGTAATATTCAGAAAAGAACACATTCTGATAGGAACTAAGTATGTCATAATGATAAAATAAATGACTATTTATTGAATAAACATTTATTTTCATTAAATACAAAAATTTACATATTTATTTCAAATCGTTTCTACTTAATTCGTTTAATCAGTGACTTCGAAATACACACACCGTACACACTACTGCATATAGACTGTATATATATATATACCATCATATAGCGTGGCGACGCGTCGCCACGGCATGCGTCGCCACGCCAGAAATCGGTTTTACTTGCGGCTATAGATGTTTCACATCAAAAATAAAAGGTTCGTTAACATAAACTATATTTTCCAGGCAAAGGATTATGCGGGGGCAAAGTTATAATCTACCCACCAAAGTGCTCCCCATTCGAGTCTCACGTGAACGTGATCGTTGGGAATGTGTGTTTGTACGGCGCCACCTCGGGACGGGCTTATTTCAGGTAAACTATTTGATATTTGCTTATGACTGCAGCTTTAATTTATTACAAACAACTTATTATGTATTATCATGTAATTTGTAGCCTAGCGACCATTGTATGTATGTTTTGTGGACATAATTTCCGCACTTAGACGCTCATTAGTATCGTTGTGCGTAAAGGCCTGGCTAATTAAACCAGTCCTAGCTCTTTCCAGAAGTTCAGTTCATTTAGGTAACACAATGTACTCTTATGAACGTCAAAAAAAAAACATAATAAATGCTAAATGCTTGTAATTATACATTTACTGCCAGTTGTCAAAGCCGCAGAACGGATGAGAAGAACTGGCAATAAACTCTCCGCCACTCTTTTTAATCGCCAAGTTTTTTGTTTTACGCAATGTATGGAAGGAGCTACAAGGGCACCATGTTCTACATGACATCTTACGTAATTAATAGTTAATTAATAATAAAAAAACTCTAAACACAGATTTGTCCTCTAGCAGCAGTAGGCATGGTGAAATAGGAGCACGTACTTACATTCTCGTGGGAATAGTCGTATATTTCTGTTTGTTTTACTCGTGTAACACATACTTTAATAAATAAAAAAATGGTGCGTGTACTTATGTACGCGCGTAAAAAGTTATACTTCTTTGGCTTTCTTTATTTTTTTTAAATATTAAATAATTAATAATCAATATTAAGCGTTAATAATTTAACAATATTTAATATTTAGTATATTATTCAATTATTTTTAATAATAATTATTATATTTATATTAATTCAATTTAATAACTAGGTATGTTTCATAACCTTTTAACTAAGTATAAATAGGTCTTTGTGAAAAAGCATTGCTAAATTTCTTTGAAAAAAATAATTAAAACTGCTTTATTTGTTTAAAAGGTACTACAAGTAGATTGTCTAATTCCCATCTCGCTCGTGCACGCTCGGCGCCTGATGATTGTGTCACGGTGCGCGCGCATCGTAAAATTTCACTCTCATAAATTATTCATAACGCGCCTAAAGTATAACTTCAAAATCTTATATGTAAATTATAACTTGTATTTATTTTTATACCATGCATAGTATTTGTCATGTGTGACATTTTTGAAATTATACTTCTTATGGCGCGATAGGGAAAAATGATGAGGGTGATGTTTACGATGCGCGCGCACACCATCACAAAAAATCGACACCCTGAAGTTAGCTATAGTCAAATTTTTGAATTTTGAAGTTATTGTTAAATTAATATAAAAAATTATATACAAAAAGGTTAAAATATCAAATTTCTATTTGATTTCTTCTACATTGATAAAAAATTATTTCAGGGGTATTGCATCGGAACGTTTCTGCGTACGTAATTCAGGATGCGTGGCCGTCGTAGAGGGCGTGGGAGACCACGGCTGCGAATACATGACGGGTGGAACCGTGCTGGTGCTTGGACTCACGGGTCGGAACTTCGCTGCTGGAATGAGCGGTACGTAGGAACTAACCGATATTGCTTTTTAAAATGAACTCTAACTCTATAGTTCGTTAGTTAAATTATTTTTTGAGATCATATTTTTGAATCTATAGAGATTAACAACGTTTTTTGTCCCTGTTGAGGGTGAAATTTTACGATGCGCGCGCACCGTGACACAAAATTAACAGAATGAAGTTGCCGACGGAGGATGCTACGGCATTGGACATAATTTAAAAACAACATTCGAATAATAATAGAATTTATGTTACACTTAGTGTAAGAGAATAAATATTTATTTATTTAATTTTTCAGATGTAAACTGAACTTTATTGACTATAATGATATTTTTCCAGTCTTTGATTATTTAATTGTAATTAATTATTTGCATACAATCAAAAACTATTTTTAATAATGCCAAAGAAGTATAACTTCTTACGCGCGTACATAAGTACACGCACCCTTTTTTTTATATGTATTAAGTATTCCATCTTTGGCTATATTAGGCGTTTAGTATAATTGTTATTTGTTGTATACAATTTATGTTAGCTGTAGAATTATGAAATAAATAAGTTTCAAATTAACGCCGAACTTCATGTCCTATTGCAGGTGGTATCGCGTATGTCTACGACATTGACGGCTCCTTCAAGGGCAAATGCAATCCAGAAATGGTGGAACTGCTGCCCTTGGAGAAACAGGATGACCTAGACGTAGTAAGGACATTGCTGGAAGAATTTGTGGAGTATACTGGGTGAGTGAGCTTTGAGAGTGATTTTGTAACTGAAAATGCAAACGGAGCGTATGGCAAATACTGGCCAGTACGAATCAGACATTCTTTTGGAGGTCGAATTGTACTGTTTTTGATATAATCTATCCTTATTTTTATAGAATACCAAATAAATAAGAGTAATTTAGGAAAATTAAACGGACCTGATTTTGATATTTTTATATGAAGTCATGAAAAACGATAATCTCAAAATCTACTGAAGCTATTTTGATGAAGCCTGAACAGATAAGTTAAACACGATTAAATCGTGAATAGGCTATCTCGCTCTTACCATTGAATTACGAATATTCATGTAAATATAGATACATTTTACTATTCATTTCTAGTTTCTACTGTTTGGCTGTGACGTCATAGTTTGTTTTGTTTTATAAGCAGGCATGTTATTTTAGAACTTTTAAATAAATAAATCAATGCATGTGAGCCTAATGTGGAAGGTTACGGTACATAATGTATATTTATCTGTTAATAGACAAAAAACAATACTTTTCTCGACTTTTCATTGAATATAAATATTACGCAGATTTATATAAAAAAAAACGAATTCTACGCGCTAAAACTAATTAACAATTCCAGATCGATAATAGCCAAAGAATTCCTAGAAACTTGGCCGGAACCAGCGCACAAGTTTGTTAAAGTTTTCCCCTACGAATACCAGAGGGCGCTCAAACAAATCGCTCTGAAGCAGCCTTCGCCGCCCAAGGTCGAGGCGAATGGGAAGATGGAGGAAAACGGCCTCGTGGACATCGAAGAGGCTGTAAGAGATATTGATAAGGACAAGAAGAATTTGGAGAAGATAATCGATAAGACCAGGTAAGTCTCGTTTACGAGCCACTCTTTTATTTATATACGAGTATTTTACAAGAGTTAATAGAATAAAAAACAGGAATAAGCTATAGAATCGTTACAAAGAAAAAAAATAACTATAAACATTTTTCAGTGATATATAGTTGAACTTTTGTCACTGAACGGACAATGAAAAAGGTCCAGTAACTTATAATTTATTTTAGAACTAAAGTTTTTCGGTCCATAAAATTGGAATCTTTCTTTATTTGTCCTAATAGTATACGGCACTCAGTCGTTTATGGTTTTATCGAAAAAAAAATACATCTTGCACGTATACTTAAAATTTCCGACTTCAATATTTATAAAGTACTGACTATACATTACATTGAAGCTAATAAAAACTGCTTTAAGCGTACATTTACGCAACGCCCGGCAGACTCAGGATTGTGATCAGTTCGTTGACTATGATAATTTAAGTCCATTGTATAACGTAGACTGTATAATATAATATGTATTATGTATATTATAAAAATTGTTTTAGTTAACGTAAAAACCTTAATAATTAATTTCAGAGGATTCATAAAATACCCACGCGAGACTTCGATGTACCGTCCTGCAGAAAAGCGTTTACGCGATTGGGATGAGATATACAACTTTTCTCACGTGCGTCGCGGTCTTCGGGTACAAGCTGCCCGTTGTATGGAGTGCGGGGTACCCTTCTGTCAAAGTCAGCATGGATGCCCCCTGGGGAACATTATACCCAAGTGGAATGATTTGATATATAGAGCGGATTGGAAGCAGGCGCTGGCGCATTTGCTACAGACAAATAATTTCCCAGGTAAGTAATTTTTTTTATTTTTTTGACGTGATAGCGTCTTTAAAATCGTTTTAGTCGGGTGACATGTTCAGAAACTTGTGTCACGCCAAAACCTCACGAGCGCGATCGCAGGTATAACGAGAGAGAGACGGACCGATCTCCCGTCTCATCTCACTCTAGCGGCATACAAACGAATGGAGATTTTCTCGTGCGGCTAAGTTTTGTAAGAAAAATGTATATCATAGTCGAATAAGTAAACTTGTCATTTTACACCCGAAATTTATCATCAAAAGTGTGAATAAAACGATAGATGTAATTTAAAATTTGAAAAATTGTTATCTTCATTAATTCCTTACTTCCCAAAAACTTATATCACCAATAAGACGTTATCACGTAAACATCTCGATCGTAAACCTACTTTACAAACAACCAATATTTTTTTATTTAATATTATATTATGAAGTTGCTGTTTAGTCATTAATTTCTGGTGAACTTTGGCAATCTCACAACTCATCATTCAAATTCATTGAAATGATTTCAATCCTTGTGATTGATTTGGTCCACTTCAACCAATTTGTATTATGACTTAAAAATTGGCGTTTAAAAAGAGTGGCGGAGAGTTTCTTGCCAGTTCTTCTCGCCCGCTCTACGCCCTTGTCTTGCGAACTGGTAGCAAATGTAAATTTTAAATCAATTTAACATCTTTTCTGTGTACTTGGTTACCTATATGATTAAAGTTATTTTGAGTTTGTGTTATAATTTTTTTCTTAATAGGCATGTTTCAGACAGGTTTTCCTTCTTAGCTTGACCCTTTTTTTATGGCTCTGGCACGGTTTGTGCATTAGCCATCGTCAAGTATAAGATTTTTTTATAATTCGTGCTTACCTTAGAAATTCGACCATGCCCTCCATGTACGGTTTAAGCACTCGCCCGGTACCGCACAACCCTCTCAAAGGCTGAGAACAAATTTAAAATAAATTAAAACTTGCCCTCGAACCGGGAATCGAACCCGGTACCCCTCACCTAGCTGCCTTGACCCTTTTAGGATTAAGATATCCCGGTCTGCCGGTCTACCTTCAGCCTATAGGGAGTGTAGAAAGTAAAAAATATTGTTGCACAGCGTGATTTTAACCAACCTCGGTTTTGAAAGTGGCTACGGCTAATTTAATGAGTAAATTACAAAGAACTAAATATATTCGTTTTAGAGTTCACGGGTCGCGTGTGCCCGGCTCCATGCGAAGGCGCTTGTGTCCTGGGTATATCAGAACCACCTGTCACCATCAAGAACATCGAGTGCGCCATCATCGACCACGCTTTTGACAACGGGTGGATACAACCCGAGGTAATTATTAATTATGTTACAAAATACTGTCATGTGTAATCTGTGTGGCATAGATTAGATAAAAAAACTGTTACCTTAAAAGTATAAAATATTATCCTTAAAATTTAGGTACCTATATCCCTTCAAAATTCCCCAACCTGGCTGGTCCCTGTGAGGAATTAGACCGCACCCCCATAAAAGTGGGCCGACGAAATCATGGATTTGACTGGAAATACTAAGACCTGGACGAGATTGGTATACAATAAGGAAAAATGGAGGACAATGGGGGAGGGCTTTGCCTGTAGGCACACAGAATATATATAGTAGATTAAGAAAAACAATAGTTCTAATGTATATATTTTGTATTTCTGATATGAGCCTATAAATAAATAAAAATCCCTTCAAAAACGCATTATCTCAAAAAGTACTTAACATGACATGCTTGAATTACAGTCCCGTTTCTCCCAAGTGGGGCACCAAGCATCCAGCGTGAAAAACAGCCTGATCGGTCCTGGGCGGCTTTCTTAATTTCTGAACATAAAATTTTATTTTATACGTATGGAATACACCCGATTTAAATGAAAATGCCACACAAGACAGTTGGAATCGATTGCTTGCTTTTTTGATCGGTTAAAAATGACAAGTGAATCTATCGCCAATTAAGGTTATATGTAATGTTAATATGTTTGATTATTCCAGATTCCAACGAATCGTAATGGCAAGAATGTGGCAGTTGTGGGTTCCGGACCAGCCGGGTTGGCGTGTGCGCATCAACTTAATAAGGTAAATTAAAATTAAGCAAAAGAAATTTTTGTCTTAATTAAACCACGTTATCGCTAAATTAACTTAGATAATCAAGAAATTCCGTAACGAAAATAAAAACCTAACACACGATGATGTTATATAGGTGCGGCTAATACGCATTAGAGCGGGACAGAACGCATACTGCGTCTCACATCGGTCTGACGAGATCGGTGACGTAGCGTAAGCGCGGCCGGTCAGCCGGTACGCGTTAGAGTGAGACAGACTATAAGGAGTGTTAGTCTGAGTCTGGTAGAGTGGTAGATTGAATTAATATCAAAGAAAAAAAATACTGCATAAATAAATAATTATAATTGCATAAGTTGATAAAAATGCATATAATAGCTAAAATGCAGTCCCCGAGTGCCACACGTTTTTTTTTGTTTGAACGGAATCTCGCTGTTTGCCTTAAGGGCCTTGACAGCTCAGCTGAGCTTTTGGCGAGAGTAGCTCGGTCGGAAACTCGCAGCTTGAAACATGAAATATAAGTCAGATCGGCTTTGATTTCATGTTCGTACTACCCTCCATTATAAGTTGACCCATTACTAATTTAATTGATAACATTTTAAAAGTCTTTTAAGATTACTTAATATTGTTATGTTAAAAATGTATATTAATCATTCACCATTTCAAACACCAGCCAAAACGCTTCTCTACATAAGATGGCGTCGCAAATTTTTTACGTGTTAATTATCCTTCTGAAATTACACAAATATAGATATTTCTATCAAAGACCGTCTTAAATTACCTGGCGAATACATTATTTATAAGCATGTTGCGTCTTCGATTCTACTAATCTGTGACCGTTTTGTGCCTAAAAATCAATAGTTATTTGAAACGCGACGTTAAAATTACGTACGTAAAAACGTTGAATTAAAGCCATGTTTTATACAGATTACTCTCCGTTGAACAGTATCAGAATTTATATGTTCATAAAGTCAGCCAGATATTTAAGGTCACACATACAAAGAAAAAACTAATATGTAAATAAAAATGTGTGCGTGTACTAGGTGTACACACGTAAGAAGTGAAACTTATATAAAACCTTTGTTGTACGCAGGGCCATAATTGGTTTGTTTTAAGTTTAGAGGTCCGAAACTATTTCTTTAAACAGTAAATTTTGATACACTGTCTAGCATACAATTTACAAATCAATTGCTGCAAATTGCGATTAGCAAATTTAAAGTCGAAAATGTAATCCGTTGTCAAACTTCAAAGTCAAAAACATACTACATGTCATATTTTAACGCCGATAAAGAAGTTTGACTTCGAAAATGTAATCCGTTGTCAAACTTCAAAGTCAAAAACATACTATATGTCATATTTTAACGCCGATAAAGAAGTTCACTTCAAAAAGCAACATGGCGCGTAACGGAAAAATGTGACGCGTAACGCAAAAATGTTACACTACATTTTTTTCCAACCCCTTTTTTGATAAAGAAGTTTCACTTCAAAAATACCAATTCAGGTAATTCAGTCCCTACTTAAGGAACCTTCTGTCTTATGTTGTAACGTTACGTAACGTACGACAAAATTAAGAAATTCGACTAGTTATTATTCTTCAATTACTCGTGCAAATTTAATAAAATCCCTGCTTGGTAACTGATTGAGTTTCTATTTCCAAAATTAGAAGCCGAGTGGAAATAGAAACTGTTTCGAGAAGTTCAAGGATAGTACGGCCGCTCCGTTTTTGTTGAACGATTTGGAGATTTAGTGGTTATTTTTTGCCCTCAGATATAGTATTTATAGAATTTATAGAATATAGTATTTATTTTATGGATATTTTTTTGCCTACCACGCCGAAGCAGTCGGCACGCCACTGCCTTATTAATTAAAATAAATAAATAAATATTTGTTCCGTAACAACAATTTGAATAAAAATTTAATTAATATAAAATTAAAAAACAACTAAGTCGATCCTTAGGACCTCACGAGTCCTCCAGACCAATCCACTTTACTATTCTTCGCCAGGAGTATCCTAGATTCTCCACTTGTGTTTTAATTCCATCAGACCTCTTCAGAGGCCTAACTCTCTTTCTTTTCCCCAAAGAAACCTTATATATTGAGTCACAAAATTAATTTAATTGTAAATTTTTCTTGTGTAACCAGGCGGGGTACACTGTAAGCGTATTTGAGCGTAACGACCGTCCAGGTGGGTTACTCCAATATGGTATCCCAAGTATGAAACTCGGCAAAGATGTGGTCGCGAGAAGAATCAAACTGATGGCTGCTGAAGGGATCTCTTTCAAGTGCAATGTTGATGTTGGGAAGGACATATCCGCTGCTGATCTCGCGAACGAGTGAGTTGTTTTTTTTTTAAAGACGATTCACACCAATTGACCTAGTCCCATACTAAGCTGGTGAAGCTTGTGTTGCGGGTACTAGCCAACGGATATACATACATATTATAGATAGATAGACATATAAATACATATTTAAACACCTAAGACCTAACAACCACCAAATGCTCATCACACCCATATTCGTCTCAGCCGGGGATCGAACCCGGGACCCATGGATTCGCAGTCAGGGGTGCTAACCACTAGACCAATGAGTCGTCAAATGTCAATCCTTACTTCCTTCTTGCTTTTAACCAACTTCGGTAAAAGGTTATAGGATAGAGATGGTGACACAAAATAGTAGGTCATTTGTATCTGTATATTTTTTTTTGAGTTTATGGGCTGGTATCTAGACCTTTAGGCCAAGTCTTGAGTACCTGTATGGCAGTTCTTCAGGGGTCTTATTACGCAATGAAAAATAACCAGCGCTATGACCATCATTTTTCTTTTTTTCATTGCGTAATAAGACCCCTGAAGAACTGCCATACTGATACTACCACTATTTTGTGTCACTATCTCCCGGCCTATTATGATTTCGACTGGTATGTGATATTGTTAGAACTAAAAATATATACAGATACAAATGACCTACTATTTTGTGTCACTATCTCCCGGCCTATTATGATTTCGACTAAAAATATATACAGATACAAATGACCTACTATTTTGTGTCACTATCTCCCGGCCTATTATGATTTCGACTGGTATGTGATATTGTTAGAACTAAAAATATATACAGATACAAATGACCTACTATTTTGTGTCACTATCTCCCGGCCTATTATGATTTCGACTGGTATGTGATATTGTTGGAACTAAATTACATATATAGTCCGGTGGAATTTACTTAGAATTTTTTAAAGGTACAACGCGGTAGTCCTATGCATGGGTGCCACTTGGCCCCGAGACCTGCCGCTTAAAGGCCGGCAACTCAACGGTATACACTTTGCTATGGAGTTCCTCGAGGGTTGGCAGAAGAAACAGGCTGGACCCACGCAGCATCACGCCAAAAGCACGCAATACATCTCCGCTAAGGACAAGAATGTGCTGGTTATTGGAGGTGGTGATACTGGGTGAGGACAAAACTATAACTTTATTTTACATATTGAAGAATTTTTGAATTATTATATATTAGAATTTGACCTTCAGACGAATTAATAAAATTTTATTAATTACTCAAAATTACTTTAGATAAAAAGCACTTAGCAAAAAAATATTGAAATTATTTTGAATTAAAATCATGAAACTATTCTGTTAATTGTTTTTGCTGCTCAATTTAACTTCAAAAGCATATTATAGTAACAGCCATATTTTATTTTTGTTGATTTTTTCAAACCTTTGTTAGGCAAACGGCGATTGTAATTTTGACATTTTACACCGTTTTAACTGTTGCCCTATTTTACAAAATATTTGTGCTTGAAAATTCTGTAAAATGTCTTATTATTTTCATTATCTTACTTTTTACGATTACTATATAGTATTACTAGCGACTCGCCCCGCCTTCGCACGGGTGCAATGCTGATACTAAATTCTAAGTGCTATAGAGTATAGACTATAGGGATTAGGGAGAACCGCGGCCTCCGACGCGCTATTGACCAGCCGGCCGGTACCGCAATTTTTAAATCTGTAATATCTTCGAAAATATTCATTTAAATCATATGCTGTAAAGGGCCATATAGATCTATATTAAATCAACAATGTATTTAAGTTATTTAATTGGATAAGGATTAATGCTGAATTGGTTAAAATCGCTTCGAAAATTAGCCATTATTTGTTTAAAAAAAAAATTGTGGGATATCCATAAGAGATTAGACATATACCATCGCGGAGTTTTCTGTAGACCTTTTCAATGTGTACAATACTTTGTACATTATTTTGATAAATCTAGTAGGGTTCAGCCTGCGTTTGCAATGTAAGCGGAAAAAATGTAATTATTTACGACATCACATTAGAAACTTCAAAAATAACAGTATTTCTCCACTATTTAATCCATTAAATATATATAAATCTCGTGTCACAATGTTTGTCCTCAATGGACTCCTAAACTACCGAACCGATATCAATCAAATTTGCACACCATGTGCAGTTCGATCCAACTTGAGAGATAGGATAGTTTAAATCTCAAATTATAGTCGCAATTTTAATTTATTGCTAAATATTTGTTTATTATTTGATACAACTCTAACAGATGGCGCTGTGTTAAAATTATCAACGTTTCACATAAGCTATCTACCTTTCACATACGTTCTCCTACCGTTTCCCTTGAATAGTTTACTACTATGTAATATAACAAAAACCTTAGCCACAGCAACGCTTGGCCGAGTCTGCTAGTATATTATATAAACCTTCCTCTTCAATCACTCTATCTATAAAAAAACTGCATCAAAATCCGTTGCGTAGTTTTAAAGATTTAAGCATACATAGGTACAGAGAAAGCGACTTTGTTTTATACTATGTAGTGGTGGATACCATATGGAGTAAAGTACTTCTTTAGTACTTTGGAAAAGTTCACATACTAATGTTCAGACGTTATACAAACGTGACTCACAAATATAGTCCTATGCGTACCATAAACAAATTTTCGACTTGTCTGTGGAAAGAATCGTCGTGGGATTTGATGTACTAAAATACCTCTTTTGTTATCACATTATTTATTTATTTTTTTACACCTCGTCACATATAGAAAAACAAAACAAATAACAACGGGCGGCCTTAATCTAAAATAATACAACAAAAAAAACTAAAAAGCTAATCTCACTGATTCCTGAATTGCGATACAATACAAAGGAATAAGAAATACAAGAATTACAAAAGTCACGATTGAGAAGGATAGGATATGGTTACGAAATATTTTTGTAAAATAGTTTTAAAAGATTTTAGGGTGGTAGCCAATCATATATCGGGGAGTATTCCACAACTTAATAGCGTAACATATAGTTATAAGGACCTGAGAATTTAAATTCATTTTAAAGATAAGAGGGAGTTTTAGGATTGAAAAGAACTGAGTGTAGAAGTTATAGTATTTAGATACTTCTGAAAAAATTAATGTCATTTTTCTGAAAATTAAATTATGCTTTACAAATTATTAGTTTGCAACAGTGTTTTTTGCACAGACTAATAATTTTTAATTAAATCTTAATATATATTACGTGTCACGTTGTTCGTCCGCTATGGACTCCTAAACTACTTAACCGATTTCAATCAAATTTGCACACCGTGTGCAGTTTGATCCAACTTAAAAGATAGGATAGCTTACATCTCAATTCATACCCGCAATATTATTTTATTCCAAATTATTTGTTAATTATTTGATAGTCACAATTCTACCAGATGGCGCTTTGTTGAAAGTACCAACGTTTCACATAAGCTACAATTTAATGGCATAACTACCAATAAAGCATGGTGGTCCCCATGACTGGTGTTCTCCTACCGTTTCCCTTGAATAGGTTACTACTATGTAATATAACTAAAACCTTAGCCACAGCAACGCTTGGCCGGTCTGCTAGTATATTATATAAATTAATTGAGAAGTGTTGGCCTAATGGCCTCAGCGTGCCACTCTCATACCTGAGGTCGTAGGTTCGATCCCCGGCTGTGCACCAATGGAATTTATTTCTATGTGCGCATTTAACATTTCCTCGAACGGTGAAGGAAAACATCGTGAGGAAACCGACAGCTCTTAGACCCAAAAAGTCGACGACGTGTGTCAGGCACTGGAGGCTGATCATCTACTTGCCTAACAGGTTTAAAAATGATCATGAAACAGATTCAGAAATCTGAGGCCAAGACCTAAAGAGGTTGTAACTGATTTTTTTTTTATATAAATTTATACATTTCGTTATAGCTGCGACTGTATCGCCACATCCCTCCGTCAAGGCGCCAAATCAATCACGACATTTGAGATTCTCCCAGAACCTAAGACGACACGAGGACAAGATAATCCCTGGCCGCAATGGCCTAGAGTTTTCAGGTAAAGTATTGTCTATGGTTTGCGAACACATATAGTAGGTATACGTAATTTCTAACGAACATTACTTGTGTTCGTTCCGTTTCGTTTTTATATACTTCAAATTTTTACCATTTTACATTTTATAAATCTTTTTTTTAGATTCCAAAATATTATTTATTTTGTCGAAAATTGGCTCCAAAATTTTAAAATAAGTTATCATTTATATTTCTCGTTTTTAAAATCAAATATTTTTATATAAAATAATTCTGTTAGTAATAGTTAAGTAAGCATGCAGTGTTTGCATGTTAAAAAGGTTTTTTTATATAACAAGGGGAACCGTGGCCCATGGATACTCACTTTGCCAGAAGGCTCGCAAGTGCGTTGCCGGCCTTTTGAGAATTGGTACGTTTGAAGGACCTTAAATAAATTATTTTGTCCATTTCTATATAGGGTTGACTATGGACACGAAGAGGTCAAAGTTAAGTTCGGAAACGACCCCAGGAAATTCTCCACATTGACGAAGGAGTTCCTTGATGATGGTAAGCGTTTTTATATATTTTCACTTAATTGGAAATTTACGATTAATTTAATATTTTCTGAAAATTCCTGGATATTTTTCAACACGTTACTTTCAGCTTGGTTATATATTTATTTATATAGTCGCGGCGGCTCGGCACAGACGTTAATTTTTTAATACGTTTCGTATTCGTTCTTACATTAAAGGAGAATATCGTGAACAAAGAGGATGTATCGACCGTGTGTCAGACAGAAGGCCGATTACATAATTGCCTTAAGAAAAAATAATACGAACCATACAGAAATCTAAGGTCACAAGTGCTTATACCAAGAGCAAAACTATGAACAAAAAGGGGGTTTAATTAGCTCTATCTATTAAGGTTATTATGTAGATTAATGTCTATGCTTACCTAAAACTCTTGTTTGGTAGATAACTCTCCAACTCTCTCTAAGCAGCCGGCTGCTTACCGACTAAAATGGAAAAAAAAATGTCTATGTACGCCCAAAATATTAATATTTAAGGACCACACTATTGTATTAGGTTAGCCTGTAAAGATAGTGATGTGGAGAAAAAAAAAAATGGGCAGCGACTGCCCTTTTTGGGCGTCCCGTAGGCTCGATTGCCCCTCTACCTTATAAGAAAATAAGGTCCGGATTTGAAAGGTTTCTATAGTGTTATTAAATTTTAGGAGAAGGCAATGTTTGCGGAGTATCTGCCGTTGAGGTGGAATGGACCCGTGGGGCAGGAGGCAGATGGGACATGAAAGAGGTCCCTGGCACCAACAAGGTGTACAAGGCAGAGCTGGTACTCCTCGCTATGGGCTTCCTTGGGCCGGAGAGATATGTTGCGAACCAACTTGGTATGTCTCTATGACTTCGTGATTTACATTTTTATTTTAAAGTAGATATAATTTCTTTATTCATATACGACATTCTGAGAATGAATCTTTTGTATTGCTTAAGTATGTAATAAAGAAAAACTTTTTAACCGGATTAAAGTTATGTATTATTATAAATTTACAATTATTTAACATAATTTTAAATTTATACGACGTTTCGCGTGCTTTACAGCGTGCGTGGTCACGGTGACTGAAGACAAAAGGTGTTGAATGTCAAAAAGTATCACAGCTGTAGAGAAAGTTGCATTATCTGTTATTATTTCCCCGGAGTTGGTATCGACTAAAAGATGGAGGGTTTTGGCAAAAATGGCTCACGGTGTCCTCTATTTTCGCGGATTGTTTTTCTTGAGATTTTAATTTGGATATTATTGGATCCCAGGTGTTTGACAATTTTAGGCCGTCTTCTCTTTTAGTTTTTTCTTTAAATGTGTAAAGGTTATGTCAATAAAAGACAATACTATAAGTATGTAATAATTTATATAATTAAAGTAATTTTGAGTCATAGTAATGCTTTATAGGTTGGTCCTTCGAGCCGGAATTCAAGCAAGAATTATAGTACTTTTATTAGTAAAGAATAACAAATTGCCAAATATTTCAGAAATACCAGTGGATGCCCGTAGCAACGTAGAAACAGCGAAGGACAACATTTACAAAACTCCCGCCAGTAATATATTCGCGGCTGGTGGTAAGTATATTTGTACTGTTTTAATCTCAGTTTTAGCCTGAATACGTCGAAAATATTATCGTAGAATTATATTAAATTTAATTAATTATATTAATTTGTCTCTATATCTTTTATGAGAGAAAACATCTATTTAAAAAAAATTGTAGCTGATTGAGAAAAAAAAATTGTACATGCCTTTTTTTCTAAAAAAATAATTTAAGGCGGACAAAGTCAGCAGAAATGTTTCTGTTAAAATGAAATAAAAACTTTTTAGATTGTCGCCGAGGGCAGTCGCTCGTTGTGTGGGCAATTTCCGAGGGCAGACAGGCAGCTCGGGCAGTTGACGTGTTCCTTCAGGGGCAATCTTACCTACCTGGACCTGGCGGAGTTGTTCACGATCACTAATAAACCACTTAACCACTCCGTCAAATATTATTTGTATTTTGTAGAAGGCGCCAAATAAAGCTTTTTTTGTAAAATACAAAAATTAAAAACATCTAAATTTATAAAGAAAATTTAAAACACTTTTATGGTTTTTTGTGGTTAAAATTGTAATCTTTTGACCTAAGATTTGACCTTGCGACTTTTCAGTGACTTTATGTAGGTGTTTAATGTGATAATCAAATTTGAGAGCTGCTCGCTTTTTTTTTGATACAAGGGATATATATTTAAAAAAAAAATATTGTTAAATGTATTATATTAATTATGCATGATTGCAATTCTATTAATTATACTTTTTTTTATTTGTTATTTATACCCTATAAAGTTTTAAAAACGGCTCCTAAATTTGATTACTTATTGGTAAAACTAACTCGAATAGTTTTTCCAAATTGTAATCTCAAATTAGTTGATACATTCCGCTTTTAGATTACGAAATTTTTAATTGTGATCTCAACAGTGTATAACAAACAAGCTATTCGAAAACTTCCTTCGCCAATAAATTGTTAGCAAAACAGTATTTGTATTAGTCAGCATTAATAATTCTTATTTACTCAAAATATATACATACAAAAGCTATTTAGATATATAAACAATATAGAATTATATGATATACTTGGGTGTCTCAGATTTGGACAAAAATATATGAATTACGAAATTCGATATCGTAGTAAATCCAATAATAATAAAAAAAGTGCGCGCTAATATACGCGCGTAAGAAGTTATACTTCTTTGGCTTTCTTTATTTTTTTTAAAATATTAAATAATTAATAATCAATATTTAACGTTAATAATTTAGTAATATTTAATATTTAGTACATTATTCAATTATTAATTAATACTAATAATAATTATTATTTATTATATTAAAAATTCAATTTAATAACTAGGTATGTTTCATAACCTATTAACTAAGTAACAATAGGTCTTTGTGAAAAAGCATTGCTAAATTTCTATGAAAAAATAATTAAAACTCCTTTATTTGTTTAAAAGGTACTACAAATGTCATTATGGTCATTCAAAATTCTTGGTATAGCTGCTAACTTCACGCATATTCTATTACTTTTTACTTGTAATGTTGTGTCTTTTTCCCATCTCGCTCGCGCACGCTCGGCGCCCATACTGATATTTTTGTGTCACGATGCGCGCGCATCGTAAAATTTCACTCTCGCCTAAAGAAGTATAACTTCAAAAAATTATGATTTTTTAATGATACCGGCGCAATTGTATGTCAAACATTTTTTTTAATGAATAGTACATCAAAATTTGGCTAACTATGAAATCGTAATCTATGATTTACAGTAATGAGATTATAGTACTAGCGAATGGATTTCAATATGTTCATATCCATTCCAAAACAGATTTCTATTGGGCGACCCTTATGACGTCAAAACAAAACCTTAGTGACGTCACACGGATTTGAAGGGAACGTTTTTAACGGAAAGGGATTTCTCGTCTCTGACGTTAAAGGGTTGTAGCCAATATCAGAATTACGTGTTGAATTTGGAAATCCGTTTAGAAGTGAAGCCTGCTGAACTAAAACGCCCCATTTTATATCCAACCCTCAAATTGGCCTCAACACACAAATTAAGTGTTTTTAAATTTCATACCTAAATGTTTTGTCCTTGTCTCTCATTTCGAAATTTGAGAGACAAAACATAAGAGAATTTTGTTATGTGGTGTTTTAGTCGATAACGATAACTTGTTTCGATAGTATGGTTTAAATATAGGTTATGATGTAGATAAAAGTTTAAGTACAAACACAAATCAGCAGACGGGAGATGAGGTTCGCTTGATTACCTTGTACAAATTTTTCAATAATACATACATAAATTTCGCGATATCTTGGATGAAAAATAGTCTACAGCAGTGTTTCCCAATGTAGGGCCCATGCCCCACAGAGCGTTATTTTATTGGTAAAAAAAACATTGGGGGCTTTTAGATTTTTTTTTAAATAATTATTTGTAGTTTCATTATATCTATACTGTGTTTGTTCAAAATAAGGTGAAAAAATTAATATTTCAAATTAAATCAATTACAGCGTATTAAAGACATAAAAAGGTAAGTTTTCACCAAATTTCGTGGGAAAAAAATAAATTTTGTAAAAGATAAAAATTAAAAACCAAAAACTTGGTTTTATTAATTTTTCACATAAATTTTGAGGTAATGTGAAAAATGTGTAAATACAAAAGTTTTAGATCTACCTACCCTACCTAACCTAACCTACCCCTTCCCGACCTCAGATCGCCCGTAAATTATTTTTCCTTTCATTTTTATAATATTCTCCTCCTTTTCCAATAGGTTTCATCCTACTATTATTTATTTCACTTTTTATTTATTTTTAAAGGCTCCTACCCTAGTCTAAAAATAGGTTGGGAAACACTGGTCTCCAAATTTAATTATAATAGATTTGTTTTCAAACAATTTTTTTTTTCTATAGAGAAGACAAATTCGAACAAACATCTGTCAGCTGTCAAACCGGATTTTGACAGATGAGTTTATATTAAAACTCAAGGTATCCCGCTTAAACCAGCATCTACATAATATGTCGCCTTTAATATTTATTAGTTTTTTTGTATAGTTCCTACGACGCAGTCCCTTAAGTAAAAATGTTTTAAACCTAAATCAGTTTCTATTTTAACTGGAGCCTCGTGTTAAGTTTGTAATGCTTAAAAATATAGATTTTTTAATTAAAAATAGCACAAAATATATTCCTCCTAAGGGACTGCATATTAACTTGTTCATTAAGTTATAATAATCATGTATTATAAAATAAATTATTGACGTGAAATAGGAAATGTTTCTTGTTTTCGAGCCTTCATTTAATTGAATAAAGTTTTTGTTAATTTTTTTTGTTACAAATCATATATCCTTATATTAATTAATTTTATTATACTATTCATTTTAATATCCTCATTTCACTATCGTAACGTTCCAATCTAAAGTACAAATTCAAGGCACTAATAAAATATAGTTTTTTCATATATGTGCCAAAAGTATTTATTCTGGATATTTTTCATTCATATAATTTGCTCTTCCCACTCCATATATAGCAAAAACCATATTGTAAAAAGTTTGAAGCGCTGCAAATAAAAAACTATGCATTTTACAGAAAAAAAAATTAAATAAAAAGGTGGCAAATATTATCTTATATATAAAATTCTCGTGTCACAATGTTAGTCTGCATACTCCTCCGAAACGGCTTGACCGATTCCTCTGAAATTTGGTAAGCATATTGGGTAGGTCTGAGAATCGGCTAACATCTATTTTTCACACCCCTAAATAATAAGGGTGGTCCACCCCTCAATTTTTTTTTTTCATTTTTTTGACAAAATTTTTTTAAAAAAAATTTTATGATACGATATTCAAAAATACATACAACCCTAAGTTTTTGCCCTTCTATCACCAACCCCTATTTTTTAATAATTATTTTAAAATTTTCCGCGCTTTTACTCTGGATACTCATTGGCCAGACTATATCGGTGTTACTACCCAGTGAACAACGCGGAGTAGGGATGAGACCGAAGCCGGTCTCCTGTTTCTCTCACTCCCTCCACAGTTGTCGGCCATCATTAATGTAAATGTGTGTTTATGTATCAAACTTAGTATAGTGACGTTTAGAATTGTTATTTTTTTATGTCAGTGTAACTCTCATTATTAATTATAATAATCTTATATATAAAATTCTCAATAATAATATAAATGACGTGTCACGTTGTTTGTCCGCTATGGACTCCTAAACTAGCGAACCGATATCAATCAAATTTGCACACTGTGTGTAGTTTGAACTAACTTAAAAGATAGGATAGCTTACATCTCAATTTATACCATTGCAAAATATTTGCTTATTATTTGATAGTCACAATTCTAACAGATGGCGCTGTGTTGAAAGTACCAACGTTTCACATAAGCTACAATTTAATCCATAACCACCAAAAAAGCATGGTGGTCCGCATGACTGGTGTTCTCCTACCGTTTCCCTAGAATAGGTTACTACTATGTAATATAACTAAAACCTTAGCCACAGCAACGCTTGGCCGAGTCTGCTAGTCATATATGTATATAAAATTCTCATGTCGCGGTGTTTGTCGTTAAACTCCTCCGAAACGGCTTGACCGATTCTCATGAAATTTTGTGTGCATATTGGGTATGTCTGAGAATCGGACAACATCTATTTTTCATCCCCCTAAATGTTAAGGGTAGTCCACCCCTAAATTATTTTATTTTTAGTTAAATTTTATTTGTTTATGATATAGCATTAAAAAATACATACAACCCCTAATTTTCACCCCTCTACGATCAACTCAATCAAAATCAATTTTTATTATAAATGATATACCTACATGTCAAAACGACGTGTGGCCGGTCAGCTAGTATATTATCTATAAAAATGATCTCTGCAATTTTTGTCGTACGATGCGCGGTTCGCGAGATATTTTGAAGATTAAAGCACACCTTAAGTCATGACCCCAACTTGCATTTACATTCAGGGGACACCCCTGAACATATTCCAACAAAAAAAATCCGTTCTCTAGTACTTTGCAAATAAAAAACCCCGGCGCTTGGACTAACGCGCCTAAAGAAGTTTCACTTCAAAAACCGAAACAATACACGCCGTTTCTCGTCTAATTTAAAAAAATATTGTAGGACATCTACATTCAGCGATATGTCATACTCTGAATATAGTAGAGTGCCTGGAGTATTCAAAACCGTAAAACCTCGGACTAGAGTTACAGTGAATTCATTAATATGATCGATGTGGGATATCGTGTTTTACACTATAAATTGCAA
This sequence comes from Pieris melete, assembly GCA_963693345.1. Classification (NCBI taxonomy): domain Eukaryota; kingdom Metazoa; phylum Arthropoda; class Insecta; order Lepidoptera; family Pieridae; genus Pieris; species Pieris melete. The sequence goes on from CAVNZK010000122.1 coordinate 109,112, forward strand.
TGTTTACCCAAACAAATTTTTGTGCTCTTCATTGTTTCATTGTTTAAAAAAATTATTATGAAATATTAATGTTTGACTTTATATTTTCACTTTAAACAGTATTTTTTTTATTTATATGTTAAATCTTACCTGAGTAGACATATAGGAACATTTTTCAAAGATACCTGTGTATAAAAATAGCAGTAGGGATCTCGAACAGGTAGAAAAACTTAGAGGGGAGAGCGACAGCTGCTATGTACAATGGAATTTCTCGGCCAGTTAAATTATAAATGAAACGTACTCTGTTGTGTACATTTAAATACTAATGAAAAGAATAAAAATAATTAGTATATCAATTTTCATCTGAATATACCTACTTGTGATGAATCACTTGTTGGCAGTTCCACTCCAGACGACATTGGCAATGTTGACGGCCTAATGTCCCTTAGCTTTAGAAAAGATGGTATATCTAAGAAAATTAAAGGTCTTGATAGGACTAACAAAGGAGCTGGGCTAGACTCGATTCCTCCTATCTTTGTAAAACGATGTAGATTTGTGTTATCTTTGCCCCTAACTATTATTTATAATAGATCTCTTAAAGATGGTGTTTTTCCTGAAGTATGGAAAAGGTCTCGTGTTGTGCCTGAGTATAAAAAGGGAGATAGGTATCACCGACGTAAAAAATTACCGTCCTATTTGTATTTTATCTTGTTTTTCCAAGCTCTTTGAATCTGTCCTGTATCCCGTAATCTCCAAATGTTTAGACGGCTGTATCATTGATGAGCAACATGGTTTTAGAAAAGGCCGTTCAATTCAAACGAGCCTCATGTCTTTTGTAACTGAAACCTGTCAGGAATCGTCGACTTTAGCAATGCCTTTGACAAAGTCAGTCAAGCGTAACTGATTCAGAAGCTTCGTGGTTATGGAATGGGAGAGAATTTGCTGAACTGGTTTAAATCCTATCTTCGTAACAGGCCTCAGTCAGTAGTTGTTGGAGGCGCTGAGTCTACTACCTATATTGCGCGATCTGGTGTTCCGCAAGGATCCCATTTGTAAACGACGTTACGAATCATATTAAGCACTGTAAAGCGTCTCTCTTCGCTGATGATTTAAAAATTTATAAAGTTATTAACACTGTCTGTGAAGCTGCTCTAGTTCAAAGTGACCTTAATGGTATACAACATTGGGGCTTTTTAAATGGTATGATCCTCAATATACCTAAGTGCTTTCAAATTAAATACACAAGAAAAAAAAACACTTGTTACTGTGTATAAGCTTGACAGCGCGCCATTGAAGGAGGTTCAGGAGATTCAAGACTTGGGTGTTATTATTGACAAAAAATTAACGTTTACATCGCAGGTCAATAAAGTAGTCACCACATCCACACGATTGCTTGGATTTCTTAAACGGAATGCGGATTGTTTTTGTTGTACGACTAAAACAATTTTGTACAACGCTCTGGTGAATGTTGAATTTGGCAGTATTATATGGAATCCACTATATGCGATCCATTCGCAACGCGTTAAAAGCATTCAAATATCTTTTACGCGACACCTAGCTTTCATAAGCAGAGGATTTTCACATAGACACCCGTACCATCAGCGACTTAAAAAATTTAAAATGTTATCTCTGTAAAATCGGAGAACTCTAGCCGGTGTTACCTTCTTGCATAAATTGCTCAATAACCATATACAGAGCTGTGACCTCTTACAGAATATCAAAATTGTCGTCCCTTACTCATTCCTTTGGTTAAAAATCAACAATATCTTCCAAATTCCTTCTGTCAAAACCAACCTAGGAGTTCACCCACCTCTTATTTCGAACTCTTCGCGTTTTTAACAAATTGAACACAGCTTATCTGGAGCTGAATATATTCGGTAGTGAGCTGATCGGTTTTAGAAAAAGCATTGTGGGGTGCCTTTCTCGAACCTAATTTCGCTGTTTTTCTGATGATTTTTCTTTTTCTCTGCTTAGTGCCTACTATTTAATGAAATTTGTTGAAAATGTTATTTTATGTTTATGTTAAAAAAAAAAAATTAATGTGTGCTTGTATTGTCGTGTGTGTTTTAGTTGTATTTTTTTTTAATTTCTATTTGATTTTTTTTTAAGAAACTTATGCTTGCGTTGACTGTCGCACATTTTGGATGTAAGATTTTGTGAAATAATAAATAGATTTAGGACTGTGTGTGATGTCGTGGGCTTGATAACTAAATAAATAAATAAGTTCAAAATCTGTTTATTTATCTTAATTTAAATATATTACATTGTTGTAATTATAATGGTATAAGACCCAAAATTAGTTGAAATGATAATATCATTGTGAAAGCGTTCTATTAGTCGTTTTTAATAGTTTTTTCATCCGGGATATGCTCTGTAGTGATGACGTTTTTCAACTCTTGCATGGTGAATTTGCTATCATCATTCTCTTCTATGTACTTGTATACAAGGGCGGCACTGAAAATTTCGGGAATCAAGGAAGTGACACAACATTACTATAAATGTTTTTATTGCTTTTCGAAGTATTCTCCGCGAAATTTGACACATTTTTCATACGATGGAACTAATAATTGAAGCAACCATTCCATTCGGAAGTTGGGGTCTCCAAAATAGCCGTTTTGTAGGCGTCCACAGCTTCTTCACGTGATGAAAATCTCTGACCACGCAATTTATTCTTTATTTTAGGGAAAGTATAGAAATCATTAGGTTGGGGCTGTACGGCGGATGGTCTAATAATTCTATGTTTTCTTGCTCTAAAAACTCTTTTGTTCTGTGCGCGGTGTGAGAACTCGCATTGTCGTGATGGAGGATGATGCGGCGGTTGCAGTTCTCTTTACGGAGTTCAGAAACGACCTGTGGTAAACAAATGCTAGCATTCCATTCTGCATTAACCGTTCTTTGTCCCTCAAGAGGAATCTTTGAGGATCCTGCGTGGAATCTTTCGAGAGTTCTGACGCACCAAGTAACGCAAACCGCTTTTAACTTTTCACAGAGCGAACGCGGTATCCATCGGGAATACAACTTTTTTACACCTTCATGCAAGATTATTTGTATTTGACTCATGCCAATGTCTAAAGTTACCTGAATTTCGCGGTACCTATGTCACATGTCGATCTTCCTCAATCAGCTTACGCACAGCATCAACGTTTTCTTGGGTGACTGCAGTTTGCAGCTTGACACGTCCACGTTGAAATTCAGCAAACCAGCGATAAATTTTGGTTTTGGATGGGGCTTCATCACCAAATGCAGAAATCATGCGGTCAATACACTGTTTTTGTGATAAACCACTTTGAAACGACATCATTTTAAAACAATCTAACAAGTAATCACTTTAAGATTAAACTATAGGACTATTATAAGGATGACTAAAGCCAAAACAAACAATATAAACTATTAAAATTAGTTCAAATTAAAATGACATATTATGCGGCTATTAAAATATAATAATGTAATTATTTCGAAAAGTCACTCTATGAGATTAAATTTTTGCGGGCGAAGTAAATTTTAAAACGTTTGTAGACCCTTAATAACATACAACTCATCTCTAATGTTATTTGACACATACACACATTAACATATTTAAACACGATATCTTCATACATAATTATTACGACGTGACACAATATTATGCATGTGTTTCTAATAATTCCCTTCAGTCTTCAACTTGTCCTGTTCCAGAAAGATGCTTTCCTCAAGTAAGTTATATTTACCTTTTGTATGTTTTATACTGACATACGCGTTAATATTTATTGTTGGATGGGGAAAACAACTAGGCGGGTTAGAAACAAGTGCTTATCGCTGACCATGGACAATTTAATGACGGGAGTTAATAAAGAATTTGTCGCCAAGATTTAAAGGAACGATCGATAAAAATCTATAGCAAATAACATTTATTACTTTGACAGTGAGTTAGTTTAATACATAAATATAAAACAATTAAGAATATAAAAAGCTTATTCAAAGTGGTCTCCATTGCCTGCAATACAATCCTTTAAACGTTGAGGCCAGTTATCGATAGAAGCACGCACTCCTTCAAGTATGGCTCAGTCACTCCTTCATAGCTAATACCCCACCAAACCATCACTGAAGTCAGATAGTGCCCACGTTACACTCTGTCGACTAATTGGGAAGCTTCTTAGAGCTTTGAGCATAAATACGGTCATTTTGTTTGTTAAAATGTTGTTCAATTGTAAAAATAATCTCATCCGTAAACAAAATTTTTCTGCGACCTCCCTTTGCGTGCCGCTAAAGTAGTTGTTACGATTTTACCACCCTATTCCTTTTTAAAATTATCAATTAAGGAATGACCAGTTCATCTCTTATATTTAAAAATTGCATTTGGCATACCTACTTTGTGTAATTGCAGCGATTCGGTTCTCTTTATCACCCCACTCCATTTTAATATCGCAAAATATTGTACGAAGTATTGGCGCCAAAATGAGAAAACTCCATGTTCAATCATAATATAAAAATATATATATATATAAATGACCGATTCTAAATTCAAATGATTATTAATATTTAGCAATTTTTTTATCTGGAAAGATGATTAAGACTTGGTATGTTTCGCCAATTGTAAAACATTTTTCATTCAACAACCAGTCAGTTGCACAGAGTGAGTTCACAGTAGCGGATATTTGGCATCTTATATGTTATATTTTTTTTTGTTTTCGACATTATCGTATTGGTTTAATACTGTAAGCATGATATGCATACATCAATCAAATCTCTTTGTTACAGTTTTCCGTGTAAGGCAAGGCGTATCGAAGCTTTACGAATGTGTAAATCGAAAATGCTTTGAACAATTTTCGTTTACACTCCGAGATGTTACCTACTCCAAGTTTGTCGACTACCTCCATACACCTAAAGATCCTTCTAGTTTGGCTGTTACGAGAATATTATTCGGTAAGACATTAATATCGTCGCCCAATCGTATAATTGATTACTAAAATGGCCACCAGAAATTTGCCATATCGTTGAGTTATCAAATGTAGAGTTTGATGTAAATTGTCATCGTGAAATAACTGAGACCGTTTAGTGAAAATTGTAAGAAAAATAATCAAAGATTAATCAAGTATTCGTTTTTGCTTTGATCTATTTTTAGTATTTAAATCTATTTGTCATGAAGTCATGAAATGGTTAATATTTAGTTTTACGATCCGGCCACGACATATACACAACATATAAGGACCGATTTGTCAACTTGATACTTGTTCCACCAATTTTCTTACGCAATTGTCTCTTGGGTACTTTTACGTCGAAGAAACCATTGCTCAGATAAAACAATGGATTTGATTACGATTTTTCGAAACGTTTACATTTATCAAAACTAAAATTCAGCCTGTTGATAAGAAATAAATATTTAAATAAAATTTATTGTTATCTTAATATATATGAAATAATGAAAAAAATATCAGCCAGTAAAGCCATAATTATAAATTACTAGTATAACTATATAAAAGTTTAATAGGATAATATCAAACACAATTTCAGAGAAATTAATTACGCATGTAAAATGTAGCATAATTATTTAATTAATTTTAAATGTATTGGCTTAAACTCGGTTCTATTAATTATCAAAATTATACTTTTCTGAAATTATTACATTCAATCTTAATAATGAAGTCTGTCTTAAGTTAATTTGTTTTCCCTTATATCTTAAAATAACATCCGAAAATTGCAGGGGTACCATTAAAATTTATTTTTCGCCAACCTGGGATCTATAAAAATGTTTTTTTTTCTCATTTTATCGTATAACTTCATATTATCTTCAATACACTCAATAAACAACTATAAATAGTATTGTTTACGCAAGGACTCATCAGTACCAATCTCGTGGATATTATGAAAAAGATACAGGTGTAGATATTTTCGAATTTTAATAAGAATTAGTAAAAAAAGTCAATTTTCTTATAAAAACTCAAAATAAATTATTAATCTTCAGGGGTTGAGCTTAGAGACCTCCCGTAGAACATTTTTTTGCACCTGATGACCTCATCTATATGCGTTTGATCCACGACTTTTTGGCCACCCTGTATATATTAAGGAATAATAAATAAATAATCCTAAGTTGTCTTATCACTGTCGTCTCAGGGGTATGTATGTTGTTCGACATCCCTGATGAGAGAGGTGGGGCAATGATGAAGTCTCGTTGGGGCAATCCAGACACTTGCCACTTTCCTCTAATTCCATTTGTGACTGCAGTTCCCATGCCGTACATGGCGTTGGTGTACCTGGCCTTGTGGCTTGGTGAGTATAATAATATTATTAGAGTATAAACTACCACGCACTATTAAACTAAAAATCTATTACTCCTGGTTTATAAAGAGAGCAGTGTTGGCCTAGAGGCTTTAGCGCGCAACTCCTATTCCTGAGGTCGTGGTTCGATCCCCGGCTGTGCTTCCTTAACATTCGCTCAAACGGTAAAGTGTGGAAAACAAAAACATCGTGTGGAAACTGGCTTTAGACCAGAAAAATCTACGTCATGCCCAGAATGCTGATCACCAAGCAGTGGCGTAACTATACCATCTGGGACCCGTGGCAGATTCTTTTGATGAGGCCCTATCAGTAAAAAAATTCACGTTGTACTCAGTATAATTTTAATAAACTTGGTGATGTTCAGCGTACTTCAATTACACATTGTATATGTTCCACTAATGGCCATAGGCCTCCTCTCTTAGGCGAGAGAGAATGGTCTGTAGTCCCCGCGCCCTAATGCGTATTAGAGACTTCACATTCATCCGTAGAACATAATATCTCTTGGGCCGGGGCCCTCTTGGGTCGGGGGCTCGTGGCATTTTGCCAGCCTATTGTTACGCCACTGTCACCAGGCCTATAAGAAATAAAAAATGAACATCAAACAGATACATAAAAATCTAAGGCCCAGAGCTAAAAGGTTGTAACGCAACTTTTTTTATAAATCGAAAATATTAAGGGCTTAAAACACTGTAGAAGTAGATTCGTTTAACTTTTAAATGAATTCTCGATTAATTAAATTAAAACAATAGTACGAATGTTCGCACACATCTCAGTATTTTTACATACAAACTATTAACTGTTTTTCAGTTTTAATTAAATAAGAAATATTTAAGAATGTCTGCAATGCATGCGATATATTATAAGTTATGGCGAAATAAATTTATTTTCAGGTGCTCTAGGTATAACTCTGGGCTACAAATATTATATAGCGTCCTGGACTTTTACAATAGCCTATTGGTATTTGTTCCTAATAGAAAAGAGTTTCTGGAACAACCATAGCTATTTGTTCGGGTTGGTGTCACTTTTATTATCCTGTACGCACGCTGGTTGCTTTTGGTAAGTACCTATAATTTATTTGGTTTTATCAGAGACAACAATATTAAAAAGGTTAACAAACAAACAACAAAAATTCATTTAATCATTTAGGTACAATTTGTACACTTCTGCATGACAACTCACACCATCTCCCTATCTTATAGCGGCGTTACTACCCACACATTGTCATCGTCTATGAATTCCCGAACAGTGTAATATCCTCCCTTTGTTAGGGTTTTCTTAATGAAAAGCTTAAACTCATGTATCGGAAGTTTGATTACACGGTGCGGAATCTTGTTTAATATCTGTATACATTTCCCCATAAATGAGTGAGCAGTTTTATGAAGTCTGAAAGCTGGAAAATCAAGTCCATTCCTAGGTACTTCTTGTGTTTAAATTGTGACAGTCACTGCGCGTTATAAATTTATAAATGTTTTTATAAACGTACATAATATTTTCAAACAAAAGTAAGGCGACATCACAGGAGACCGAAGAGCTGGCAGCTACCTCGGACAAAGAATTAGTCTAGCTATTCAAAGGGGAACGACTCGACGATAAAATATATTATTAAAAGGACTCATTTTAATAATATATTTTAAGTTTAGTTATTTAATTATGTTGTGATACATGCGTACTTATTTGATATAGCTGATTGTACAGTTGTATCCTTGTATAGTTGTCTTATTAATACTTAGTTATGGGATATATACGGGAAATCACTTAGCAAGATTATGTGTGAGAACTCTTAGTAACAAATTTTCTTAACGTCTATGCGTATCTATGATCCTAGACTATTATAGAGAAAATTGTATTTAAATGTTTTGGATGGTTTTAGATTCTAGTAATAATTTATTTGCAAGTATAATAATAATAATAAAGCCTCATTTATTCCTTGAAAAATTTACAAAAATAAAAAAATATTGGTTGTTTGTAAAGTAGGTTTACGATCGAGATGTTTACGTGATAACGTCTTATTGGTGATATAAGTTTTTGCGAAGTAAGGAATTAATGAAGATAACAATTTTTTCAAATTTTAAATTACATCTATCGTTTTATTCACACTTTTGATGATAAATTTCGGGTGTAAAATGACAAGTTTACTTATTCGACTATGATATACATTTTTCTTACAAAACTTAACCGCACGAGAAAATCTCCATTCGTTTGTATGCCGCTAGAGTGAGATGAGACGGGAGATCGGTCCGTCTCTCTCTCGTTATACCTGCGATCGCGCTCGTGAGGTTTTGGTGTGACACAAGATTCTGAACATGTCACCCGAGTAAAACGATTTTAAAGACGTTATCACGTCAAAAAAATATACAACCATATACATATTTTTTTTTCAAGGACTTCATATTGAGTATAGGCTCCTCCAATTGGCTCCATCTCTCTCTGTTTTGAGCATTTTTCTCCCAATTCTTTCCACCAACTTCCTTATCTCGTCAGCCCACCGTGCAAGAGGGCGACCACGCTTTCTTTTTCCTGGTGGCCCTTTCCACTTTGTTACCCTCTTTTCCATCTGCCATTCTTCATCCGAGCGGTATGGCCCGCCCATTTCCACTTAAGTTTTTTGCAATGGGATAGTGCATCAATAACCTTTGTTTTGATTTCTTATTTGTGTACGTCTGATCTTGTACTTCAGTTTTAAATCGAGTACACTGCGTTCCATTGACAAGTTGTTATTTTTCTATTTGTGTTCGAGTCATATATCCATGATTGGCTACCGTAAGAAAGACATGGCAAAATACACCTGTCTAAAGCCGGGTTTCCACCGCGAGCGGAACGGACCCATTAAGGACTCGGTCTAACTCGCAAGAGTAAACTGCATACTTGTATTCCCACCAACAAATAGTCGGGTGGAAAGGACTGAGCGAGCAGAAAGAGTTGAAAGGAACTCGCTCAGTTCTAGGGAGCGGAGCGGAGTAATTACGGAGTCCGTTCAACTCGCAGTGACAAATTACATAATAGCGTTTCCACACAGAAAGTGCTGATCGGGGCGGATCGAACGATTAAAAAGTGATTGAAACGATTCCGCTGTGGCAAGGTCTCGCCGACTCGCGCTTCTTGAAATTGATCTCTACTAACCCTGTAATAGTTATTCAATTTTTCATCGTCTAAAACGTAGAATAGCCTATATTCCTCTTTCAATGTTCTTTCTCGAATGTGCTGGCATAACCAAAATCTCCGTCTTGCACGTTTTTTTCTATGCTTAAGATACAATAATATGTACTTTTTCTGGGAAACATTACTGGGAACATTACGCTCATTACCCTTTCGCGGTGGAAACCCGGCTTAAGAGTTTCTTTTCAGTATATTGGTATCTCTGCTTTCAGCACTTCTTTGTATCCCCAGAATTTGTTCCATGACATCCTAGTTCTCCTATCAACTTCGTCATGATGCCGTGAATTTTTATATATTGTATCATTATTTATTACTTAAGATGTCAGGTAGAACATGGTGTAATGATTGCAGCTCCTTACAAACGTTGTGTAAAACTAAGTACTTAGCGATCAAAAAGAGTGGCGGAGAGTTTATTGCCAGTTCTTCTCTTCCGTTCTACCGACTACGTTCTACGGTTTGATTTAAAGAACTGGCGGTAAGTGTAAAATTAAAAGCTTTTCATTTTTTTTTTAAAGTTCATAAGTGTATATTGTGTCAGGGACCTATATGAATAAATGATTTGGATTTTGAATTTTGAATTATAATGTTTCACTCAAATAATCATTAAGAGAATATTTTTTTCCAAAAGTAGTATATTAAGTCGATTAGATTAAACTAGCGGGAAAATCCTTGAATGCTTTTTGTAAATTATAATAAACCTTGATCACCATACATGATGCCGTGCCATACTCGCAGCGTCAACTTCTTCGCGAGGACATAATTCTACGGCTTCAAAACAACAAAAAAATTTAATTGTAGGTCTGTGGACGCTTACTTGGCCCCATCATTAAAGAAAACCACAGTGCCATATTGGAACTACTTCGTTTTGAAATACCAGTTCTTCATTCTATACTTTATGGCTGGTTTAAAGAAAGGAACTGCCGAGTGGTTAACAGGATACTCTGTAAATCATTTGAGCGAACATTGGGTATTCGCTCCGTTCAAGTAAGGCTTTCTCAAATTCTATAGCCTCAAAAACTAAATAAGTTATTTATTTATTCCTACAGCTACTTATTAAACAAAATTCAAACATACACATTTAAATATGCACAAGCAGTTATAAACATTAACCAATCCACTGAGCTGTCAAAGCTTTGACATCATTTGACCGTTGAGTTCAAGGGAGATCTCTGGCCGACCGTTGTTGGAATTAACGAACATTCTCCCTTTATGTTGGAGGAAGAACACAGCACACTAAAAAATAAAAGTAATAAACTATTATACAACTATTGCTGGCTTACAGGTACATACTTTGATTCCGAAACACAGATGCACAGAAACCTAATTACTTAGGTCTTAAATGAAAGTGAAATGTCAGTTCCTTTTAAATGTAGTATCAATTAATAATATTTATATGTAAACATATTTTTCTAGATTGTTTCTAACATCACCTCAAATAAACTACCTCATTGTGCACTGGTTTATCTTCGTTTTTGATCTAACAATTGCTTTCTGGATGATGTATTCAAAAACAAGACATATTGCCATGGCGTTCTGTGGTCTGTTCCATCTCATGAATATTCGTCTTTTTAGCATCGGTAAGTTTTTAATCAATGTATATGGAGATATTATGTAACGTCGCCTTAATTTAACACATTTCACCTTTTTGAGTTTCGTCATCGAACGTCGAGGCAGAACACGAAATTCCACCCGTACCTATCACCTCGACGTCCGTCGTTCTATACGTACAACTGAGCGTTTTCTAAGGCAGTTCCTTCCGCGCACCACTGCTATGTAGAACCAGCTGCCCACTGAAGTATTTCCGAACGAATTTGAGTTAGGGTCCTTCAAGAAAAGAGCGTACCAATTCTTAAGTGGCCGGCAAGTCACACGCAAGCCCTCTGGCATTGACTGTCCATGGGCGGCGGTATCACTTAACATCAGGTGAACCTGCCCATCCTATAAAAAAAAATGTGTGCGTGTACTAGGTGTACACACGTAAGAAGTGAAACTTATATAAAACCTTTGTTGTACGCAGAGCCATAATTGGTTTGTTTTAAGTTTAGAGGTCCGAAACTATTTCTTTAAACACAGTAAATTTTGATACACTGCCTAGCATACAATTTACAAATTAATTGCTGCAAATTGCGATTAGCAAATTTCAAGTCGAAAATGTAATCCGTTGTCAAACTTCAAAGTCAAAAACATACTATATGTCATATTTTAACGCCGATAAAGAAGTTTGACTTCAAAAAGCAACATGGCGCGTAACGGAAAAATGTGACGCGTAACGCAAAAATGTTACACTAAATTTTTTTCCAACCCCGATAACCGATAACCCCGTAATGGCCGGTCCATTCCCGTATGTTCCGCAACCACGACTTCTTCCTATACCAGCACCTACCCAGCGAAAAGGTGGGAGCTTGTAGTTTATTGTTTATCAGAATGCCAAATCATAAAATGACTGCTTCACGACTAATTTGAGAGCGACCGCCGATGCGAAAACCGCTGTGTGAGTTCGTGAAGTGAGTTACAGAATCGCAGGGCAGATCTCGTCAGAGAGATGTGAATACGCAGTATGCGTTTAGTCCCGCTCTAACGCGTATTGGCTGCACCTATGTTACGTCATCGTGTGTTAGGTTTTTTCGTTACGGTATTTCTTGATTCGGTGGCCGTGCTCAAAGCCCGCGATAAAATCTATGCAATAGCTTAAGTTTTTCTCTATTCATAATTTTTTTAACGCTTTAATTATAAGTAATTAAAGCGTTCAAGAAAGCGTTATGAAAGTTTAATATGTAACGATCGTGTTAATAAATTACAAATACATAATATATTTTAAAGTAACTGGAAACTTAGAACACAAATAATATTGAAGCACTATAGTTGTGTTTATTTTATTTAGATTAGGTACTAATTCTACTGCACTGGATCCATTTACAGGTATGTTCCCCTGGGTCTGTTTATCGACGATGCCACTATTCTACGCTTTCGACTGGCCAAAGAAATTTTACCAAACTTTATCAGTGTGGCTGCAAGAACTGCAACACAACAAAGCAATGTTGAAAATGACACGAGCTATTTGTGTTGAAACTCCAAAATGTTGCAAAACTAAAGAGATTAAAGATACAAGTGAAATTACGAAAGATGATCTAACCTCCACTGGAGAAGAACCAACGACTCAAGATAAAGGAGATGAAGAGAAAGAGAGCAAAAATGAGTCTAAATCACGAGGGAAGACAATTGCATTGATTTTGATGTTTGTTTTTTCGCAAGCGTTTTTACCGTTTTCACATTTTATAACCAAGGTATGTGTTCCGTCGATATATCGACAACTTCTTTATAAAGTTTGTACACTACCCTCATACATAAATAAAAACTCTTCATACATAAGTCATTAAGAAATATGTTAAGCCGCAAAGTAATAGTATCTACCCGCGTTTTTGTAAGTCTAAACCATTTCGACGATTATTATTACCTTATGTGTTGGGCATAAAAATCTAATTGCGCTAGTAGGATATCAATTGTTAGCATTTATTACAATTAATTAGCCTACCTACGTAATCATTTATAAACGTCCCTTAATACTGAATTTGAAACCTTTTTAGGGATACAATAACTGGACGAATGGTCTCTATGGATATTCCTGGGACATGATGGTTCACACATGGGATGTTAACAGCGTGGTTATCAAAATAGTTGACAACACCCAACAATCTGAATACTACCTGGACCCTTACATTTTCACGCCAAACAACCGTTGGACACGATATGGCGACATGATCCATCAATACGCACATTGTTTGAAAGACAAATTTGCTTCCAAACAGACGAATATATCAATCTATTTCGATGTTTGGTGTTCTCTTAATGGAAGATTTACACAGAGAATGTTTGATGATAAAATTGATCTGTTGAATGTATCCTGGTCGCCTTTTCGTCCTGTGTCTTATCTTATGCCCCTGTTGAGTGAAGGTTACAGCTGGAGAAAGGAGTTGCAAGATATAGAGGATGATGTTAATTCGTGGAACAATAATAGTGATGTCCTTTTTGTTGCTGAGTTTCCAGGTATATTTTTAGTCTTAATTTTTCTACTAAGCACCCAATCAATCTACATTATTTATTTCTTTATTTATAAGTAATCTTACAGCTACATATATTCATATTATAAAAGAAAATATTGAGGCTATGTTCACATGTAACGCGCGTTAACGCGCTTCAACGCGCGATCTAATTTGAAGAGCGTTCACATGATGAGCGCTAACGCGCGTTGCGAGAGTACTCGTCAGTCTAGTTCGGTAGAACGTAGAAAATGGACGTGGAAGAGGCTATTATTTTGTGGTTATATTATAAATAAAAATATAGAAAAAGAAAACGTACACATTGGGTTCATCCAATTTTGAAAAAAAATACAAATTATATTATATTTTTTATACAAATTTGCTATATTCCAACTTGCTGGCCTTTTTTCTTCTTCAATTTCACTCATTTTAAATGCGAGAACAAAATATAATTACGAAAATTAACAAAATTACATGCGATCGCGATGAAAGCGCGCGCTCATCTGAACAGCGGACATTACATTAATATCAAAACGCGCGTCAACGCGCGATCACCTGCGTCTAGAGACTTTTTCTCTCAGAGAACGCGCGCTCATGTGAACAGTTGTATGAAAATACCACAATATCTAGTCGCGCGATTTGAAAACGCGCGTCAAGTTTTTGCCATCTGAACATAGCCTTAGAATATACAAAACCAAAACAGGTTACATTGTCAAACAAAATACACGAAACAGAAAACTCGACTACATTAATAGGTAAATAAAGAAAACTGAAATTAAACATTAACCGTACTACAATTTAATATTTTAAAGAGATATTTCGAAGATAGAACTGCTAAATAAAGTCTAAGGCGTCGTCCTAATTGGGAGCGATCGCACGATTACACGATACGTTCTCGTCGTGCGATGAGTTCAAACATACAGATTTCATCAGAGTGTCCTATTTGCCTCGCAAGTAATAGTGCGAGCACATGAAATGCTTTAACAACGATCGTACGATGCGTTTGATCGTGCGATCATGTAATCAAAGCTGTTCTCTGAGATCTGTTCTGTTTTGAGTGTCCTAATCGGTTACTACTATACGCAATGCGTCGACGCGCGAGGGCGATCTATTAGGACACTTGTTAGGACATCGCACGACCACTTTGATCGTGAGATGAAAAACGCATCGCGCCATCGTACGATCGCTCCCAATTAGGACGACGCCTAAGACTACCCGCTTCCCGACTTCCTAAAATATTTCCTTACGCAGATAATCCGTGTACGTACCTTCACCCCTGTTTAAGAATAAATCGTTTTAATAAAACACTTCATCGATATATTTTTTATTAAGTATGTATTATATTGTGTCACACATGAGAGTTAATAAAAATACAAAAAACCAAAAATCGTAAATTATATTTATGCACAAAAATTCCTCAATTAAATAGAGATTCAAGAAGACAATACTTAAAGAACTGCATAAAGACAAAACTTATTTTCAGGTTACGAACAACAGAAGTTTATACCGAAGGAGTTGGTGGACGTAAAGTTGACAGCACTTAAGGGCAACTTGCTTTACGAAGTAGAAATGCGTAACGTTACTCAAGCTCAGCTATCTCCAGGAATGAAAGTGAATATTACTTCGAATATGTTCCATAGAGTTAAGAATACTGGTACCATGCCAGCTTTTTACATGTATACCTTTACGGACACGGTTGAAGAGCATGTTCAGTCGCCGGATCCATATTTACCTATAGCGGACGAGATTTCACGTAGATTCAGGAATTATATTTTGTTTATTAATAATCTAACGTCTAGTTTATTTCAAATTACAGAATGCCAATGAATAGGTACTATGTTATAACGAAAACTTTTAATTCTTTGACGTATGTGAGTACAATTATCGCTACCAATTAAAATAATATCTTTTGTCCCTTGAACGGGGATATTGTTTCACAGAGAACTTTAAAAATCGCGGACCTTCGAAAAATTTAAACCCTTAAGTCATTACACAGCCTACGTGCGTATTCTGAATTTGTCTATATTTGTGCGCTGTAAGCATGGTGTGGGTGACAGTTGCTTAACTTTGTTGTCTATTACCGAAAGTGTTAGAAAGAGAAAATTCTTACTCTTGAATGATTCATTATATATTAGAGAATAACATATGGGTAAGAAATTATTGTAATTGTTAGGAAATTTTAAGTACATTCGTGTGCAAAATTGATGTCAAAAAATGTAGTTTAGATGTTGTTATTGTATTAGTATTTTCTTTAATATCTATGTCTATATATCTTTATATTAAGTCCATTAAAATCATACAATATTTGAAATCTTTTATATGCCAGGATGTTAACGGACACATTACATGCTATCTATTCGGCAAATTTCATATAAATCCGTTCAGCCAACACGACGAGACGGAGTAAAACTTCCATCTTACACTCGATATTAATAATATTCTATAATATAAACGTATTAAAGATCTCGTAAAGTAGAACCGTACTAAAGCAAGTAGCGTTTACATGTTTCAACTAAAGTACTATCCTAAAGCACTCTGCTATACACTAAGATAATGTAAATCGGCCCTTAGAGCGGGGCAGAACGCATACTGATTACTGCCGACTGCGTGATGCGTCTCAAACTCTCAACTCTCAGATTGACGAGATCGGTGACGTAGCGTAAGCACGGCCGGTGCAGCCGGTATGCGTTTAGAGTAGGGATGTGACATTCTACATTAAAAATCGATTATTTTTTAGCATGAATAATCGATTAATAAATAATCGATTTTTCTTAAAAAATAATCGATTTTTTCCTAATTTTTGAAGTAATTTCAAAATAAACACCCTAAATATTTTAATTTTCATGTTTTTTTAAATTAAAAATAAACAATATAAATTATAAACACAAATTAACGTTTAAGAATAATCAAAATCGAAATTAACTTAATCTCGTTTTGATAGATTTTGATAAATGCGTAGTGTATTCCTTTTCAGTAGCACATTGCAGTATTTTTGTTGTCTTCTTAATTGAATGTAGTCTTGTGCTGCTGAATAAAATTATTTTACTTTAAAATTATAGTGTTCCATTCAAACTTGAGTTTTTGTCAAATTAACTGCTTTTATCATCCTTTTGATGTTTTAAAAAAAAACATCAATATTGTATGGAGTATATCAATATATCTTCAAAGAATCGGATTTAATGTATCGCATTGTAAACATCGATGTATATCGAATATCCCTAATAGTTCAAGGTCCGGGTTATAAAAGACCAGACATAATGTCGGGAGGTGGCAGATAAAAAATCGATTATGATTGATTTTCAATTATAAAATAATCGATTATTCATCGATTATTTTAAATATAAAAATCGCAATAAAAAATCGATTTTTACTTTTAAAAAAATCTATCAAAATCGATTTTTTTAATAATCTATTATTTTTTCACATCCCTAGTGTGGAGTGCGACAGACTATATTATAGGCGTGTTAGTCTGATTCTGGTAGAGTGGTAGATTGAATTAATATCAAAGAAAAAAATACTGCATAAATAATTATAATTGCATAAGTTGATAAAAGATCCCCGAGTGCCACACATTTTTTTTTAAAGTATTCTTTCTCTCAAGTAGATTTTTGCAAAGCTAAAACAACGTTTAGATAACGCGAAACTCTACCGGCATGGTGCCGTGCTCTTTTTATCTAAGGTAAAATACATATAAATGACAAAGTAAATACTTATATCTCTATATCTATCTCCGTACGATGTAGACGATATTATTCTTTAGTTTTCCAACACAAACTAATACAAGATGTGATTAAAAAAACAGCTATTTTTAGTCATAATTATACATATATGTGACTGTTCCAAATTTTGTAATTGTCTTGTAGCTTACTAGTTTACAAATACCCTTTGATTGATAATTTTAAAAAGTTATAGTAAACACGGTAAAAAAACATTTTATTATTCTAATTTAAGTTACGTATTGACCATAGAGTAAGAACTAATACTTTAGTGCTTACTTATGGTAAATGGTAATGACAATTCATTCAATGTCAAGGTGACACACCCAAACTTGACAATAAATTGAGTCAGTGTCAGTTTTCTGAGTGTCTAGAGAGACAGACATCATTTAGTTTTTTATGTATTTTCTAACGAATAAAAGTGATTAGAAAAAGAAGATCGGTTAAACTGTAAAAGAATGCTAACACTGCTTTAATAAATGACCATGACTTTCGACCGGCATACGTTATAACATAAAAAGGTCCAGCCGGTGACAAGAAGCGGATGACGGCGAAGTCGCGTCAGATATCGCGAATATATAATCGACGTTTACTATACCGCCCTCACATTTCGATTTTCGAATTTATGTCGCGAAGGCGGTGCGCTCGTCCCGGTTGATGGTATAATCATACGTGATAAATAATTTATTATAAATAGTGGCTGGTATAGATAGAATACCAACCACAATCCGTGAATCGGTGGACAGTGTTTAATTTAAAGACTGCACGTGGGAATTCTGGGAACATGGAGTATAAATCATCGATGACTTATAACCTAGATCTCTCACCGAACTACTCATACATTTTCGACTTCGAAAATCATTTTATACCTCTGAGTTACCGAAAATGGATGATTGAGAATTGGACAAACGCGTTCTACTATGTCGGAATTTACATGGCGTTCATTTTTGGAGGTCAATATTACATGCAGAATCGACCGAGGTATGTATTTTTGTTACTTCCGATATCTATTAATTATCTTGTTGTGGAGGCAATTTGTGCAGTTTCAGAGAGAGAGAGTTCTCAATTCTCATGATTTAAACGTGATGTCACGGTTATGTAAAGACACGTCAAATCGAAAGATAATACGAGTTATGACTAATATTCAGACTTCTTAGAATTTATAAAATAGTTGATTTACTTCAACATAATTTTCAGATAAAATACTACCAATTTTAATTAATATATATGTCAGGATTTATAGTTTAAAAAGAGAGTAATATAATAAACTACTTTGGTTTTATGAGGCTGTGTAATGTGTATTTATTATTCTTCTAAAAATGCCTAAACTTTCACTAAGCTATAAGAAGTTCTTGTTGTTTAATAATTAAATATTACACACAAGTACAGTACAAGATTTTGTGTTAAATAATTCAGAAGTTTAATACACTTAACCAGTAGTTATAAATAAAAGTAAATGTATTATGGCTTGATTTAAAGTTAACACAACACATATACATGTAATAATAAATAAGATCGGTAAGAATAGCTATATATTTTAGAAAGTAAATTCAATTAAATTACCTGTTCAAAACAATTCATTAGCATAAAGTTAAATAGTAGTAATTCAAAAATTATTCTTAAAATCTTATGAACTATTAGAAAGTTACTATCAATGAGTAAATCGAGCTAGTTATTAAAATGTATTAAAATTCACTCTGGAATCTAGAAGTTATCTAAGATCCAAGACCATTTAGAGTTTCATGTTGTAAAATTTAGCTGTATTTCCTCTTTGTATATCTTCTACATTCTATGTGAATAAAATAGCACATCACACCTATTATTGTGTCCAGGTATTGAAAATTTATTAATATAGTCTAATTGACAGTAAAACAGTAGTCTTGTTTTCATACATTTTTTATTTATATGAGGTTTCCATAATAAAAATATATATCATATTGCTATTGCCTAGATGTAGTTTATATGTACAAAGCTTTAGTTCTTTTATACCGAACTAACTCAAAAATTGTTTAATATCTGTATGTAATGTATAAATATCGTTGAGGATATAGGATTGGAAATTACAGGCTTAATTTACTAATTAATAACAAATAACATAAATGAATCATAGTGTTATATTATTAAATATTATGGTTACTTTTATTTATGGTTTTCGCTGTTACAATGCAATATGAGTAAAATCCTAACAGTTGTAAACATGAAACATTAACTAGTTCACTTAGTACAAAAACCCGTTCACTTGTTATTATATATTATTATTTACATTATAATTTGAGAATTTTTTGTATCTAAGAGAGAAAACTGGTTGAAATAATTACTAATATTATCACTATTACAAGAATTAAAAAAAAATCGATTCATGTTCGAGTATGGTGCTGTGCATAATTTATTGACATGTAATAATAATTTAATATTTATAGTATATGTAAATTACTTATACATAAGTCCTTGATCACAAATATTCTGTACCCATCTCTGATTAATTACACGACAGACTTTTTTTTATGAATAACTTTGTTTAAATAATAATTATGTTTTCTACCCAATATTGAAATATGTCTAAGGTTAAAACTTAATGCAGAGCTCATTTACTGACGTATATTTGTTGTACAGAAAAATGTTACGAAAAATACTTGTTTTGAATTTAAATAAACTTTCTTTTTATTAACAGCTTCGTGACGATATAAAGGCTATCAATTGATAGTAAAACGAAAATGTCACGATCGGCGCACGATCAGACACTCCTTGAAACTAATTCAAATCAATGAATAATTGTACATTATTTATCTTTTATCTTAATAGCCATATACATCTATTACATATCTGATAAGAAAGAAAAATATTAATTATTGTATTAGAAACAATATCTGCTAAACTGTAACAGTTAGACGTTAGTACATTAGTAGGTACTCCTTGCAAAAATGTTTATTTTTTTTAAGATTCAATCTGTACGTAACAGTTATCGAATCGAGTAAATCAGAAATCGGAAACTTAAATTTTGAACGTATTCTTTTACACACATGAAATTTGGACTTTATGCGCCGACGAATATTTTAATATTTAATATCGTATATTTAGAAAAAATATATGCAGAAATTTTATTAAGTTATAATTTTTTTGTCTGTAAATCACCTTAAATAATTTTCGTTTGAGATATTCTTATTAGAAGCGGAACCAGCTCCATTAATAGTCACTGCATCCGATCTGCAGTCTTACATAATTGAAAACGCGTGTTGCCAACTATGTAAATAACTAAAAATATTTCAATATACGATCTGGTTATAGTATATATATATCGTAGTTTCCTCCATAAAGGACACATATAAAATGTTGTCTTAAAGTTTACGAAATAATAACCTTTTTTTGGTATTTTGAAATACTGTAGGCTTAGTCGACTTGCAGAGGCACAATTTCTGTGTATTTTTCTATTTGAAGAGTCGAATTTGACAATTGAATAACATAACCCGAACATTCACTTTATTGTTATTATTTCGAGGAATTCCAAGTCATTATAATTTACTAACTACGCCTTATGGTGTCTCCATTTTGAAATTCGGGTTATAGAGTATAAATATGTATTATCAATACTTCATAGGGAAATATCATTTTGTTCGAGTTGCAAAGTCCTGCAAAGTTTAAGGGTTTAGCGGAATTGAATCTCGTTTTTTTTCGAGATTCGAGTTATAGAGATTCCACTGTATATATATTGTGTTTTTTACATATGTAATTGTTAGAACAGTTTAAAATCCGGTTAAACATAAAACGAGTTTAACTTGAATATTCACTGTCGTCACATGTCTTATTTAATGAAATGTAGATTATATGTTATTATGAATTTATTACGGTGTTAGGGAGCGTTCAAGTATTACGTAACGTATCTTTTTCCTTTTGTAAAACGTTACGATGCGGGGTGGCGATTAAATTACGCGTTATTGCTAATATTTTTTTCGACTTACACCATATAATAGTAACTAAAGAGTCATTAGGTGGTCACGAAACGTTTTACTACACTTGGGTACTGAATAACGTTACGGCGAGTTACATTTTGGGGGGGGGGGGGGGAATTGCATTACGTAATACTTAACGCTCCCTTCGTTGCTTTAAAAGATTTTCATTTACCTAATTAACGATGTCATTTTGTTGCTCATTGAATTTAACTAGATATAAATATATGCTATTTAATTCGTACTCGTAGTTGTAGTTGAGTAATTTTTCACTATGAGCACTAATTAAGTTCGGTGGTGGTTGTTGTATGTTGAGATATATGTTAAATTAAATACTTTTATGAAGCTGGGTAACAATAGGCTTTAATTGTTTAAAACATGAGCTTTAGACTAAGATAACATTAGGGGTAGTGGGGTTGCGATGCTGGATTAACAAAAAAACTAACTTCACTTATTGAAGAGTTCCTAAATCCACGTGACACTTATAACGAGAATGTTAAATTACAATTTATGAGTGTTAAAAACTAAATTAACTATTGGCTTCAAGTGTGCGATATTGTTTACGCTTTTAATTATTTATATATATAATATGTAACTCAACTAATAAATATGTTACATAACACAGTTATAAAAATACCTAAACTTTTCAACCCGACATTCTCACAAACAAAGCAATTATAAAACCAAGATATCAAATTTCGGGTTGTTGTATTGTATACAAGGTTTCTGAACTGATATAAACAGCAAATTATGAGGAAAGAATATCAAAAACTTGTCATAAAAAAAATCAAAATAGTGCATAGACACATGTCGATAATTACGTAAACTAAATGTGAATGTCAACTGTCCTTTTATTATTTTACTCTATTAAATGATTAGTCGTTGCCATGCAACAACGTGTTTTACTTATAAAAGTTTTGTCACGTTATCAGGTAAAATGTATCTCAAGGTCAAAGGCATTGAATGCTAGGCTCACTGAAACTCAGTTGTCACACAGCAGACACGATTTCGTGACGTGATGTTTTATAAATTTGATTGTCAATATATTAGTATTTTAGTTAAGACAACGGGCCTTATTGTTCCTACTGTGAACAGCGGTTGCCGCATTAATTCGGCCGTATCCAGCCGTCCTTGGTCCATCGACCTCGATTTTTTTTCAATTAGTAACATCAGTAAAGATAGTGCAATCCACGAAGACGCGCCCCACTATTCCTAACCGTTTTTAGTATGTGTGCAAGCTTTTTGAGTGTTATCGGTACACACGCACACTACAATGAATAGCTGACGGTACGCAAATGATTACTGATGCTCGGAGCAAACTCCCCGCACCCCGCGATCCCCTCAATCAAAAATTGGTGGGGCGCGTCTTCGTGAATTGCACTAACTATACCTGAGATTACCGCATTCAACCAAAACATATCTATAGTCAGAGCATAGATTCCACCTTTTTGGATCTCTTGTTGTGAGTAGGTATGAGTGTAAGAGATCTCGCGATTGAGGAATATTAACACGTAATGGAAACGTGTGTTTTGTATTTGGATATCCGGTTATTATGAAACAAGTTAAACCACATTAAGATTATTTTTAATGCGATAGTATTGAATCGCAACTGATTTTGATGAGAGTATAGAGTATTTAGAGCAGTGTTGGCCTAGTGGCTTTAGCGTGCGACTCTCATCCCTGAGGTCGTAGATTCGATCCTCGGCTGTGATCATCGTGAGGAAACCGGCTTGCCTTAGGCCCAAAAAGTCTCCAAAGTGCGTCAGGCACAGGAGTGTGGTCACCTACTTGCCTATAATATTAACAAATGATCATGAAACACATACAGACATCTGAGGCCCAGACCTAAAAAGGTTGTAGCGCCACTGATTTATTTGATAACTATGTTTTTTTTATTTTAAATCTTGAAAGGAAATCCCGGATAGCAATTGACAAACCAGTGGGGCAAAATCGCGCGAAATGAAAGGTTTTTTTCGACTCCTTACGAACTTATAATTCAGTCCACTGCCTTTTTATTTCTGTCTGTTATTTCTATTTTCGTTTTATAATATAACTTATTGGATAAAGTCTAAAATCTTAATTCATAGACAATAAACAAAACAGAGTAGCAGGAAATGTCAGCTATAAAAGAGGTTATACACGGATATATTTCGCGGAAAGATGCAACCACGTGACGATGTTTTCCTTCTCGTAATGTCAATATTTACACTTTTTAAGTGTTGAATAGGATAAAATGTAATTTTGCTTTGCTTTTGTGCTAAATTTAAATGCGAAACGATGTGTCGTGGAAGCGATACCATTTCAATAAGGACAAAATAAATATTTTAAGACTTTTTTCTAGATTTCAGCTTTACTGAGAAGCGTTTTAATTCGAATTATTTTCTAATGGTTTAAATTTATATTAAAATGTATTCAGTGGATGCAGATTGCAAGTGCTATGAATGTGAGAAAGATGAAAAGTGAATGGTATTCAAACTTTCACCGTTCTAAAAAGTTTTTGTTTGATGTCAAAATTTGAAACAATTTTGTATAAATTGTCTCTGTACAAAGATACAATTTAACATTACGATCGAGCTATAGACTAACTTAAGACTTAAGTAATTTAAAACTTACCTATTTACTAAAAAGATTATTTAACATAAGAAGTGTTACGTAACGAGTTTTATGAGTTTTGTGAGGGGGGGGGGGAGGGTCGTTTTTGTAAAACGTAACGATGCGGGGCGGGGATTGAATTACCGCCTTATTGTTAATATTATTTTCGACTTACACCACATAATAGTAACTAAAGAGACACAAGGTGGTCACGAAACGTTTTACTATACTTGAGTACAGTACTGTACTAGGGTACTGAAAAACGTTACGGCGAGTTACATTGGGGGGGGGGTCAATAATCTCCAAAAATTGCGTTACGTAATACTTGAACGCTCCGACTCTGTTGTCAAGTATTAACAATAGAACAATGAATATTATAAAAAAAATAGTATTTTGTTGGATTTATATAAATATGACGGAATTCGATGCTAATTTGATTTATTTCAACCTCATCGTGTAACCGATTAAATTCTCATAATTATGTTTAACAATGTGTCGTAGAGAAAAAAAATGTATACTACTTAATTTAATTATTGTATTAAATTATTAAATTCGTTGTCTCATACTATGCAAACTGCATAAATCATAATAAACTTGTCATGTTGGATGATACTGATAGGTTATCATATCGTACTTTCTGGTTTATCTCACTAAGTTGGGGAATGTTTTATCAAGATAAATAAATAGGTCGTGTGCGAATGGATTCATTTTTTTACATATCAAAATATTTAATTTGTGGTGCAGTGGCTAGTGGTATAGGCGTGCGAGTCAGTCCTGGAGGTTAGGTTTGCTCCGGCTGTGCACCAATGGATTTTTATATTTGCGCATTTAACACTCTCTCGTACGGTGAAGGAAAACATCGCGTAAAAAGAGGATGACCTGCCGAAAAGTCCATGGCGTATGTCAGACTGATCACCTATAGGCGTATTTGAAAATATTACTTAACATATACAGAAATCTAAGGATAAATCTATTGTTGTATCGCTACTATATTTTTAAGCGAGTAATAGGTTTTAGTATTTACGGGGTTCCAGTAATTCCTTTCCAATTTAATAACGATTTTACCCTAAACATAATATCATTTTTTTTGTCACTTGCTGTCCACGATTGCTGAAGAACTCGAAATATCCAGTTTTTAATTAATAAAACGACTTAAAAACATTTTATTTTTGACTAAGAATTTTTGTCCGAAAGTGATGCTGATTTTGTACTATATTAGCAAGCAAGATAGTAACAAAAACGTATAATTTAAATAAATTAAAGTTGCGATCATTTTCTTCTATTACAAATGTTTAATCGAACAAAAAATTATGTTATAGGCACAAACATATGTTTTCCTCGAAGTTTTCAACGACTATCAATTATTTCGTAGATTTATTACTACTACTATTAACTTAATGAACTAAACTTAGTTTTTTTTTTGTTATTTCAAGTTATTCTTTCTACTTATGAATTAATGTTATACGTGTTGTGCTACAAAAAATTGGACAAAGCTCTATTTTGGTTTTAAAGTTATTAATAGCTTTCTTTTATCTATGAAATAAAAGTATATTTTTCAATCTAAGGTTCATTTACCCTATGTTTATTAATATTATATAATATTCCAGCATTAGAATATTAGAAGCTAAATTATTTATTTATTTATGCTTTATTACCTTATTCACAAACATACAAAAAAACACATGTTACAAAAGTTATAAGGCAACGGGCGGCCTTATCGCTAACACGCGATTTCTTCCAGGCAACCCTAATGTGGAACAATGAAAAAAAAACACCTAAAGAGGGTAGAGTACAAGAATTGCAAAAATTATTAACAAAAAAATAAAAATAAAAACTCAAAGTAACCCGTTACTATAACTAAAATAAAGTAAAGTCTAAAGGAAAAATAACAATAATAATAAATAGAACTATGTATAGACAAACATTTAAAATACAATATAATACAAAAGGTTAACAGAGTCACAATAATTAATATATATAAGCAGAGGCAGCTAATTACGAGGCAGAAAGAAAATGATCAAAAAGAAGCTTTTTAATTAATATAACAAAAAGCAATAACTTACCTTAAATTATAATAACTAAAATAATATATTATTAAAAGGAGTCTCTTTAGCCAAGGTTCCTAAGATACTGGCAGCGTCGTTCCCTTTGAATAGCTAGACTAATTCTTTGTCCGAGGTAGCTGCCAGCTCTTCGGTCTCCTGTGATGTAGACTAACCTTTTTGCTATTTCCTTAAAAAAATAACAGAAGCTAAATATATCACTAAAAACATTCAACAATTCCAAAAACAGGCTTCCAATCCACAATTATGCGATTGGAGAAATAGTATATCGACATTTTTTATATAAGGAGCGCAAACGGGCAAGATCGACGATTCAAAAGTGTACTTGGTTACCTACTTGAATAAAGATATTTTGAGTTTGAGTTTAAGTGATACTGCCGCCCATGGACGTTGCCACACGTTGGAGTTGTGTGCTGTGATATTGCGGTCTCGATTTTGAGGAAGTTGGATTGGTTCGCAAGTGTGTTGCCGGCTTTTTAAGTATTGGTACACTCTCTTGAAGGGTCCCTAAATCGTCAAACCTTACCGAACTTTCTGAATGGGAAGTAAGTACCCTTTTTCTTGAGGGTCTCAAGATTGGGCACTCATGGCTGTACTCTCACTTTATTTAAAACGGTATTAATATGCAAAAGTACGGTGTTGCCAAATTTGTCGTTTCAACCTTGTTTTATGAGTGTCAAAACTGAAATCTCGTCACATATATCTTATCATTATACGATAAGCATCATTATAGTAATATAGTTTGATAAATACAATCTCGACTTGAAGATAACGTGTATTTGTACTTTCGCCATTCTCTAATTTTGATCGAAATTTAGTTTTTAACATATTTTTTCAATAAAATATTATAACGAGTGGCGGATTTGTTTTTTCTGGGAAAGTGATCCGCTTCTATGCCACAGGCCGTCGACTTTTTAGTTCTAAGGCAGTGTTTCCCAACGTGGGAACCACGCCCCACAGGGGGGCAATTTTATTTTTAAAGGGGCTAGTTGAAAATTTATTTAGGTTATTTGTAGCTTGAATTTCAGTTGTTTATTATATGTTTTTAAAATTTACTTAATGTGTTTCGTTGAAAATTTCCTAGTAATTTCTTCCTACATTTTTTCCCTCAGATTTCTGTATCTTTTCCGTGAACATTTCTAGTAGGCAAGAAGGTGATCAACCTTCTGTACCTATCGCTGTTGACTTTTTGGGTCTAAGGCATGCCGGTTTTCCTATGATGTTTTTCTTACGAGCAAGTGTTAAAAGCGCACATAAACCGAAACTCAATTGATGCACAGGCGGGGATCGAACCTACGACCCCAGGGATGAGAGTCGTTGTTGCTTTTTGGAAATTAATATAGCCGATGTTAGTCAGGAATCCAAAACTGGTCCAGCTTTTAATTTTATTCGATACATCTTTAGATTGATGTTAATTTATATCTAAAATGTTGATTGATGATTTCAAAACATCTTATCAATAATGTGTTTACTGATTTATTATTTAGTTATTACAGAATATCTGTCATATAATTAATATGTTGATAAAAGTAATGAATTTGACCTTAACATTGTATGTGCCGATGAATGATATGGATCATTAGCCGTGAAAATAACTTTTGACCGATTTAATAAATAAAGACCCATTTTTTTTTCTTTTTCCAAAAAATCGTTAATTCATTTCAGACCATTTTGGAGTCTATAATTCTTTATTGATTGAGTTATACAAATAGGCAAATAACGCAATTTCCTGTAATTATTTTTATCCTTATTTAACTAGATTAAATACAAATAATTTGCATAAAAACCACACTTAGAGCGCATGCGCTCGCGCGTACCGAAAACGTTAAAATGATAACGATATTACCATGACGTCAATATATTTTTAAGGGTTTCTAGAATATTCTTGATATTATTTAAATGATTGTAATTAAAAACAGCTTACGTCAAAGTAATGATTTTTTTTTTCAAACAAGTTGTTGAAGCTGACTTAGTGCTCGACGCTCGTTCAGACACAGCGGGAACCGCGCGATTGTCAGATCGTGCGGTTTGAACCGCAAAAATGGCGGCTGTTCAAACAGTGGCGGTTAGTTAGCGATCAGTTTCAAGATGGAAGTCGATTTCATAGTTTAAGGTTCAATTTGATTCGAAATTCGTAATTTCTCGTTTATATGTGACATACATATAATGTTGATTGTTGATGCGGTAACGGAAAATCCGATGTTTTGCACAAAAGCCGGTTTAGCACGCGGTCGGTTGATCAAACAACTTAAATAAACGATGTATATGTCGCAGCCAACTAGCTTGATGAGCCGTTCAATTTACAGCGTAGCCTTTTAAGTAAACAGCAACGTTTAACTAGCGGCCTGATATTCAGCCAGTTGATCAAACAGCTAGGCAAATGATATGGATCGATGACGTTTCATTACTTGCCTAGCCTGTTGACAGTTAATTTAAATTTAGTTCCACTTTCTGCCACTCTGAAAATCGAAACGAAACTCTTCAAACTGTCAATATGGCGTCGGCAAACCACAACCTTGGTGGTTTTTTCCAAAGTTTAATGAAAAACAAGTATAACGGAAGAGTAGTGACAATAATAATGTGAATTTGTCTGTTGTCGCAAGCAATTTACTTTTTAAAGAAATATTTTTTTGTCAGATATTTGACTTTTTTTATTTTTGCCATATGGTCACTCTATCGTACGAATGGCCTAAACATTAGCAAGCCAGTTTATTAAATGTTGTTACAAACGCTACGGCTAAATATCTTTCAGGCCGCTAGTTAAACGGCGCTGTTTAGTTAAAAGGCTAGGCTGTTACCGGCTTATTGAGCTAGTTGGCTGCGACATATATATTATCTTTGTACAAGCAAAGCTCCGTCCGTCACTAAGTGAGTGATTGAGGTGTTAAATGCTCCAAGTTGCAGCCAGATTAAATAGGCCAAAAACGCTGTATGACACTTATATTTATTTCTCTACATAATTCTCCATGACCAATGAAAACAAGGTCTTATTACGAATTTAAAAAATAATAGCTTAATATGATGATCATCGTTTATATAAATAACTAATTAACACCTTATTTATTCTCTTAACACAAGGCCAGTCAGTATAAATGTAGTTATTTAATATCTTTAGTTCACTTTGAAGTGATTTATAATTCAAAACAATTCTATAATGGGTTCATAAAAACTGCTTAAAAAAAAATATTGGTTATTTGTAAAGTAGGTTTACGATCGAGATGTTTACGTGATAACGTCTTATTGGTGATATAAGTTTTTGGGAAGTAAGGAATTAATGAAGATAACAATTTTTTCAAATTTTAAATTACATCTATCGTTTTATTCACACTTTTGATGATAAATTTCGGGTGTAAAATGACAAGTTTACTTATTCGACTATGATATACATTTTTCTTCATACATACATTCATACAAATCTCCATTCGTTTGTATGCCGCTAGAGTGAGAGAGACGGGAGATCGGTCCGTCTCTCTCTCGTTATACCTGCGATCGCGCTCGTGAGGTTTTGGTGTGACACAAGTTTCTGAACATGTCACCCGACTAAAACGATTTTAAAGACGTTATCACGTCAAAAACTAAATGTTACCTGAGGTTTAGTGCCGTACTTTTGAATATATATTGTTACGAAGACGGGTCGACTGCAATGTTTTTAGATTTTTCCACTACTTAGAGAACTTTTCAGCAGGCTGAAATGTGATTTCTGACCGTTTCAGGAGAGGGTCGATCACATATTAGAAAATCGTAATTTACAGAATGTTACCCTAGTTTTCAGGAGCCTGAAACATTTTTTCAGGCCGTTTCAGAACAAGTGTAGTCGAATGGTACACTTTTCAGGAAACCCATTTTCAGGCGTTTTCAGGCCTGGTTATACCCCTTTGATAAAGGAATGTTCTAGAACGAATTTTCTAGGTGTGGGACAAGGACGGAATGATGCGAGAGAGAGACGGAAGATCCGAACCTTCTCGAAGCAAGACCGAGCACTCTAGAACACCGTAAGGCAAGGACGGAGCAATGTGCGAGAGAGATAGCACGCACGTTCTAGAATTGTGCGATCGCTACTCAATAGCGCTCCCGCCTAGAGAGTTCTCGAACTTGCAAGACTATTCCCAGGGATATATAAGCGAGCCGAAACGCGATCAGTTAGTTCAGTTTTGAATGCGATATCAAGCGATAAACATCGGAGTGACAAAGTGCGAATATAGTGAAGACAAGTGATTAAGTACTGTGTGAAGTGCGTGTAATTAACGTAAATAGTGACAGTATTTTGTGTGTGTATTTAGTGAATTTTAGTGCGTAATTTCCAGTTTTTAGTGTAACAAATTCCTCATAGATTTAATTGAAAATAAACCCTTGAAGAGATCTACGGCGTTTCTATCCGATCCCCTAGCTCGTAACAATATTGACACTAGCTGACCGGGCAAACGTCGTTTTGCCATGTATATTGTATATCATTTATAATAAAAAAATAGGGGTTGATCGTAGAGGGGTGAAAGTTAGGGGTTGTATGTATTTTTTAATGCTGTATCATAAAAAAAATAGAAATTAAAAATTTTGTCTAATAAAAAAAAAATTAGGGGTGGACTACTCCTAACATTTAGGGGGATGAAAAATAGATGTTAGCCGATTCTCATAGATACCGGATAAGCACAAAAAATTTCATCAAAATCGGTCAAGCCGTTTCGGAGGAGTATGGCAACGAAAGCTGTGACACGTGAATTTTATATATTAGATTATTTAGTCAGGCCACTGTCTGACACTGCTGTTGAATGACACATTAAAGTTAAAAAATAGAACACAAGAACAGAGTGTCTTCCCTTTAATAGAGACTGTAAAGAGTGTTATTTATTTATGCACACTAACGAAACACATACAAACACTTACAGAGAACGCACCACGTACGAATACGTTACGTACAAATAACACAATACATGTATCAATGTGCACTAGAGGCATGTGCATTTAGAGGGAAACATTACAATGATAAAAAAAATATACAATGAAAATAAAAGACAATACAAATATGCAATTTAATATATTTCTACTTTGCATTCGCTATTCTTGGTGACGGGTCAAAAGTGGCTGCAGCATCTTACGCCTGAAGACATGGAGACTGCTTCCCATGTTTTCAATGCGTCGTTTGTTGCAGATAGAGATCTTTTTAGACACTTGTTAAATATCCTTATTAGTAAATTTGGTTAGACTTATTAGAGTTAAGTGAGGCTAGATCGTAATGTTCATTGATGTCTCAATATAAGATATATAAAAAAAACGTGTGTGTACATATGTACACGCGTTAGAAGTTATACCTACTACTTTGGCGAAACAAGATAAAAATGTTTTTAAATTTTATCCTTCCCCTTATTCTACGTGTGTAGAAAAAACGACACTAACAATACACAAAAAAAAATACTCTCATTTTTTTTCCCTAACGCGCCAAAAGAAGTGTAACTTCAAAAAAAACTAGAATGTTCACTATAGCTAACTTCAGGGTGTCGGTTTTTTGTGACGGTGTGCGCGCGCATCGTAAAAAATAACTCTCATCATTTTTCCCTAACGCGCCAAGAAGTATAAAAAAAGTCAAAGTATATGTGAATATCTCTGAAGTTAAAAAAGGTTTTTATAAATTGGGTCCGGCTGTAGAAATTTCAAATGAAAATTCAATTATATAAAAAAATCAATTTTGATTGCCCTCATAAAACACTGATGGCCTTTCGACCTAGACATTCTGACTCTGTTATGACATTACTATCTGACATCAGTGTTGTGCATGCCGGTGATCATATGTTCTGTTATGAGTGCAAAGGTCAATCTCATTTCAAAAATATGATGACACGTGATATTGTAGGGATCGGTCATCGATGCACGTGAGACATCCTCAAAGTTTTTGTGAACTTATATTCAAATTTCGAATGTTTAGGCACTTACGGCCGCTTTCTATACTCGATCTATAATCTAAAATTATTTCCAATACAGATTTTCGCAAATTTAGATCGATAAATGTCAAAATTCGATCTGTCGAATTCAAATATATTTTACAAAAACGATCCATAGATCGGTTGTTGAAAAGTATTTTATGAGAAATGGATTGAAATCAAAAGACTCTCTAAGTAGTCAAAATTGGATTGGGATTGAGTATAGAAAGCGGCCGTTAGTAAACATCGTGTTATTTGGATGTCTACGTTCTTAGCTTAACGCTGTTTTAGTCTGTTCTAGTATTTAAAAAGATTCAAAGTCAAAGTCAAATCATTTATTTCAATTAGACCATCTGAAATGGCACTTTTGAACGTCAAAAACAAAAAATATAAAGAAGATTCTAGTTGCCCCTTCCAAAAGGTAGTTTCGTGTGGAGAAGAATGGGCAAGAAACTCCACACTTACTCTTTTAAAATAGGTTTACAATATTTTGTTACATTTGTTAAATAATTATATGTGAAGACAATGTACTCTTAGAATAAACTACTATACTAAAAAAGTTAGTATACATGTTCCTCACATATTTACAAAATTTATTTATTTATTATTTTATATTTATTAAAAGAAGAGTAGGTCCACACCAAGGTTCCTCGTTTTTTAATATATTGTTTAAAGTCCTAAATCTCCCAGGTTGGCGTAGAAAATCAGCCTGATCGTTCCTGGGCAGCTCTCTTAATTAACCTCCAGGTCAGCTTCCTTCGCCTCTGCAATGATGCTTCGTTGCCATGTTCGGCGGCCACGTTTCATTTTGCCTTTTTATAGACTTGTCAAATGGCACGTCATTGAATAACTGCCATAGATGATTATATGATATTATATGATTATGTCGGGCCAGCATACTCCAAGGATTTGACTATTTGGTGTTGTTGAGTGGTGGCTCCTATTTTTGACTACCATACCTCTATATATGTGTATTAGTGATGTTTAAGAAGTAGGACTACACAGCGAGTCCACACTGTGTATTTACCAATTAAAAATATTACCATTTCTAAGACCAAAAATGCTTTTATTTTTTTCATTCTTAGTACAAAATCAACATAATATCATACATACACATCGATATAGTTGAACATTTGCAACATTGCATCATGATTAATAATCAACTGATATTCTCCTACATTTTACACGTGGAGTTAACCAGTTATTTTGTTGTTTATCAAACAACGTTGTACGCGATTAGTTGATTGTAAGGTATGTACATGGATCAAAAGTGGATCCTGTACGATGACCAGGAGCGCTCATCGTAATGGCTGAACCCAGCGAAGACTGCGAAGACTGCTACCAAATTAGAAGAGCTTCAATTGGAATATTTAAGACATCCAGCGTACTCCCCGGACCTTGCTCCAACAGATTACAATTATTTTCGAAATTTTGATAACTTCTTGCAAGGAAAAAAAAATCAACTCCCGATGGGGCAGTTGAAACCGCCTTCAAAGATTGAATTGATTCTCGTGCGAATGGTTTTTAGTAAAGGGATCAATGAACTACCTATGAGATGGCAAAATGCATAGATAGCAATGGTACATACATACTTTGATTAATTAAAAATAGGTATTCTATTTAAAAAATCTACTTTTTCTTCCTACCATAATAATAATAGCCTTTATTATGATACATTTACATTTAAAAACATTCCATTTTAATTCTCTTCTAGTGTATGTGTGCCCTTTTTTGGCAAAAGCCTCCTCCAAGTCCCGCCATTCCTCTCTGCGCTGTCCCACCTCTCTGCCATGTACCACCTGCTGTTTCTTTAATGTGGTCTATCCACCTTCTAAGTTGTCTGTTGTCTCTTTCATTTGCTGTACCTTGGGCACCAGTGTAGTAGTTTTTTGCTCTACTTTTCCGTTCCTCTTACCATGTGCCCCGCCCATTTTCACTTTAGTTTTTTATTGTTATTGCTTAACGCTGTATTCTTTATTTTGTCTCTTCTTTTTTCTTCCCTATCATATATCGTTCCATCACTCTCTGACACACCTGTAGCTTTGTATGCAATGTTCAATGTTCTTTTATGTTCCTTCCATACAAAACGCCAATTTCATATGTAAGTTCATTACGTATAAGCGCGATTTTTGTATCATGGACATGCCGTATTCCTCACGATGTTTTTGTCGCAAGCACATGCGCACATAAAAAGTCCACTGGTGGCCAATGACCGCAGAAACTCATTGTTAAGTGACGAAGGCGTTTCTATTAAATTTAGCCTGGCTAAAGCCATGAAATCCTCAAGCATTCTCTAAGATATTTTCCAGCGTCAACCAAGTAAGAGTTGTGAAAAGCGTGCGTCTGCTAGCCACTAGGGCAACGTTTTTCTTATTATTATCTAATTATATAAAGGCAGTTATTTCCACAATAGAAAATCAGCTTTGTAGTCGACGCATAAATTGCCAAACTAACGTTCATTGACCCTTTCCACTTGAAGGCCTCATCTCTGATTGTACTGTTACCTATCGCGAACATATTTGGTTGCAAAGAATATGATGTTTTTAAAATATCTTTATAGTTTGAAAAGATTTTCACTGTAACTTACTTCAAGAGTGTATTGTGTTTTAATTACGAATTTATTGCCCTTTTCTAAGTGTCCGAGCAACCTCGGATACTTAGAGTCGTACCTCGAATCACTTGTATAAAATGCGTCATTCTAAAGTGTTTAAACTAGCCTAATGAAGCTAATAAACAGTTCCGGTCTTATAAAACGTGGACTAGGATTGTACGGTCTTTTACGACTTTTCTTGTATATTCATAGTACAAACACGGTATATTTGTATGACAACTCCTTATGGAGAATAACTTTGAGTCCGCGTCTAGTTCGTTTGTATGACAAGTAGATACTAGGTGGTTATAAAACTAACTGACCCGACAAACTTCGTACCGCCGAACAGTCGATGGATGTCGTGTTTCAGATTAGTTGATCTTAATTTATGATTTATGGATGTAATACAATTAATACTAAATATATACTATTACTTTATTAATATAATAATGACAACCAATATATCAATCTCTTATATCCTTTTTAATTACTAACATTATTCTATATTTAAAGAAATCTCATATTATCTGAATATTGCGGATATATTTTGTCGATTCGAAATTTAAATACTTTCTTTAATTTGAGGGTAGTTTGCCTAATCGATGGGATAAACATCAAATGTTTGACAGTTAAAACCATGAACATATTGTAACTAATACAATATTCCTAATTCCATGTTTTTAATCAAACAATTACCATGAAAATTGGTCCAGCCGTTCTCGAGTTATAAGTGTTCGCACAAATCTGACATTTGTTTTATATATAAAGAAGATTTATTGATATAATAAGATCAATGTTAATATTTGTATAACATTATACAAACGATGGACGTGATAATAATTGATGTAAATAAATTCGTGAATAAGTAAATTGAACTTTAAATAAAACAGGATACTAAGCGACAAATAAATTTAATAATACATTGTTCTGATATAATAACGGTGTTAAATTATTCATTGTTTTGTAATTTCAGTATGGTTTAAAACTGTGCTTCTCAACATTTTTTGTGACCTACCTTCGCCTTTCTAAAATTCTTCTGCCCCCTATGTAACATACATAATTTTTGCTCGGCAAAAGGTTTTAGGAAGAAATTATTATTATTTTTTTAAGTGAAGCACAGTAGGTACCTAAGTAAATTTTTAAAACATAATGAAAAACTGAAATTGAAATTTCAAATAATTTTAATCATTTTCGAATAGCCCCCCATTAACTATTAAATTGCCCCCTGTGGGGCGTTGGCCTCACGTTGGGTATACTCTGGTATAAAATATATTTTATTTATTATTTAATATTTAATCAATTGTTAAGAGAGAATTTGCGGAGCTGTGTACAAAAAAGTAAATATACAAATGACGCTAATGCTTAATTGATATTTGTGTGTTAAGTTATGAAATGTATTGTGTATGTATATGAAAGAAAAAAAAAATTTTCTCCGATATCTTTATTTATTTTTTATTAACAAAAAAATCAAAATCAAAAAATCATTTAATCATATGGGTAACACATTGTACACTTGTCAGTAAAGAAATACATATTAATGCTTCTAATTTTACATTTAGTGCCAGTTCTCAAATCAAGGGCGTAGAACGGAAGAGAAGAACTGGCAATAAACTCTCCGCCACTCTTTTTAACGGGTAATAAATACTAGGTTAAGGGTACGAAATTAAACACGCCAATTATTACTAAGTTCACTATAATTAACTTCTTTTACTTCACTGATTTTACATAAAGAGTATCACTTAAAGTTATACGAATAATGCCCATGTGCATAAGCCACAACTGGTTTTATATTCTGTTCCCTAATCCATCTCGAACATCCCACTTCGGGCGGATGTTCGATGTCAATTCGTAAACAACAGAACTAGTTAAATGACCAATTATGGAACATGTGCGCTTATGGCAAGATTCTTAAGAATATGTCATAAAAATGTTTAGTATTGAATTAAATAAATGATGGAGCCAGCCCAGGAGCCAATAGAGGCATTCGCAAACCTTTGCCTCCTGTTAGCGTAACTAATAGCTCACAAATCTTGATATGTAGTCAAAGTCAAAATTATTTTTTCATATAGGTAACACAATTTGTGCTGCAGAAGCGGGCTGTTCGGGGTATTTGTTGTGTTTCTCCGAGGGAGTCAGTACGGAATAAGTTTAAAGAATTAAATATTATGACACTATCTGGTCAATATATTCTTGAAGCCTTGTTGTATGTCCAAAAAAATATAAACGATTTTAAAACAAATGGTGACTTTCACCAGTATAATACGCGAAATAGAACTAATTTGAGTGTACGACCAACCAGGCTCCAAAAGATAAACCACTCCTTATATGGAAATTGTATTCGTTTTTACAACAAACTCCCAAGCGAGATTAGAGAATTATCACTTAATAAATACAGCCCTCGTTAAACGAAAACTAATCAACAAAGCTTTTTATAAATTTGAGGACTACTTAAATGATCCTAATCCTTGGGATTGAATTGCTCCAGTTCAAACAATTTGTATGACAATACTTGGCGATTAAAAAGAGTGGCGGAAAGTTTCTTGCCAGTTCTTCTTACCCGCTCTACGATTTTTACGAAATTTACGATTAATTTAACTTGACGATTCAAAAGTGTACTTGGTTACCCACTTGAATAAAGATATTTTGAGTTTCAGTTTGAATAATAATACAATTTACATTTACTGCCAGTTCTCAAAGCGAGGGCGTAGAACGGAAGAGAAGAACTGGCAATAAACTACTAAGACTACTTCCGGAACAATTTTTACTTCGAAATACACATATTTTTGATTGTATGAGATGTAACTAGAGAGGCGCCATAGACACTAAACAAATAAATTCTGTGCCAACGTTTCGAGCTGTACACAGTATGTAAGGATTCAATCAATAGAGATGATACATAAATATCAGTTATAAATCTATAGTTAGAATAGTTTTAAAGTTAATAAAGGCAAGGTCAATTCTGTGGTCTAGTATTACGGAAATTTTCTGAGTTTTCCTCCACTGACAGCAATTATGCAAATATGTAGTGTTAACACGTTTTTCTTATCATAATGTGAGTATTTATTACAGTTTAGGCTACACTATAATGTTTCGGCAGTGTTGGCCTAGTGGCTTCAGTGTGCGACTCTCATCTCTGAGATCGTAGGTTCGATCCCCGACTGACTTCCTGACTATGTGCGCATTTAACATTCGCTCAAACGGTGAAGGAAAACATCGTGACGTTACCAGCTTGCCTTAGACCCACAAAGTCGACGGCGTGTGTTAGGTACAGGAGGCTGATCACCTACTTACTCTATTAGATTGACAAATAATAAATATAATACTTTTTAGGTTGTAGTAACTAATTTATTTTTATTTAAAAATAGTAGCGATTCCGAAGCTTGTTTCTTAATAAAAAATCGATTGTGTGTAAAGTCGGTTTACTGACGATAGTTGAACGTGACAACGTCATAAGAAAATACTGATGGAATGGTTGCATTCTTCAAAAGAAAATTTTAATTTTATTTGTTAGATAGATATTTTGTATGGATATAGAGAAGGAAGTAAATGGAAATCACAATTGAATTGATCAAGTTACAATTATTTGTAGGCATAAATACAATTATATCAATTTTTGTGTGCAAGCGAGAGCGCGGAAAGAGTGCTCTCGCTTGCACTTCAAGCCTTAAATGGAACGCCTCAGAGGTAACGCCGCATGAGTCATGTTTTTTCGTGCGTGCAGCCGGCTCCATCGAAATATAAGACGTTGTCACGTCAAAAACTATCTAGCGATGTTTTTTTTTGTAATCCATGCAAAAAATATTGCGAGTATAACAGATACAAATATAATTTTACATAATGTTTCAGGTTTGAACTGCGGCGCACGTTAATAGTATGGAACACCGGGCTGGCGTTGTTCAGCATAATGGGGGCGTGCCGGACCTTCCCAGAGTTCTTTCATGTACTCAAGAATCATGGGTTGTACCACTCTATTTGTGTACCAAGGTAAGTCACATGTTTTTTAAAACTTTTGCGCTTGTGTCCTGCAGCCCTACCTTCTAAAACCTGACGGATGCATCCACCTTCGCCAAGAGGCATAGGTAACGTCATGACTGCCATAACTCCACCTGGTTAGCAGACGTGCTCAAGAACTGATCCCTTGGCGTCGCGTAGAGATGTAGGATCTCTCTGCATCTTCTGCCGCATTTACCATGGAGTGTGTTCAGAAGAGTTGTTCGGACCTGTAGCTAAGTTTCATCATCGGACGTCAAGGCAGAATACAAAATACCATCCGTATTACCTTGACGCCCGTCGTTCCACGACTGAGCTATTCTGAAGGCAATTTCTGCCGCGCACCACTACTATGTGGAACCAGCTGCCCACTGAAGTATTTCCGAACCAATTCGATTTAGGGTCCTTCAAGAAGATAGCGTACTTAAAAGGCCGGTAGCGCGCTTGCGAGCCTTCTGGCTGGGCGAGTGTCCATGGGCGGCGGTATCACTTAATATCAGGTGAGCCTCCTGCCCCTCTTCCTCCTGTAACTAAAAAAAAGCTGACTCGGTCTTTCTTTCGCTTTCTTGATATTTTTTTTCTATGGCATCAAGCTTAAAGACCTAAGTTGGTTGGCCTGTAGCTAAAGTTCAGTAGAACACGCTTAATACGATATCTCGAATAATACGCCTTTTTACGCCAGATCCTGCTACTTAAAACATGTTTAATATCATTAACATATTGTTTAATAATAATATAGGTAATAAATACGTCAAAAATACGTATTTATTACGTCCTCTGGCATTAGTTACTTTAAAAAAACGTAATTATAATTACATGTAAATTATATGTATGTAATGAACATATACGAAATTCGAATATACTATGTGGTAGGTACGTCTTATTTAATCAATAAACGAAAAACCTATAAAATATTTTTTTTTCAAGAAAAGAGCGTACCAATTCTTAGGCCGGCCTTCAAGCAATGTGAGTGTCCATGGGCGGTGGTAACATTAGGTGAACCTCCAGCCCGTTTGTCATTTTTCGCAAAACTATATTATGTATTGATATTCGACACGATATCACGCATAAAAGCAATAATAAATTGTTTTTGTTGTGATTTTGTCTGCTACTTGATCGTCTATATTATTAGCAGAATCGACTGTTTTTTTTTTATTAAAATCGTGCTAACGTCAACGATTTCGAAGTGTTGAATATTCAAATCGAGTACAAGATGTCGTCAAATCTATACTAATTTTAATAAGAGGAATTATTTGCGTGTTATGAATAAACTCTATTGTATTTAAAATATTATTTCACAGAATTCCACATTACGCAAAGTATATTTTATTTAAAAATAATAAATATAGCTGCGAAGCTAAAGCTAGTAGGATTATAGGTAATATATTTATTCACAAATATTAAAATGAAGACAATCAGATACTTATATGTGTAAAATCTAATATATAAAATTCTCGTGTCACAGTTTTCGTTGCCATACTCCTCCGAAACGGCTTGACCGATTTTGATGAAATTTTTTGTGCTTATCTGGTATCTATGAGATTCGGCCAACATCTATTTTTCATCCCCCTTAATGTTAGGGGTAGTCCACCCCTAAATTTTTTATTTTATTTTTTAGACAAAATTTTTTATTTCTTTTTTTTTATGATACAACATACAAAAATACATACAACCCCTAACTTTCACCCCTCTACGATTAACCCCTATTTTTTTATTATAAATGATATGGCAAAACGACGTTTGCCCCCGGTCAGCTAGTAATATATAAAATAATATAATATAAAATGACATGAAAACTTAAGACCTTAGAAGGCGCAACGCTAACAATGTAACAATCCTAAATTGCCTCGTGTGAAATAATGTATATTATAAATAGATAAAATCAATATACGTAATTAAATTTATAATGAATTAGTTAATATTATTTATTACGCAAATAAAGTACGGAAATAAATACGGAAAATTTTGAACTCGCTTTCGCTTATACAACAATAACATTTTTAATGCATCAAATAATTTAAACTTGCTACGACTGGTTTATCTTAAATTATATAATACAGGTTCAGTGGACATAATTACTAGTTGTAACCGGTCGCAAAAAGCAAGATTCGAGACGAATCGACGAAAACTTAACTGTCCGTTTTTTCTTATTACTACGTACGGTTTAAACTACGGTTTTAACTTTGAAATGATAGGTTCATATACAGCCCTGCGATTCTGTAACTCACTGTTCGAACTCACACAGCGGCTCTCAACTGATTTGAGAGCGACCGCCGATGCGAAAACCGCTGTGTGAGTTCGAAAAGTGAGTTACAGAATCGCAGGGCTGTACTAGCGGATCCGACACAGGTTGTCCTGTACACAAGTTTTACATACAAAAATATCTAATAATGTAAATCATTCTCGACTCCACATGAACACACAAAATATTTCATTAAGATCTGTCCAGTCGTTTAGGAGTTTAATTACGAACACATGCTCAGAAGATTTATATATACTAATACAATAGAAAACTTATTTTTATAAAAATTAAACTAAAACATATTTAAATAACTAATTATAAATCATGCAATTCATGTGAATGTCGCTTATCTGAGTAAATTTTTACGCACTCGAGATACTGAAAGCAATTGCGAATATCACGCCGAGTGCGATTATTTGGCACACCCAGCCCCAGTCTCTCCAACATTTTCGCATTATATACTAACTCTAAGGACCTTAAATAAGGATAATTTGATAGTAAGATCCCTACTTACCTCTAACTTTTTGTATCCAAACAAAATTGGGTACATACTGGGTAGTGGGTACACATCATAAAATTTATTTTGAATATATTTACATGAGGTATAATGTTGGGTACATTAAAGGATAGTAGGAATTTAGTCTGTTATACAGGTATCGTGTAAATTTATTATGAAAAAGGACACATCTTTGACCATTTAAAAGTAATACGGGCCTCTTTCCCATCTGAGTCCATGAATAAATGAGTGATTTTTCTTCCTATACATAGAACTTGCTCGTAAGCTAAAGAAAAACTTTCTTTATCCAACAAACAACGACAAGTGTCAGGCACAGGAGGCCTGTCTTTAAAATACAACGACTACTATTAGAGTCTTGACTGGTTTAAGCTATCGCGGAATATGCTTTAAAAGGAGTGTTAAGTATATCCATAGCGCTAAATCACGTCCATCATGAGCACATCCCACATATACACCTTCACTTTTAAAACAACACACAACACAGCCAAATTGAGTATTACTTAGTTAAATGTATTTAATATTTTTTATTGAATTTCCTTTCGTAAATATTTAAATGTTTTCGTATATATTGTTTTTACTTTGGCTTTATCTTAAGTATAATTGTTTTTTGTGATATATAATTTATATAAGCTCTAGGATTACGAAATAAATAAGGTGTGACGCTACACTGGAAAATTATTAAAATGTTTATATGCAGTCACCTCTACCTACCAATTGTAAAACTAAGCAATGCCCATATAAGGGAACAATTAATACGCAATGTAGTAATGGTGAAATCGGGTTGGGTTGTCGTACATACCTGGACCAAATCTAGTAGGTACTAGAGACGGGACGTTAAAAGTGCCCATGATTGACGGGCATGCATGGTAAATGGCATGTAAGTGGATGAAGCGAGAGAGGTATAGCAGGTACGGCAAATGGAGATCCGTGGTCTCTGTCTACCGCGTCACGAAAAAAACGTGATAATATAAATAAACTGAGCAGTGTTGGCATAGTGGCTTCAGCGTTGGACTCTCATTCCTAAGGTCGTAGGTTCGATCCCCGGCTTTGCACCAATGGACTTCCTTTCTATTTGCGCATTTAACATTTGCTCGAACGGTGAAGGAAAACATCGTTAGGAAACCGACATGTTTTAGATCCAAAAAGTCGACGGCGCGGCGTGTGTCAGGCAATGGAGGCTGATCACCTTCTTACCTATTAGATTTAAAAATGACCATGAAACAGATTCAGAAATCTGAGGGCGACACCTAAAAGCGTTGTAGCGCCACTGATTTATTTTATTTATTAATATTAAACTAATACGCAAATTAATTCTTGCTAAGGAGTGATTTGCTTGAATATGATAATTTTTAATGGCATATTTATGCAGATAAAAACTATTTAATATAAAAAGTTTTTCGTGAAATTAAATAATTTATATTCCTTTATATTTAAAGTATTTTTATATCCCATTACGGAATTTATCTGTTCATTGACGTAGGAATTATAAAAAGTACAAAACATTTGCTCTGCGTGTTTACTTTTACTCGATATTTGCGTAAAACACATTTTTTTTTTGTTCGGGTTTTTGAAATGACGTAGAAGTCTTTATATGTTTTGTTTATTGAATCATATTACAAATATTTTTTGAAACCCTTAGCGTATCTTTATCGAACAATTTTTGAATTAATTTAAATTGCAAACAGCCCACCACCATGTGACCAACCAGCTGCCCACTGAAGTATATCCAAACCAATTCGATTTAAGGTCCTTCAAGAACAAGAACCAGTTCTTAAAAATGGGCAAAGTACTTGCGAGCCTTCTAGTAGTATGTTCATGGGCGGCGTCGTTACTTAAAATCGTGAATTATACGTATCGAATTCCCTTAGAAAACCCGTAATCGAAAACTTAGAAACATATTATACGTGGCCGACCTTGTCTAACAAAAAGATCAAGAGAGACAAGGGCGCGGCTAAACTCAGTAGTTTCAGCACGATTCAGCTCTTGGCGTATTAGGGGTGAAGTGGCACTTATTTAACACTTGCTTTGTTTTGTCAATTATTTGCTGAGCTGGCAACATTGCGAGGGTACGGACAAAATAAATACGTAAAAATGATAATAACAAAGTTAAAAAAATTGGTCTCACATTTTTGTATCTGTGTAGGTAATACTTCTACTTCACCGTAAAAGTGAGAGTTTAATGCGAAGAAAATAAAGTACATTGGTACACAGCCGTGATTGGAACACACGTCGCTGGGTTTAAGAGAATATGCTCTAACTATTAGACCAACACTAACTGGACTGATATATGTATAAGGTATAATTATGATATTTATAAGCTGAAATAGATATTCAAAACAGTTTTTATTTTTTGAAGATTTTATGGCCTGAATCTTCAACTAAGCGCTCTGTTGTAGTCTATGCTTTGTTATCGATATTCGGATGTTGCGCACAAAGAAAGCTCAGAGCTTTTGTACAATGATCTTGAGATTGTTAACACAAGATCGATTTGGAGTGTCTGTATATCTGTGGCATAGTAGCTCCCAAACGTATAGATCGTTATTGATACGGTGTTTTTGTTTGATAGCTGACGTGATTAAGAAGGTACCTACTTAGCTACAATTTATCGAAGGTCATAGTCATAAGCTGTTTTTGTTAGCGGTAGAAATATATATATAATATTGAAATATCGCTTGTGTTGTTACCGTTTAAATATTGTTTATTAAAAAAATAAAATAGAAAAATAAATCAGTGGCGCTACAACCTCTATAGGTCTTGGCCTCAGATTTCTGAATCTGTTTCATGATCATTTTTAAACCTAATGGGCAAGTAGGTGATCAGCCTACAGTGCCTGACACACGTCGTCGACTTTTTGGGTCTAAGACGTCGGTTTCCTTCACCGTTAAGAGAGAGATAGTCCATTGGTGCACAGCTGGGGATCGAACCAACGATTTTCAATTATTGGTATCTTGTAACATCGGTGGTCCATTTTTTTTACTTTATCGCTTACTGACATATGCGACAGGCGAAGGTTATTATATATAGGTTCTAGTCTAGAACTCAGGCCTATTAGAGTTAAAGTTACCTTCAACCATATTAATTGTAGGCAATCGATATATGACATTGCTGTGTTGGCAATGACGCGTCATTGCCAAGTTTGTCCTAGTCGAGTGCAAATGTTTGTGATGATCATTCGTCATCTCATGTTAAGGGCATACGGCTCATCTGATGTAACGCCCATTGACACAACAAAAAGGCTCGCAATTGCGTTGCCTTTTAGAAATCTAATTAAATATACATATATATAACTAATATATTAAACACATAATATCACTACTGGAAACTCTGCGAATATATAAAGTTGTCGATAGTGTCGCAGACAGCATCATACCCTACCGCGGCGCGACTGCTAATAGTGGTTATGTGGGACTCGCGATTGGGCATACCCACTCAATCCCCAAAGTGCTACCAATAATCGCCTTAGGCGGGGTGCTGTAACAACAGAGCCTTATCCGCTTCCCGACATGCGATGCGGTGGTTTCGTCCGCCTCTCCACGCCCATTGTTAATTTGTGAAGATACTTAAAAGCAAGTACTCTTCACAGACAGTGTCATTCGCTTTTAGAAGTAGCTTGGGGAGATCGGGTCCAGTACTTGTAGGGATGGATCACCATCCCTTCTTTTGAATGTATAGACCCCTGCTTCCCTCTGGGCACTTTAGCTAACACAAAGCTAGCACAAAGCTACCACGTAACTATAATAGTAGTTTCAATGATGGACTCAGTTATTAGTATGGTACCCCTACACACCAATAACATTTGATGACGATTTAGCGGCGGTACTCTAATACCCACATAAGAAGATGAGGGTCTATTAATTACGACTCGCTAAGCCATATAAATTGCATTTAGAAATCGTAAAAAATATTTTACATTAACGCATATTTAATCTTTAATTG
Organism: Pieris melete; assembly: GCA_963693345.1. Lineage (NCBI taxonomy): Eukaryota > Metazoa > Arthropoda > Insecta > Lepidoptera > Pieridae > Pieris > Pieris melete. Next base: position 154,041 of record CAVNZK010000122.1, read on the forward strand.
CTTTTGACTTCACTCAACGATTAATCCCTGTATAAATATTAAGAAAAGTTAATAAAATTGTTTGCCTTTAAAATTTTTAGCGTCTCCAACTGCTTAGTCGATTCTAAATATTAATTTATTGGAGTTTACTCCTTAAGAAACGATATGAGTTATAAGGCCCGGTACGGAAATTTTATGACGAGTAAAAAAAGTGTAACACGAAAAGTTGAGGCGTTATGTAGAAAGAGACAAACATATATATCTGTAGGATTGATCGTGTAAAAGAATGAGATGGAATACATTACACAGACTTTTCTATTTTGAATTCACGTTTTGACAGCCACGTTACAACATTGTCAGTGTTGACAGGTGTAAAAAATAAAAGTAGATTGTCTAGCGTGCCATAGAGTTTTGTCAATAGTTAATGGTCAGTGAAATTAAAACTAAAAAGATTGTTCATTCTTATTCTTCTCTTAATATAAAGGTGACTTTGTTCACATAAAGAAAATCCTATTTGGGCATAGATGATGTAGGTACGTTTTATTACTACTACAAACATTTATATTATAAAAACATATATTCTTACGACCTTTAGTATGAAAATATGGTCGACAGCCACAGAACATTATCGCCATTTTATCGTTCGTAAGGAGTAAACTCCAATCGTGCGTCGTAGCTGACACACACACACTTTTTTTATTTATATCATCACGAATTTTTCCCGTGGTCGGCATAGACCACACATATATGGATATGATGAATATTTATTTCTTTATTTACCGCTATGTATTGCCAAATTTCAACTAAAACTATTATACAATTAACAGAAACGCTTCAGGTATCCATTAATCTTTTATAAGTACATTCTATCATAGTATCTAATATATAAAATTCTCGTTTCGCGGTGTTTGTGGTTATACTCCTCCGAAACGGCTTGACCGATTCTCATGAAATTTTGTGTGCATATTGGGTATAACTGAGACTTTTTTCATCTCCCTAAATGTTAAGGGTAGTCCACAACTAATTTTTTTTAAATTTTTATATATTTTTTTTTTATTATTATTTTATGATACAGCATTAAAAAATACATACCACCCCTAATTTTCACCCCTCTACGATCAACCCCTATTTTTTATTATAAATGATATACATGGCAAAACGACGTTTGCCAGGTCAGCTAGTATTATTATATAATTCACAAATAGGTCGCTCTCCGGCAGAGTCGAGAAAACTATTAAGCTTCGAGAGCATATTATATACCTATCGTATTCTTGCGTTTAATTTGCATTACGTAATACTTTGTGTATTTTTGAAATAAATGGTTACCTTAATCCTAAGTACATCCTTTTATCTGGTATGTTGTCATTACCTATAGTTGAAGTTTTCATAAGTGTTAAATAAATACGTATCTTTGCTAATGTTTACTGTATCAACTACACAATATGTAAAATCTTTTTAAAAATATACATTAAATAAATAAATAAATCAGTGGCGCTAAAACCTCTTTAGGTCTGGGCCTCAGATTTTTGAATCTGTTTCACGATCATTTTTAAATCAAATAGGCAAGTAGGTGATCAGCCTCCAGTGCCTGACACAAGCCGTCGACTTTTTGGGTATAAGACATGTCGGTTACCTGACGATGTTTTCCTTCACCGATCGAGCGAATAGTAAATGCGCACATAGAAAAAAAGTCAATTGGTGCACAGCCGGGGATCGAACCTACGATCTCAGGTATGAGAGTCGCACGCTGAAGCCACTAGGCCAACACTGCTCTGAAAATATAGATATTCAAATTGAAATTCTCGGTTTTTCGATGTTTTAATAATGAAACAATTGTTTGTTACTTGGCTATCCGAGAAATTACCCTTTTATTCCCTTATTTTCATTATACACCGCAGAGATGTTTACGAAAATAACTCTGGGCTTGTTTACGTAGGTCCCGCGTGGCCCAGACTATTTGAATCTTTATATTGGAATCGATACGCAATATCGGATACGTGATTTGAATACGATTAGACTTTCGCCTTTGTTTTACATTAATTAACTAAATTTGATAACACTGTACATATAATAATGTACTGATCAATCCAAAGTTATATATCTTTTATTATATTTCTTATATAAGTCTAGTAAATTGATATGTTGTTTGATAGTACAATTGCAATAAATGTTAGTAGTCGTCGCATCCTTATTAAAAACTTTACGGTTTAAAGAGCAGTGTATGCTAAGTGGCTTCAGCGTGCGATAGAGATGTCGCAGCTAACTAGCTTAATTAGCCGTTCAATTAACAGGCTAGCCGTTTTACTACACGGCGCGGCGCCGTTTAACTAGCAGCCTGAATTATATTCAGCCGTAGCGTTTGTTACATTTAATAAACTGGCGGGCTAATGCTCAGGCCATTTGTATGATAGAGTTAAATTATTATTGTCACTATACTCTTCAATTGTACTTGTTGTTTTTCATGAAACTTTGGAAAACATCATCAAAGCTGTGGTTTGCCGACGCCATATTGACAGTTTGAAGAGTTTCGTTTCGAGTTTGAGAGTGGTAGAAAGTGGAATTACATTTAAATTAACAGTCAACAGGCTAGGCAAGTAATGAAATGTCATCGATCCAAGTCATTTGCCTAGCTGTTGATCAACTAAATCTTTCAGGCCGCTAGTTAAACGGCGCTGTTTAGTTAAAAGGCTAGACTATTAATTAAACAGCTAATTAAGCTAGTTGGCTGCGATAGAGAAATCGAATTCGGTTCATATGAACTTTGTCATGTGCACATTAAACACTCACACACATATGGTCTTAACGTAATTAAAGTGTACTATGGAGAATGTTCTGAAGAGTTGTTTGAGTTTATCCCTCGTCTCATTTGATCACCGTATTAACTTAAATTTCATTCGCATCACCTTGATGTCTGGAAGTCTTCCACGACCCGATTCTAATGACATTTTCTTTTGCGAACTAGCGAACTGTGGAATTGACGGTGCGGCTTTTCTCTGGGAGATACGATCTTCGATTGTTAACAGAGTATACACCTCCCTTAAAAGCGGCGAAGAACCCACTAAAATCGGTATCCATGGGTTGCGATTACTTCCCCGTACCCTATTTAAAAAAAATGTGTGCGTGTACTAGGTGTACACACGTAAGAAGTGAAACTTCTTTATGACCTTATTTTTCAAAAATGATCTACTACATGCAACTTTACAGAAATTGGTTAAATTAAGTTAAATTAGATAAAGTTTAACAAAAGGCTTTTATTATCATAGACATGAATACAAATACAAAATTATTTCATTTTACCTTATTACTACTAAGATTATGACAGAATTTCATTGATTGTAATAGAATTAATATACTATATCTATATATATATAAAAATGAAACCCGTTTTCCGTTGTCACGACATAACATGAAAACGGCTTGACCGATTTGTCTGATTTTTTTTTGTTGTGTTTATAATTGTCAGGAGAAGGTTCTTATAAAAGAACTTAAAAAAGAAAAAAAAAGCGCGGAAAATTAGAAAATTTAAGAATACTTAACCATCATACAATTCGAACTTTTTGATGTAACCTTATGGCGTTTGACATAACATTGACAGAATGCGTGCTGCAAATATCGTCAAAGAGGATGTAAGAAAAATGAATATCGTTTAAAATAAATGCTTCGATCGAGTTATTATATTGATAATATAATATATGCGAGCCAGAAAAACAAACAAAGAATGTTGTATAACATAAAGCATTAGAATAATAAACACTTTGTTTCTGAAATATTTTTTAATTAATTATACCAATTTGAAATCAATATTCATAGTTAAGACAGGACAACGTCTGTCGGGTCCGCTAGTATAATATATATTAATAATAATTACTATCATTGTTTTCGTTTTTTTATATGTTTGTACCTATATATAATAACGAATGGCTTCGAATCTCTTCGGATCAACCGTGGTCAAATGTGCCGGTAATTTTTTTTCCAACGCCGATAAAGAAGTTTGACTTCAAAAAGCAACATGGCGCGTAACCGAAAAATGTGACGCGTAACGAAAAAATGTTACACTAAATTTTTTTCCAACCCCGATAAAGAAGTTTCACTTCAAAAAGAAAGACTGGTATAAAAGTTTGAATAGGAACATTACGTAAGTCTAAATCAATATAAACCGCGCTGGGCTGGGGCCGACGATTTTTCTAATATTACATAATGAGCACTTTCTAACTGAACCTTAGTGGGACAGCTGCGTACGTTAAATTATTTATGGCGGAAAATTGCGTCAGCTTCGAAGGTTAAGATCAAGATTTTATTGAAGGACTAGATTTTATCTATATAAAGGAAATATGTTTGTTCGATATAAAGCAACGCATACACAATACACAATTGTTAACAATAAATAGACATAATACATGCCTTGATATTGACTCGATGAGACGAAAAAGGCACGCAATTGTCGTCGAAGGGAACAATGGGAAAGGTTAGACTGATTGTCTAAATTGTTGTATAAGTAAAAGATGGCGTTGTGCATGTGTAAAACGCGATGGCATAACGACATATTAGAATTAGGGTTTAATGTTTAAATTGAAGTATTTTTGGTTTAGTCCCTACCCCTTCCCGACAAAAAAGGCTCGTAGAAGGCCCCGACACGTTCTAACGGATCCGGACCATCCAATTACGATAGTTAATGACAAATTAAAAGCAGCCCGCGCGGCCAATAATAATACAAATCATAATCAGATTAGGGTCAAAAACCGCCTTCACCGGGGAAGGCGAGGACCTATACTGCGTACTTCGCTCACTCCAGTGAGCTTCCGTCCTGCCCTTCAGGCGAAGGATCACCCAGCGACGGACCAAGCCGAGGTCCGAGTCTCACAGGACACGCCCTTGCGCTAGTCGCGGGATAAACGCTCATTCTGGTCGAGCTACACCAAACAGCCCGAGCTGAGCTGGTAAAAGCACTTAAGGCCATCAGCGAGATTCCTTTAAAAAAAAAAGTTTAGTTTCTCACTTTTATAATTAATTAATAGATAATAAATAGTGATAGGATGTTTTTGTTCACTGTTGTTGATGTTTGTACTTTGTGTTTAGGGCTTAGAACAAACAAAGTAATCACGCACGCACAAGACACTTTCGTATAACCCGCGGCACGTAAGTCTAGCGCTGGCCGATACGTGGAGGGGATTGCTGCGCATGTGTACTGTCGCGCGGGGGACAAAATGCGTCTGGAGAGCCAATCGACGCTCTTCATTCCGCTAGCCCCCCTCAGGTACCTTATTTTTTACTTCTGCGCAATAACGGTCAGCGCTAGACTTACGTGCCGCGGGTTATAGTGTGAACTCAGTTCCCGCATTTAGCCTATTTGGTCCGTTGTGCGGCTAATAAGTCAACCAAGCTTTTTCCAGAAGCTCAGAAGTTTCCTTCATACTTAGCAGGCTTCACGGAGCGATACACAACACATACAAATCAATATATTTTGGGGGGAATTTATGCATTAAAAATAAATATCTATTACGTACAGTTTAACGTTGTTTATCCCTTGCCTTGTTGAACCACAATCGTTAAAGGCGAGTGGAGTTTGAAGTGTGATTGGTGGGTGTGGTGTTGCTATCTCTTTGAATAAGAGAAGGCCGAGTGTAATCCCAGCCCCAGTCCCCACATCTGACAGCTTTGCCTCTAGTCTGCGTAGGCGCATTTGGATGCATATTCTATTGTTTCTATTATTAAAATGAAAATACAGTTATCAAAAAATCATGTTTATTGTGTACGGTATGATTTTGTAGTACTAGTTTTCAATTGTTTTCTTTTAAAAGCCTTCTATTAAAAAAACAAGTAAATATTATCTTAAAATGTATTAATAGTATTCAATACTTCAATTAGTTAAAATAATTCGTCATGTTTATTCATTTCCATTGACAATACTGTTAAGGGTTAATTAATTAGTTTATTATCTGTAATTATAAGTTGTTGAGCAGTGTTGGCCTAGTGGCTTTAGCGTGCGACTCTCATACCTGAGGTCGTAGGTTCGATCCCCGGATGTGCACCAATGTACTTTCTTTCTATGTGCTCATTTAACATTTGCTCGAACGGTGAAGGAAAACATCGTGAGGAAACAAACATGTCTTAAACCCAAGAAGTCGACGGCGTGTCAGGCACTGGAGGCTGATCACCTTCTTGCTTATTAGATTTAAAAATGATCATGAAACAGATTCAAAAATCTGAGGCCAAGACCTAAAGAGGTTGTAGCGCCACTGATTTTAATAATAAGTTGTTGTATTGTTATGTTTCGGTCTAATTCTGTGGCAAAAGGCTCCAATAAAAAATATAAATAAATATTGGCGCACGTTGCGCAAGTGTTTTTAATTTTAAAAAAAATACCTGTACATCTAAAGACTAGGTCTGGAGGGGGATTCTTTTTATACACATAAACAGAAACTATTTATTTTTATGTAATAGGAGGCAAATGGGCAGGAGGCTCATCTGATGTTCAGTGTTCTCCAATGGACACTGACATTGCCAGAAGGCTCGCAAGTGCGTTGCCGGCCTTAAAATTAAACTATAGCTAGCTATATTAATTAACATATTTAGATATCAATGCTACATCAATATTTGCGTTTTAAAGCCGCACATGTAAGCTAGTCTAGAAATCTTGCTTCATTATACGTTTAATGACAAATAATCATAATAATATCGATATAATGCGAATTGCGTGTACATAAACACGCTACTTCAAGGTATATTATGCTAATGTACTCTACAAGTACATGTATTTTATTTATTATTATTGCAAGTTAATTTAAAAAAAAATATATTAGGGGCTGTTCAAGTATTACGTGAGCAGTTTTACTAACTTATTTATGCTTTTCTCGTCAAGCAAAAGTAAGCAAATTTCTCAAAAAAATTAAGTATGAAGGTTTCCTATTCCACCTACTAAAATAATGTCTTAACTTTAAGCTGTATGTGACTCCCGTGTGTGTACTGTGGCTACGGTAACAGAATTAGACCAAGCAATTTATTATTCTTAAAAATAATCTTCTGGTCTTTCCACAACTGAGCGTTTCTTAAATCAGTTTTGCCGAATTCGACTGACTAACTTTCCTTCAAAAAAGAGTGCACCAATTCTTAAAAGGCCGGCAACGCACATGCCTTATGGTATCCGTCCATGGGCGGCGGTATCAATTAACATCAGGTGAGCTTCCTGGCCGTTTGCCTATTACATAAAAAAACTTTATAATAATTAATAATGCTAGGCTACACAAAAATGCTATAGTTGACGAAAATTCAATACAGTGAAGCTAAGAAAGAAATAGTTCAAAAGTTCAAGGCCGTGCGAGATAAAAATTATATAAGACCCAACTTGTTAGTTTTAAATACAAATTTAAAAGTCGTTTTCGTGGGGTTTTGTATAGATTGGGTAAAATAAATTAGTTTTGTTTCATTGGAATGCACTATAGTTTGAATCGCTCAATTTTTGTTAGTTACTCCTACACCACTTATAACTCAAGATCGGCTGGACCGATGTTAGTTATCTCTTTTTTGAAGGATTCGTCTACGCTCCGAATAGCAGAATAAGTAATAAAATATCGGATGAGTCTTCGAATAACAATAAATTAATTTTTACGAATGCAATCACCATGTGGTGCCATCTGTTGACAAAAATACTTACCATTTTACATAGAATTTGTCTCAGTTCAAGAAATTCCAATATTGAAGTGAATGAGGAGATGCATAACCAGGCTTAGATCTTGATTGAAGACATGTGTTACCTCATCAAAAAAATGATGGATATCAGAAAGTGCTTTTTAACATGCAGTATCGAAATATTGGCGCTAGAGAGAAGAGGCCTAATGTGTAAAACTGCGGACTCTATGCAGGTGGTTGAGGGAAAAGAATTGTATCAAATAGCAAAACCAACCCTCAACCACCTCACCCACGTCCAATGTAAATATTCCTACTTTTACTTTAATAAATAATAAATACCTGAAAAGCTTATTTTAGCTTAGCTACTAGCTAGCAATTAAAAAAAAAATGTGTAAAACTGTCATTCTTCTTTGGCAATGTCAAGCAATAAAACATTTCTGTTAACAGTCATGTAACATGGAATGTTATATTATTTGACTGTTAGGCGGAACGAAGTTAGCCGGGTCAGCTAGTAGATATATCATGTTTACCACTAGGGTATAAGAAAAGAATCACTGTGAAGTCATTTAATGGTGAATAATTGATTTCTAATGCTCGTTAAAAGTGAATGCTGTATACTCATGGCACGTAACTGTGACGATTTAGATAATTTACCACGCTTACAAAATAATAAACTAGTTGTCAACCGGGCCCGGCGGGAGACGCTCGCAAGTGAGTTGCCGGCCTTTTAGCTAGCTAGCTATAATACTTATAAAATATTTTACTTAGTTTAACAAATATTATATTCTTAAATTAAATTCAAATATCTTTTCTTGAACCATTTCTTAGCTTCCTCTAGCTGCTTTCCTCTCATAATACCTTTTTAAAGCCTGATCAAATACTTCTCCAACACTTCTTTTCTTCCAAATATCAAGTTTAGATTTAATTTCTACTTCAAGTTTTGGTTCAACTTTGCTCTCAGCTTCTTCCCCTCTAACTTCAATATTATCAGGCTTTTTAATTCATTGTCATTTGTTTTTGAACTAGGAGTCTTTGGCTTTTGTTCATGATCACTGGATTCGTCAATTGAGAAGTCTGAATCTGCATCAATATTCACTTCCGTCTGTTGAGGTTTTTTCTGATTTATTTCATCGTCAGAATCTTCTATCCCTCTGATATATTAGCATCATTTGAGGATTTCCTTTGTTTTCTATAGTTCCTCTTCTTAGAAACTGGTGAGCTATCAGATTTATTTTCTTGAAATTTATCTATATAAAATTCCGACTGTTTTTCTTCAGGTTTTTATTTACTATCATCTTGAGGTCTATCAAAACCTAACTTTTGCTCGAAAAGATGTCGATAAAATCCACCCAAATCTAGTTGTTGTGTAACATCTCCAATTTTAGGAATTGGTACGCTCTTTTCTTGAAAGAACCTAAGTCGAATTGGTTCGGAAATACTGCAGTTGGCAGCTGGTTCCACATACTAGTGTGCGCGGCAACGACTGCCTTAAAAACCACAATTTTGGATCGACGGACGTCGAGGTGATACGGCTGGAACTTCTGCTTCGACGGAAATTCAGCTGCAGGTATTAATTTGAACAACTCTGAACGCTCTCCATGGTAAATGCGGTAGAAGATGCAGAGAGACCCCACATCTCTACGCAACGACAAGGGATCAAAGAGCTCTTGAAGTGACTGGTCGTCGACGATTCGAATCGCTCTTCGTTGAATTATACAAATTTAAATGTGTTTATTATTACAATTTTCTGAGAATTTTCCGGCTCGTTTTATAATACAGAAAATGGCCTTCCTTTTTTGTTTTAGCTATTCGGATTTAAATATTTTATTATACACAAAAGTTGTTTTAAGTAAAAAATTCCTTCGTTTAATAAAAACTTTAAAAATAGACTATAAATCCTTGACTTTCAATGAATTTCCTTGAAATGTAAAGTTTTTAATATGTTTGTGAGGTTGTTCATAATAACGAATTGTAGAGGTTATAAGCGTAATAAAAATTAAACATAGAATTGTAATAAAGGGTCGTGTACTAATATTAAATGCAATTATAACAATTTTAATGTAATCCTTTTTTAATTTATTTATTATAGAACTTTTTATTTTAATTTTATAATACCATTTTACCAAAGTTAATAAAAATCAGTCCGTTGGGTAGATTATGATAGATCGATCTCTCGAATTTTATATTAACAGTTTTCAACCTGAATCATCTTTTTTAATACCATTCGTATCACATCGTCGTCCGTCGTTCCACAACTGAGCGTTTCTTAAGGCAGTTCTTTCCGCGCACCATCACTATGTGGAAACAGCTGCCCACTGAAGTATTTCCGAACCAATTGGACTTCAAAAAAAAAACTTAGCAATTCCTTAAAGCCTGCTGGCAATGTGAGTGTCCATGGGCGTTGGTATCACTTAACTTTCTCTGTGTATAAAAATAGTGCGTGCGTACAAAGTACACATGTCAGAAGTTACACTTCTTTGGCAAACTAATTTATAAGTCATGTTCATATTTATACAAATCTAAAACTTTAGATTTCCGAGACTTAGAGGGAGGGAAAAACGAAGATATTTTAGGAATTTAATTGTCATTAAAAAGTGTCGAAAAAGTATAAAAACTTAAAATAATAGAATTTTTTTTTTTAATTTATTTCTTGGATAATAAAAACACGTACCATTTTAATTTACAATTCGTCATTTGAGATTTCAATAAATTATTTTGCATAAAATATTTAAAAAAAAAATCATAAATTCTCTTTATGAATAATTAGGTAACCCTTCACTCTCTCAATCGGTCTCAATCGCTCTAACCCTTTTCTTCGACAAAAACGCTGCACATTTTCGTGACGTTTTTTTTTTTTAAATTTACCCTCATGCGCCTAAAGAAGTTTCACTTCAAAAAGACAGACTTAGACTTATAAATATGTCATGATATAATTGTTTCCGTCTGAGGCCAAATTAGAAAGCGAAAAACTTATGATGATTTAATTGATTTCAGCTTCATCGAGCAAGACAAAGTCTCCGGTTTTTGGACGACGATGTTCGTCCTCTCAAAAGTACCAGAACTCGGTGACACAGTCTTCATTGTGCTGAGGAAGAAGCCCTTGATCTTCCTCCACTGGTACCACCACATTACAGTCCTGCTGTACACATGGTACTCCTTCACCGAGTTCACCTCATCCGCCCGTTGGTTCGTCACTATGAACTATTGCGTTCACAGGTAATTAATTATTTTTAATTTCAAAAGGAGGTTCTTGCTTCGTCGAAACCTTTTTTGTAATACATATATAAGGATTCGAGTGCACCTTTGTGCTCCATTTTTAAAATTCGAATAAGCTTAAGGATTTATTGCACTGTGGGCAACGGCACCCGTGATTTTATTAAATCTTTATGTAAATGGCCTTGATGTAGACGATATTTTATTTAAATAACAAGTGACCGAAATGTTTTCCCAAAAATATATCAAAATAATTTCATTAAAAATACTAGCGGCCAAATATAGGCACCTTGGTAGATAAACATTCTCCTAATTATAAATATACATACTTAAATATTTGGTTTTTAGCAAATAACCGATAAGCGCACTAATCCTGCAGCAGGATCTTGTACTATGAGCAATTTACAGCTCTCGGCCATACTAATGTGCTGTAATTCAATTATTTTTTGACTCCATAATACTCCCCATGATTGAATCAAAACGAAATTAGGCAAAAGTTAAAGGTGACTTTGTGTTTTTGTATCGCGGAATTAATATTATATTGTGTAATTGATTCCATTTAAATTATAGTGAAGGATCAAAACATATTGATTGTTATTAATTCAAGCATCACATTCTTAGATTAAATGAAATCTACGATGAGTGATTTTGGTTATAGCCCGCTCTAAGATAGTCTGTGTAGAAAGATGGCCAGCGCGGCGATTACGATAACTTATTTAATTTTGATTTGCTTTGCATTATTTGATTTATTCATTTAAATTAATACTTAATTTCTTCATTGTTCTAACATAACAAAAAGGGTAATTAAGCACTACTATCTCTTTCCAAACAGACTAGTAGAACATCCAAATTTTCTGTGCACTCCTCCTTCCGGGAGTAACTAAACTAAATAAATGATGAATTAACCAGATCACCCATCTTTTCAGCGTGATGTACTCCTACTACGCGTTAGTAAGTATGGGCAAGTACCCGCCGAAATTCTTCGCGATGACCATCACCTTCCTCCAGCTGACACAGATGATAGTCGGCTGCGCTATCAACATCTGGGCCCACAATTACATGGCCACAGCTCCGACGAATCCCTGTGGGATCAGTCAAATCAACATCAAACTATCTATGGCCATGTATTTCTCCTACTTCGTGCTGTTCGCCAGGTTCTTCTACAAGGCCTACCTTTCGCCCAAACCGGGGAAGAAAGCAAAGATCGAGCCGGAAATCACGGCGCCACCCAAGAAGGAGTTCAATGGATACCCCAGACAAAGAAATGGTGTTGTGCACTAGTCCAATCTGTGATTTTAATTAGGTCGAGCCGTCGGGTAATCTCAGGTTTTTATCGCTATAGCCTAAACACGTTCTCTGTATTGCCAAATTTTTCTAGACATATTCACCCGCTTGGTCACCGTCACATAAAGGTGCAAGGTAAAGGGAAAATGGCTTTTTAAAACTCTAAACATCAAACTCAACGATTTAAAATCAAAAGTTTTAGAGAATTTACGTAAGGTCAAAGATCGATTATCGATTGTAATTAATAAATGAATGATATAACCCGCGTTCTAATTTTAAATATACTAAAAAGAACTGGTTGGAAATAAAAAAAAAACAATACACAGATAACAATCATTGTTAGCGACATCTAATGTTTATGATTTAATGATTAAAGCGAAATGGAAGATTCTTTGCTTCACGACGGATACAGATGACAGCAATCTTAATCGTATTTGACCTCGGAGTAGACTTATCGTGTTTTCTGCACGTTTTCACTTTATCGTTAACATACGTTATGACATAAATCATTATCCGGGTTTAATGTTCTATAATTGTCTTAACAATTGAGAACATTTTAGTGTGTATACATAGATTGAAAATCTATCATATGCTGTGGTAGATCTTAACTAGAATAATATAAAAAATTAAGTAGTTCTTTAGGTAGAACTTTATAGTCTGTGGCAGTAGACAGAGCGGGTAAATGTGATTTAAGTGTTAGTCTGTCCTATAAAAAACCTAGCCCATTTCATCACGTGCCAAACCAACCTATAGCACTATCTTACAGCCATTAAAGAATTTTATTAATCAAAGTTACCATTTCCTTTGATAAAAACCTGAAATTATCTGAAATCGGCGTCAGGTTAGGATGACCGCCATTACATTCCACGCTACATTTTTCGCGGGGTCGAACAATTTATTACGTTTCAAAATGGCGGCGTCTTTAAGAATCTGGTCAGAGACGTCAAAAACATAAAACCCAGTTCTCTGACCCAGTTTTGAACGCTTGTAATACATTTTAACGCCAACGTCCTCGTTTCCAATAACTATTAGACGGGCAGTTGAAACGGGAATAAAGCAAAATCTAAATGTTACGATTAACGACTCGTTTTTTGTGACATTACTTTTTGCGAATAGATATAGACTAGACTAGATTCGGATTAGGACGGTGATATACAAATTCAAGTTCAATGCAATTTTTTTGTATCGGCTTTGCGAAGCGTTCAAGTTGTTATCGTATTTATTGAATGATTTTTTAATTTATTTGTATCACCTGTATAGGTTATAATTCGCTTCGCCATAAATCGTCTAAATTCAATTCGCAATCGGAAGCATTTAATAATATAAAGCAATGTGAATTTTAAAAAGGTCGATAACAGTATCAACTGTCAACGTGTCAACTGTCTCATCTTGACAGGTGTCAAAGTCTTTGTCAGCTTGAGAGATTTGACATTTCGCGTTCGATATTGGAAAAAAATCGACAGTTCCAGCGTTATTAATATTTTGCATTAACTTGTGTTAGATATTATAAGGCGAATATTTAGACGAGAGGCAAATTCGTTAATTATTTATTATGCTTGTATAACAGGCATTTCAGGTAGCGGAAATAATCGGAGATCTTAAATGTATTTTATTGCATGGCAATAAGGTTTAAATTTGATTGCAAAAGGGACTTTTGTCTAATACCGCTTGTCAAGGTACAAATTTTTGACCTTTTATAGTTTGATTGGAGATGAATGTATAAAGAAATGGCTCGTGGTTTGCTTTAGCCAAACGTTGTACAAAGCTTAGTTTTAGCGTTATAAACAATTTTTTCCAGTTAAAAGTCGAAATAGAAAATTTAGAATCTAGAAAAATTTCCGTAATCTATATGAAAGGTTTATTTTAAAAAAGGTTAAAAGGAATATTCGTAGAAAAATCGTAGGAGAGTTTTTCTTCATGGTAAAGATAAGGATGATATATGGCAATACAAATACAAGCGTGTGTGATTAACCAAACATACTTCATAGATTTCATGTGTCAAGGACGGGTTTATCTTAACAATATTTTCGTAGTTTTTAGTTAACCTCACGAGTACACAATGCCATAGAGAAACAAAAGTATAATTATATTAAATATTTTAAAGCATTTACAAATTTTACAAATTTGTAGTTAATAATCTTGAGATTTTGTGATTGTTCCGATCTGGTATAACACTTGATACTTTGCGTCATATATTTCTATGAAAAATAATACCGATTTCCAATTCTCATTCTCACTTCAATGTCTTAACGATGTATACAGAATTTGTAGCTCTGTCAATATGACGTACGAAATTTTTATACATTTGACAGTGACGTAGAGTTGTCAAACTCTTTAAGGTAAAGTTATCAAGTTGTAGAGTAGATCGGTAGAATCAACACTGCATAGTTTAGTTAGAAGATAGCCTCCTTAAGGACTTTGCTTAGTGTAAAATTTATACACTTGCAATGTATAACTTAAATGGTTTTGATTAATAGGAAATTATTAAAAACTGCTTTTTACCCTAATATTTTATTTATTATAACACTATCTAAGACACTTAGCATGAACTATGCGATAGTTCTAGGCATTAGTATCTAACGATGCATATTTACAAATTGTACTAAAAATATAGTTAGTGCTTCCGATTTAGTTCCAACTAAGCACGGAGCACTCTTCAACAATTCTTAACGTTTTGTGATATTATTTTATATGAAAATTCAAGGATATCGTAGTGTTTGTGCTAAGAGTCTAGATATAATTTAAATATATAAATTTACAATTTGTATGGCGTCAAGAGGTGAGAACAAATTACATCAATTCGGTTCGAATTGAAAATACCAGTGGTGCACTACGACCGGTTAAAGTTGAGCTACAATTGTCTGTCTTGCTTATTTCCATATATAATAAGCAGGATGGCAATGCTTGCCAGTATATTTCTGAGCTGTTATTTATTATTGTTATCTTTTATACGCTTTGTAATACAGTTTACATAGTTTTTCGTTTATTTTATTTCCCTGCACAATATAAAATTATAGTTTTCGGTGATAGTAGGTATTACAAGGTTTTTGCGGGAATTGTGCTATTTTTATTTTGTACTTTTATTGTTTTTATAAGGCGAATGTTCCACGGCACTTGAAGAATTTGGTGCTTGTCACTTTTTAGATATAGAAGCTTTATGAAGTTTTAAAAGGTTTTCCCAAATTGTAAATATTCCATAACATATTTTTAATCTTAAGCCGATACTATAATCATGTAAATGCAATCTGTTGAGTACTAATTTATTATAGAAAAGTGCTATAATTAACTGAAGCTTCCCTGTTAAAGAGAGTTACCATAGACAATGTTTTGTATAAAATCCACGTTTTGCATTTTGTTAACCATAAAACGCCTTTATACATTAATATTTCTTAAATATGCTGAAGATACACAATATGTAGAACAAATTATGAATGTATCATGGTTGTGAGTGTAAGAAAATAAATGTAGCATTTAACAGTTGCTTAGACTAGTAAATGATTGATGATGAGTTGAAAATATTTTAAAATCAAATGTTTTAACTTTATGATTACAAACATACATATTGTGTTTCATAAGCATTTTGCATTTATAAAGTTGCATTTACATGAAATGGTTAAGCCTAGCTCGTAGCTAGAACAAATTAACAATTATCACAGTACATAATTGAGAATATATTTTTGTGGGATGTTTTGTGGTCAAAAATAAAAGCCGACTGTATTATCACAATAAGTATGTTTAATATTAATGGATTGGAAACAGACAACATGCAATTATTAATTTGTATTTTGTGGGCAAATAAAGCGTTAATGCGTCATATTTTGCGTATTTTTATTATCTTCCTTAACCTTATTTCTACTACATATATGGAGAAATGCCGAGATAATATGTTATTCTATATGATACTAGTAGCGATAATAATGAAGTCTTAAAACACGACGTGGGTCCTGACTCCTGGGATGTACAAACCGACCTAAATTAGTACCTAATTTAGGTCGGTTTCAGGAATAATTTTCTTTAAATTAAAACAGGTAAATAAACGACTGCGAATAATTTTAATTGATCAATGGTTTGTATAATGGGGCTTCTAAACGGGCCATGTTTTGCTGCAATTGATGGCTGCACTGTTGGCAACTAATTGCCCGGCCATTAATATTCAGACCATAGGATTTATAGTTGTGGTACAAGACAAGACATTATTACATATTTGCCTTGCGGCCAGTCTAAATTCTTACGACCATACTTCATTGTCCTACGTATTATTCTGCCTCTATTATGTACATTCTACAATTTTATGGAGGCAAAATAACATTTTAGCAAAATACTAATTGACGACCAACGTAACCTTTTGGCTTTCTTAATTATTATAGTTGTTGCTTTCAAAGAACATAGTTTTTGATTAGTCTTAGTTACTAAGCCGTAATCTTGCCAATTACATATTAATTATTAATAAGAAAATTCAATAAGAATAAATCATTTAATAGACATATTTTATCATCAGTACAGTTTATCTACTCTGCGATATAAATACTGTCAATTGGACATTGACATAAGACTATTTTGAAATGTCATAAACATATGGTCGGGCTATTGCCAAATTATTGACATTTTAGATTATATTTCGTATTTTTCGCATTTCCAAAGTTT
Source organism: Pieris melete (assembly GCA_963693345.1). Classification (NCBI taxonomy): domain Eukaryota; kingdom Metazoa; phylum Arthropoda; class Insecta; order Lepidoptera; family Pieridae; genus Pieris; species Pieris melete. Next base: position 170,787 of record CAVNZK010000122.1, read on the forward strand.
TCTTCATCAAAATATTATTTAAACCCATTCATAATATGGATATTGTGGATATGGATATAAGGCAGTGGGATGTAAATGACGTAAAAGAACAATTTGGCGACAGTTTAACATTATTACCACCAAACGATAACATTAAGGAATTGCAAACAATACTACGTGACAAGTAAGGTTATCTTGGTTTAATATAAATAGCTTCTTATCCTCTTATTTTTTATTTTGAAATCCAAATTTGCTCACATTGTTTTGCCACCCTGGTTAGGTAACATTATTATGTTTGGAAGCACTGTTCTAAGTATAGTATCTTAAAATTAAAGGAACACAACCCGAAGTGATTTTAAATTTTATGCTGATCGTTTGATACGATTAGTGATTGAAGAAAGCCTTAACAAATTGCCATTTACTGATTGTGAGGTAGTGACACCCACTGGAGCACTGTACAAGGGATTAAAATATGGTTCAGGAAATTGTGGAGTCTCAATTGTGAGATCTGGGGAAGCTATGGAACAGGTGTGTTGTTGTTTTATTTATAAATAAGTGTAAATACTATCTAACAATATACTTCTTTAATTAATCAATATTTAGTCATATGTGCAACAACTATGTACAACTTAGTGTTAAGTATTTGCGGAAGTGCTGGAAACCCTGACAAAAGTACCTGAAACCTAAATAATGTAATCCATAAGTGATACATGTATCTTATGTTCCATAATAAACATATTTTATTTTATTTTATAAGACATACTTTAATGTATAAACACATTTGGATTATCTATTACAGGCAACAATAAATTATTAAGTCTAGCAAATTGTGTATTGACATTGGTAACAACATGACCAGATTTGTAGTGATTGAAAGTTTGTCCATATCTTTCAGTAGAAATTCTTAAAATGTTCACTATTCCACAATGAACTGATTAGTGAAAGATAACATGTTTGTCAAAGTAGAGGAAAAAAATATTTTACATTGTACCTACAAAACAAGATTTTTTTAAATGTTTACCAAAGACAATATTATCTGCTATTGTATTACTAATAAATACATAATAACTTTTTAATTTCAGGGTTTACGCGATTGCTGTAGATCAATTAGAATAGGCAAAATCCTGGTAGAAAGTGACAATGATACTCATGAAGCCCATGTTGTTTATGCCAAGTTTCCAGAGGACATAGCTCGAAGACAGGTGCTCCTTATGTATCCAATAATGTCTACTGGCAACACTGTTAAACAGGTCTGTTGATTTTTTTATAGTGCGGCTTATTTGTCAATCTAGATGGAAACTGTGTCTATATTGTCATTACTATAGAAATTTTTTTTTTATTATATCAGTTAGAAAACAGCCTAGACTAGTCAAGATTTCGGCCATAGTTTGGTAGAATTTCCTCGCATGTTTTATTTTTTTCCAATGCACATTATACCACTAATCTAAATATATAAAAATTAATTGCTGTTTCTTTGTCTCACGAAAACTTGAGTATGGCTTAACCAATTAGGCTAATTATATTCTTATAATATTGATGGACATTCAGTAAAGGTTTAAACAGGTTGGCAACATAAATAATAAGTATAGAAAAATACTAAAAACTACAATTGAGTTTTCAATAAAAACTGTTCCTAGCTCCTAGATACAGGGTGGCGCAATAGAACGTGCATTTATTAAGTATGGGGTAAAAAAATTAATACAAAAGGTATAGTTGAAATAAAATATAGGATGATTAGGTATTTAACTGTAGTTTATTTTTTAAATATAACGTCATGTAAATGACGGCCCTCTCGAAGACGGCACTCCTCTAAACGCGAACGCAGATTTGTGAAAACCCTTGTCAATAAATCTGGGGTGATGGCTGCCATTTCTCTACGGATATTGTCCTTTACCTGACTGATGTTCCTCGGATTGTTCATGTAGACTTTATGTTTGAGGTATCCCCACAAAAAAAAGTCAGGAGGCGTCAAGTCAGGGCTACGTGGGGGCCAAGGGATATCACCTCTTTTGGAAATCAGTCTTGCAGGAAACATCTGTCTCACAACCGCCATAGAGTCATTTGATGTGTGACAGGTCGCTCCGTCTTGTTGGAACCAAGTCCTCGTCTTGACTATTTTTAATCTCGCAAGTTCTGGAGTCAAATATCCCTCTAACATCGCAACATAGCGGTCGGTGTTAACGGTGACGTTTCGTCCTCGTGAATCTTCAAAGAAGAAAGGGCCAATAATTCTTTTGCTTGATATTGCTGCCCATACCGTTACTTTCGGACTATGCAGTGGTGTTTGATGTTTCATTTTTGGATTCTCGTCATTCCAATAGCGACAATTTTGTCGGTTTACGAACCCATTTAAATGAAAATGAGCCTCGTCAGAAAAAAGGATGTTGTCAAAAGTGGAAAAGCGACTAAGCATTTCTTCGGCAAATGCCAACCTTGCTCCGAAGTCGGTATCTTTTAATTCCTGTATTAACTGGAGCTTATAAGGATGGAGTTTAAGATCCAACTTGAAAATTCGCTGTAGACTTCGTCGCGACAACTTTAAAGCCGCCGATCGCTTCCGAATAGACACTTGCGGATTTTGCCCAACTGACTCCTTCACCCTCTCAATATTGTCTGTGGTCCTAGACGTTCTTGGACGACGTTTTGCTGGTGGTTTAAACGTGGAACCTGTCTCTTCAAAACGCTTTATCCATATTTTAATTAAATTTGCACTCGGAGCTTCATTAATATGTGTTAATCCATATTCAGAACAATATATTCGCCTTGTAGAGATGTATGAACGACCGTTCTCGTAAAACGTGCGAACACAAAAAGCGCGACGCTTCCCATCGAAGTGACTCATGGTTACTAAAACTCCATGAGTTCCTCTATCCAACCACCCTAGGCTCCCCCCGCTCGCGCACTGTTTTCCCCGCGAAAAAAGATGACGAAATATGCACGTTCTATTGCGCCACCCTGTATTATAAGGTGATATGATAATAAATATTTGATATTCAGTGTAAAATCTATATAACAACACTCATGGGACTGTGCCTATTTTGACGAAAGAAAAGTCTGTATTAGAAAAAGAAAGTTTTCAGACTAGTGTTAGTAATTACATAAAAACAATTCGTATTTGAACGCTATTGCGTTGTCTGTTATTTTTGCACTGTACCAGTAGTTAAGTTGTATTTTCTTACTTATTTTATTGATATCTTGAGATATTTAGGTATCTTCGTGATAATGCACATGCAAGCATGCGCAATTTGTAAATAAAAGAAAGTTTTTCTTGGAAAGTTCGGTCTGTTACGAGTACCGACAGTCGAGTTTATTTCTCGCTAGGACAATAAAGCGACAAAACAACGTAATAAAGTACTTTTTAGTATTTAATTGATCGTTATCATGCTATGTATAGTGTATCATTGTATGGAAGTCAAGCTAAACCAACCAATGCTGATTGATTTCGACGCTTTAGGGGTTTGTTGTTAAATCGAGGGTCGTTACATGGAGTGTTTTTTGTTTTTAGAAATAAAAAATTGTCTTATGGTTGTCACATATTTATAATGCCTTCAAAAATCTGTGTTTCATTACTGTACCGGGTAATCTAGTTTTAAATAAACGTCACAAAGTTTTCACATAAATATGCAGAAACTTCAACTTTTGACAAAATGTCCAAAAACTCAACGGGAAGAGAACAAAAATCTATAAGATTTCGCATATATCTATATATTTTTTTGATGGGACGGGATGCAACTGAGCAGACAGGTCACCTTGCATCAGGTGCTAACCGCCGTCCATGGACACCTGCGATGCTAGCGGCTAGTGGGTATGTCACCGACCTTTGGGGTGATAAAATTTGGCCAAATGTTATTCTTCTACATTTCCTAGTATGGAACCAGACTTTTATATAATAAAATATATACAATTTCAGGCAGTAAACGTCTTAACACAACACGGCGTTAAAGAAGAACGTATAATACTTTCGAATCTCTTCTGTACGCCTGCCGCAGCTCAAGCGGTGGTCGATTATGTCCCAAAGATGAAGATACTCACCTCTGAATTACACCCCGTAGCCCCAAACCATTTTGGTATGAAATACTTCGGAACAGACTGATATGAGGATGAAGAGGTATAAACATTTTGCGATTAATATGGTGGCTATTGGGCAAATGTTTTGTGTTATATACAGGTATATACAGGTTTCGAAAATGATTTTTAAGCTATTGCATAGCTTTTATCGCGGGCTTTGAGCACCGAATCAAGAAATTCCGTAACGAAAATAAAAAATCGGTTGTCTGTAAAGCCGGTTTACTGACGATAGTTGAACGTGACAAGTTCTTAAGAAAATACTGATGGAATGGTTGCATGTTTCAAAAGAAAATTTCAATTTTATTTGTTTGATAGATATTTGGTATGGATATGGAGAAGGGGGTAGATGGAAATCACAATTGAATTGATCAAGTTACATTTATTTGTACACGTAAATACAATTATGTCAATTTTTTAACGAACGAACGCGGAGTTCGACTTTGCCTCTTTGTCGCTCGTTCCGCGCTCTCGCTTGCACTTCAAGCCTTAAATGGAACGCCTCAAAGCGATGTAACGCCGCATACGTCAAGAGCGAGGTAACGCAGCATGCGTCATGTTTTTTCGTGCGTGCAGCCGGCTCCATCGAATTTTAAGACGTTGTCACGTCAAAACCCCAACACACCATGACGTAATATAGGTGTGGCTCATACGCGTTAGAGCGGGACAGAACGCATACTGCGTGTCTCATGGGTCTGCCGTGATCGGTGACGTAGCCCAGGTGCGTCAGAGTGGGACAGAACGCATACTGCGTATTTACATCTTTCTGACGAAATCGGTGACGTAGCAGTCCAGCGAGTGCCACACTTTTTTTTTGTTAAATAATGCCTTCATTGTTTTTGTGATTGTGACGTCATATGTGTGATTTCTTTGTTTTACAATACCGTCGAACCTATAGTCATAGGGATATAAATTTATTACAGAACAAAATGTACCAATTGACACTCGTGTATGATTCAATGAAGAATTCTCAGCGTATTTCTATTTTATACGCCATTGCTTGTTTGTGTTATTTAGAAAGAGAACAAAACGTTTGCCACAATGATTACCTTATTCGTGTTTATACCATCTTAAATTAGATTAATAAAATAAAAGTTCCTAATCTTAAGTCGCAGTGTATAACTTTCTACTAACAATTTTCTTTTAAGTCTTACTAACACAAACAAAATGTACCTATATTATGATCTAGTTAATGTATTGTTTTTTGCCTTCTATAGCACAATAATGTTTGCTTGAATGATGATGTCACGTGATCACTTTCATACAATCTAAAAATTAGTGGGTATAAGTATTTTTGGCTAAGATCCCAGTTGTTGTCAGATTATTTCTAAAACTATATCACTACAATAAATGAAGTTTATAAATTTCCTAGGAAAATAGAAATCGTAGGATTCTTAAACGAGATATTGATCAATTTGCGACGTCTTGTGGTATATTTATAAACTAACGGATATCCATTCGTAAGATTCTAAACGGTTAGGTTAGGTTAGTGACATATTTAACCAATCAGAGCTCACATGCCGTTTGGTTATCGCTTACTTATTATTTTACGCGTGAGTTCAGTAAGTTTATCAATTTTCGGAAAAGTGAAAGAAAATAAAAATAAAAAATTGTGCGTGTACTAGGTGTACACACGTAAGAAGTGAAACTTCTTTATAATCTTATTTTTCGAAAAATGATCTACTATATTATGCAACTTTATAGAAATTCGTTAAATTAGATAAAGTTTAACAAAAGGCTTTTATTATCATAGACATGAATACAATGTAATATTTCATTTTACCTTATTACTACGAAGATTATTATAGAATTTCATTAATTGTAATAGAATTATTACTATCATTGAAAACCGTGACGATTTGCTACAAAATTTCTCGCATACGTCGATAAAGAAGTTTCATTCCAACGCCGATAAAGAAGTTTGACTTCAAAAGGCAACATGGCGCGTAACCGAAAAATGTGACGCGTAACGAAAAAATGTTACACTAAATTTTTTTCCAACCTCGATAAAGAAGTTTCACTTCAAAAATTCACTCGTTTAGAATCCTACGAAAGTTAAAGTTGCGGATTTTGTTGTATTCCGGTGACATATATACTATATCTGAATTTTGTACTAAGAAAACGTTAAACACTTCTAAAATAATATTACGTGTCCGACATATTGTATTCTAATTCTCTTCGATCACTAACTATCGCATTTCGGGAACTGTCTGAGGATGACGAATCTAATAATTATAAATTTTCATATATAAAGTTATTAAATTGTTATTCGTCGCTGTTAAGACCTAATCAAATATTGTAAATAAATTGTATACGTATTATAACTAAATTATTTGACGGGTCAGCTCGTGGGCCTTTTCGTGTATCAAATGTATTATTGTAATAAATTATAAAAACTAGTTAAATATAATGCAAAGTTTATTTAACTCCCAATAATGATTACTATCATTGGAGACCTGTGTTGGCTTGGTGGCTTCAGCGTGCGACTCTCATACCTGAGGTGATAAGTTCGATCCCCGGCTGTGCACCAATGGACTTTCTTTCTATGTGCGCATTTAACATTCGCTTGAAGGTGAAGGAAACCAGCTTGACCCAAAAACAAAAGTCGAGGGCGTGCGTCAGGCACAGAACGCTGATCACCACCTTGCCTATTAGATAAACAATTGATCATGGAAACAGATACAGAAACCTGAGGCCCTGACCTAAATCATCTGCTGATATTGAGACCTTCATTGAAATTGCAAATAAAACGTCGGGGTCGCTGAAGGTGAATACAGGCTTATATGAATCATATTATAATATCGAAAACCTATTTAAACCAGTGTTCCCAACCAACCTTTTTTGTGCTATAATCTCTATTAATATACATAATTTTTAATATCAAAATTATTCACTAAGAAACTTATATGATAGGTTTAAGGAACAAATTACTAGGCAATTGCTAACCAAACACAGTAAATTTTCAAAACATAATGAAAAACGTCGATATTATTTTTGGATTGCCCCTCGTAACAATCAAATTGCCCCCCTGTGGGGCGTCGGCTCCTACGTTGGGAATCACTGGTTTAGTCTTATGTTGTTAATGTTATGTAGGAAATAATTCTTAAGTTTTAGGTGTATGAACCTAAAGAAATATAACTTGGTACATTCAATACGTTTACTAATCTATTCAACGATATTATTAGTATGCCGAAAATAGTTTATAAAGAGGAATATTAATGACAGAAATGTGTTGAATTATGCTTATTTGAAACTGCTTTTCTGCGGCTCTATATTTTACTTTGTGACATGAATTTGCGTTTAGTAGAATATTACAACTGTAACTCATAATATCATATATATGTTAAGTTAATATATACGTATAATATACATCTTTAAAAAAAAATTAAAGATTATTGTCATCACAATTCTATTTAACTGTCAAAAGTACTAGGGTTGCAGGAGTCGCTTGCAAGTCGCTAGCGCCTGCCTGTTTACTTCTATACTTATTACTAACATTTATATCTAAATACTGGAGGAATACTGGAAGGGATTTATTATAAGGACAAATATGTCCACCACCCAATGCACAATGTATGGGATAAATAATAACAAACAATGAAGTTACTTTTGATAATTTAATTTATAATATAATACAATCTATGGGTAGATAAATACAAGAATATTAGATCAGATCACACAGTTAAGCAAAATGTATACACGTAAATATAATCTTTCATCAACATGAATAATTTATCCCTTAACAATTAACCCTTAAGTGTTCCCCTGACGTTCATGGTCTCAATTCTCGGATGTTCTCTTACACTAAACTAGAAAAATATGTAAAAATAGATTAACATTTACATTTAACACGACTCCTATTCGAGAACAAAAATATTATTTTATTAGTAAAAACTAGACATTGTCAACAATTTAGTGTTAGGAAGCTATTCTGGCAATGATCGCACATCACCCGATGAATAAATACTTAAATCGTACGTTACTTTGTCGATAAAACTTACGCATAAACAACGACAAGCACTATTTCTTATATTCTAGTAATAAAAACTCGAAAACTACATACTTAGCACGAGATGTATAATTGTGTTGATAAATTATTACAATAACAACACAAAATATCCCTCAAATTGACTTAGATATGTTATTAAGGCATCGTGTGAATTGCACTAGGTATCACCTAAGGTACCTAAAGGACTAAATACGACAGCCAAAGCGAAATAATACGGCGATTAGCATATGTTCGATAAATACAATGTTAACAAGTTAAACAATCAAAATATATAAACATCTTAAATAAAAAGCAAAAATACTTTTGTGCATCCACTTTTTTTGTGATTTTTGGAGGGTTTTGTATAAAAATATGATCATTTCGCGTAATGAGACTTTGGGTTGACCTTACGGAAGCAGGTCTTAGTCAGGCCAATGAAGTTGCCGGGTATAGGGCCCGAATCGGACGCGATCCACTCTCGCGCGTTTGCGACTAGGGGCAGGACGGTATTGTCGCTGCACAACCACAAAAACACATCAGTTTTTGTTAGTACCACACAAGCAGGCTGAAGCAAAAGTTCGCCAATTGCCGCGTGAAGTTAGTAATGTGCAATCGGATCTGTGATTTTTATTCGTTCAAATAGCAAACTCTGTGGTAACCATAGACAAATTCAAATATCGAATATAGCACAGTTATTCATTTCATATTGGTTCTCTATGTCAACCATAGATAAATTCGAATGTTGAATACAAATTTAACAGCTTGTGAAAACCGTGCTAACTTTAGATAAATTTAAATACCGAATTTAGCACAGTTGCGTGTTTTTTCAGTTGTTAGTGCTACATATAAATTTCAATATCGAATACAATAAACACTTTTGATTGTGGTCTGTGCCATAGATAAATTCAATAGATTTATGCAAGCATTAGTATCCCGGTCGTTGGTCGTCTATCGTTAGCGCGAGTGGTTGTTGTAGTATTTACATGAGCTTCTGTTTGGCGCACTCTGGGCAGATTATATCAGGTCCGTCGGTGATAAAGCCCTTGCCCACGAGAGAGGTCTTGCATTGTGCGCAGATGAAGCAATCGTTGTGCCAGTGTCGGTCCTCGAATGAGATGAATCGGGTGCCGCCAATTCCTGAAATTTATGCACAAATATAGAATAACTATTGCCACTCAAAGCTCTCTACAAAAAACTAGAACTTGCTTGTACAAGCAGATGCAGTCTTAGACCTTTAGTAACCAGTTGTACCGACCAGAAGTATTTTACGGACCATGACAATAGCCAAAATTAAAAAAAATAGGCGTAAACGCTAACCTTGTTCGCGATAAACCTTTTAGCTACCGTACATGGAGTACTAATTATTTTATTTTTATCTTACACACTGTCTTATTGTATTTTTTTTATTACTCTTTATTGTATAATATTCTACGGTTTCGATATTTCTAAATATGTGAGGAACATGTAGGTACACTAACTTTTTTTTAGTATAGTAGTTTTCTTCTAGGAGTACATAGCCTTCACATATAATTATTTAATACAAAATATTGTAAACCTATTTTAAAAGAGTAAGTGTGGAGTTTCTTGTCTATTCGTCTCTACACGAAACTACCTTTTGGTAGGGACTAGAATCATCTTTATATTTTACTAGCGACCCGCCACGGCTTCGCACATTTTAATTGGATTAATGCTGTATTGGTTAAAATCGCTTCGAAAGTTAGCTATTATTTGTCGTAAAAAGTAAATGACAAAAAAATGTTATTGTGGGATATCCATAAGAGATAGACATATACAATCGTGGAGTTCTCGGTATACCTTTTTAAAGTGTACAATACTTAGTACATTATTTTGATAAATCTCGTAGGGTTCAGCCTGCGTTTGCATTGTAAGCGGAAAAATGTAATTATTTACGACATCACATTAGAAACCTCAAAAATAACAGTATTTCTTCAATATTTAATGGATGTTATTATGCATATAAACCTTCCTCTTCAATCACTCTATCTATTAGAAAAAACCGCATCAAAATCCGTTGCGTAGTTTTAAAGATTTAAGCTTACATAGGGATATAGGGACAGAAAAAGCGACTTTGTTTTATACTATGTAGTGATTTGACGTTCAAAAGTGCCATTTTAGGTGGTCTAATTGAAATAAATGACTTGACTTAAAAATGGCTCACCAGTGATAGGCTTGGTGCAAGATGTGCATCGCTTAGCGAAGAGTTCTCCAAAGCACTCAGCGCAGTAGGGTTTCTCATCCTTTGAAGTGAAGCGTTGTCCGGCCAACGAATTGTCACAGTTGGTGCAGGTGAAACACTCGCGGTGCCATGGCTCGTTCTTGTAGGTTACGCCACCTTGCGTTATGATCTGTAACATAGGATAACATATGAGATACAATATTCTAGTGAATTCCAGTAGTTTTAACACGACACTTTTATACCAAGGGCGCTATAAGCTTTAGGCCTCAGACTTCTGTATCTGTTCCACGATCATTTCTAATAGGTAAGTAGGTAATCAACGCTATTCTGTGCCCGACACACACCGACTTTTTGGCTCTAAGGCATGATGGTTTCCTCACAAGGTTTTTCTTTACCGTACAAGCGAGTGTTAAATACGGGGATTGAACCTACGACCCCAGGGATGAGTCGCACGTTGGAACCATTAGGCCAACACTTCTCTAAAGAATTTACTTTTTAAGCGGCTTGATTAAGTGCAATACTATGATTTTTCATGAAAGTCACACATTTTAAAATATTTTATAATCTGATGAGGCTACTTATAAGGAGCATTTATTACCGTATGTTTAACTTAACTACTAAATAATATTACACGAATTATAAATAAATAAAAATCTGTGGATTTTGTATCTGTTTCATGATCATTGGTCAATCTAATAGGCAAGTAGGTGATCCGCCTTCTGTGCCTGAAACACACCGTCGACTTTTCAGGTCTTAGGCAAGCCGGTTACCTCACGATATTTTCCTTCACCGTTGGAGCGTAGGTTAAATGCGATATTTTTTGACACCGTTTGAACCTTTAAAAAGTCATATTTTCCAAGTTTTTTCATTTTTTCATTTGATTTGCAATTTGCAAAGGCACCTCTTCACTTGAAGAATGGTGTTACTTTTAGTAAATGTCATTATATCTTTCGTAGCAAGCAAGCAAGCTGTAACTCTAGTAAGGTGCGTGCGGGGCCTATTTGCAATAGACTGCTTGTACCCTTTTTATGATTATAATTTAAAGCTAACCTACTAATATACTGTTTGATACAATATTTTAACCCAATACTAATAAGGACTTCTGTTTGCCTGCTTAAATAAATAATTTATTATTAAAATACCTTGTTACACTTGACGCAGCGTGTAGCGAACTTGTCTTCGTAGCAACCAGCGCAGTAAATCTCCTGTTCACGCGGGATGAAGCTCTTGGTTCCGATGGGGTTCTTGCACACCACACAGCAGAAGCACTTCTCGTGCCACTGCCTAGTCTTGTACTCCATCTTCTTTGTTCCTGTTTAATTAAAATGGTTAATTATTGATCAAGGAACAATATTTTTTTATATATACTAGCTGACCCGGCAAACGTTGTTTTGCCATGTATATTATTTCTAGGAAACATTTTTTTAGTTCAATAAAAAAAAAACTACAATAATAAAAAATAGGGGCTGATCGTAGAGAGGTGAAAATTACAGGTTGTATGTATTTTTGTTAGCTGTATCATATAAAAATAAAAACAAAAAAATAAGGGGTTACTACTTAGGGGGTTGAAAGATAGATAGTAGCCGATTCTCAGACGTACTGAATATGCATATAAAATTTGATAAAATCGGTCAAGCCGTTTCGGAGGAGCATGGTAACTAACATTGTAACACGAGAATTTTATATATTAGATTATGGTTCAACTTTTCAATCAATCTTCAACTTTTTCGACTAAGTATTGTAATACTTAATGGATTAATAAATCTTAATTCAACTGTCTCAATGGTACCTTTTAAGGGACAAACTCGAACGCAAAGACGCGTAAGGCATAAAGAATTTCACCTTAAATATCCATTAAATTAATTCAATTAAAATTTCAACAATTTCATAATTGTCGATAACCTTTAAGATTCGTTGCAACTGGAATTACATCATAGTTCGAGTCTAATTAACACGTCGAATTCAGACAAGGCGATAAAATTCCGTCGGCCAAGGGCCTGCATTAAATATTTATTGACTTTTAAGCAAGGTAACCATGGCAACACCAAAAATAGGTTTTGGAATCCTGTTTTAATAATTTATTAAATGTCAAAGTGCCCTAAATGTCAAAAGACATAAGGTAGTAAGTGGCATGGAAGGAGTTTCATATAGGTAGGGCGATCTGCGTATATCTTCTGTTTTTGTACATAATTTTGATGGTCCTTCAATAGCGGTTGCGCTGATGTCACAAATTATCGCTCTTATCCAGAGTAGGTACGCGAGTAGATTTATATATATGTAAATTTATGTATGTTGCAGATTACCTAGCTTTGGATTAGCTTTTATATTTTTGTTTATACATATTATTATTTAAATTTGCTCTATAGATTTTACATTATTTTATTATAGTTATAGTTACATGTTATTTTGAGTTTTTTTTGGTTAATTATTTATGCACTTCTTGTACTTTACCTTCTGTAGGTGTTTTTATTTTATTGTTCCATATTAGGGTTGCCTTGAAGAAATCGCTTGTTAGCGATATGGCCGCCCGTTGCTTATAACGTATGCAACCTGCTTTTTTTATATGTATGATTTTGTATAGGCTACGACAAGTTATGTATAAGAAATGTTTATATTTTGTTTGTAAAAAATACAGGTCTGTTGTACGGTGCGTTGACAAGCTGAAAGTAGTGGGGAAGATTGGGAGAAAAATTGTCAATATAGAGATGGAGCCAGTTGGAAGAGGCCTATACTCTATTACAGGAAGAAAAAATATTTTTTGTATAAAGTTTTAAGTGTATCTTTAAAGTATGGATGAATGTTTTAAGGGATAAATGAGGCTTAGTTATAGGCTATGTTAGGCTACTCACCAAGAAGGTGAGTCTGAGACGGATAGGGTCAAGATGTTCAGGAAGCTGTTATCAAAGTGATAAGGCAGGCTCACCTCAATAAGGGTTCGAGGGAGTCTTCGCCAATTAGAGAATGCTATATATTTGCGGAGTGCGCCATAAAACAATTGGTGTCGTACCTTCACAGGTATGAATTAATTGGCTTAGGCTACATAATTGGGTCAACTGTTAGGTCAGTGGTGGATTTCAAATTTTCAAGGTTCATATGCTGTGAAGATTTTGCCGCACTTGCCTCTACAATTGTCCTATGGTATTTATAGAATTCAAAAATTTCGTTGCACGTAGATTTTTGAGCACAAAGTTATACACAAACAATCTAGTTCGCAGCCTCCAGTAGTAGGACTGACATGTATACTGTATAGGTTGATAGGGGGAAGAGGGAAATACACTTTCTGCAATTTCGCTCTTTTCACTCATTCAAAGTGTGAGCTGAAGGCGCAGGGGTCGATTACTGGTTGGGTAAAAATTTTTTACAGACTTCTATGTGTAAAACATCAGAAAACCGTTATGCAGAAAACTTTATGATTTCTATGAAGTAGCAAAAAAATATCGATTCCAGAATTTCCCGCCCTAAAAATCTGCCGCCCTAGGTTCCAACCTACTCAGTCTGCTGAAAAATCCGCCACTGTGTTAGGTTAGGTTTTAGATTTCGTACTAAATAATGTTTTGTTTATAGACGTATTATATCATCGTATTAATTGCATTGATATTCAGTGTTGGCCTAGTGGCTTCACCATGCGACTCCCATTCCTGAGGTCGTAGGTTCCATCCCCGGCGGTGCACTAATGTACTTTCTGTCTATGTGCACATTTAACATTCGCTCGAACGATGAAGGAAACATCGTGAGGAAACTGGCTTGCCTTAGACCCAAAAAGTCGACGGCGTGTGTCATGAAACAGATCCAGAAATCTTAGGCTCGGAACTAAAAAAGTTGTATCGCCACTGGTATTATTTAATTCTAATTTTATTGATATTCATCTGAAGTAGTGTTAAGTTATGAGAGACGTCTTCACTTTCGATTAGAAATAATGTAGCTTTAAAAGCTCTTATACAATATGTAGCTTTTATATAGGAAATAACATAAAATCGTCAATGAAATGAAACATTTCATGAATTCCGTCACGATAACATGTAAATTGCATTGTTTGAAGGCTGTCCTTGGGTTGAATGTACTGATAATATGTGATCAATGCACGCGACATGCATAATTTTCAAGGTTTACTAAACTGTTTTGGGTATATACGTTCTTAAATACAAAAAAATCAGTGGCGCTACAACCTTTTTAGGTTTGGACCTCAAATTTCTGCATCTGTTTTATGATCATTTGACAATTTAATATGCAAGTATCAGATCAGCCTGCTGTGAATAAGGCAAGCCGTTTTCCTCACGATGTTTTCCTTCGCCGTACGAGCGAATGTTAAATGCGCACATAGAAAGGCCATTGGTGCACAGCCGGGAAGCGAACCTACGACCTCAGAGATGAGAGTCACACGCTGAAGCCACTATGCACAGCTCTATACGTTATTAGGGAAACAAATAAACGTGATAACTTTCTAAAGTTGTACCATTTTAGAATAACACATCTGGAAACCACTGGCGTACTAACTTATTTTGAAAGGTTGAAGTTTCGGTAACTCGACATTGTTCTCGTAGTATCAAACTATACTGGGATTGACACGGTCCGACAGGCCTCCTTTTAGAGGTATAAAGTTTCCCCTATCGGGATAAACTGGATACTGGACACAAAAACTTTTTTTTTATAGAACAGGGAGCAAACAGGCTGTAGGCTCACCTGATGTTAAGTGGTACCGCCGCCCATGGACACTCAATGCCAGAGGGCGAGTGCGTTACCGGCCTTTAAGAAATTTTAACGGCCTTTGGTGCGCGGCAAAAACTGCCTTAAAAACGCTCAGTTGTGGAACGACGGACGTCGAGGTGATACGGGTAAGATCATGAAACGACACCTCAAATAGATTTCACGAGTTTTGAAGTGTGATTGCCAAAGTTTTAACAAATGTTTTCCATTATAAAGTTGCGCATTCAATCAATTCAGCACTGATGGAAAAACTTCGGTACAAATATTTGATAGGAGTTATATCCGATTACGTTCGTGTCTGTCGTGTTTCTAATATTTATCCATTAAAGTTTGATGGGTTTTCAATATCGTTATGTAATCCAGATATAATTTATCCAAACTATAGAAGATATCTAGAAGATTACTAGATATATAGAAGATATATATGATTGTACGAAATTTGAAAAATAATTCTACCTTTAGAGCACAGGACCTGTCTTTATAATTGAGGTGAACACAGAGATGCCCCGCTACGGATTTCGGACGCGAAGTTATATTTTGTTTACTATAATCATTTATGTCTAAGTAAATATGGACGGCATGCGTTGTTATTATATTAATTATTAATTATGTTCAATTTTTATATTGTAATACAACGAAGTGTTAATAAATAAATATATTTTAGTAACGTATTTTAGTATTTACTTAATATTTAAATAAACTTATTTAACGTATTGTACTAAATACGAATTTATTGTGATTTAAAATGTAAATTTGCGTAAACCAAAGATTGTGAATGGAAAGCCGGGAACGCACTTGCGCAACCTCCAGAAATGTGTGTTATGGGCGGCGGTATCACTTAACATCAGATAAGCCTGTTGCCCATTTGCCCATGTTACATAAAAAAGCATCGTAACTAAGACGTAAGTATGCTAATGCTGTTACAATCTTATGTTACATGGTATTAGTAGAATTTCTTGAACATTCGACCGTTATTCGGCCTCTGATAAAACCTCCTTAAACATGTAACTATAGAATTATTCACGCTTATACGAATAAGTCTATTGTGGCTTCTGGCGTACAAAAGTTGCAATAAAGGAAGAGAAAGTCTGCCCCGACGTCGCTTACTGGGGCAAGGAAACTTGATACTCAATAGACGTAAAACAAGGTAGGATTAATAGGATTTCCGTTAATACATTATTTTTGACTTAAGTCATTGCTAAGACCAGACCAATTTGATTCAGGGATTATGGGTATTAGGTGTAGGTACCTTCAAATATAGTATTATTTTTTATATATGTTAAAGTGTATGTGAAGGAAACAACGTGAAACTGACATTTAACGACTTGTCTTTGACAGCTCTACAGATTGTTCGTATCTTAATTTTTAACATAAATTTTCTTCTCTAGCTATTGTAAATATACACAAGGTACTGTCGCGATTTCATCTTTCAGTCAAAGCGTAATGTTCTATCAGGATACGAGAATTTGAACATGAGTGCCTAAATTCGCATTTAAAAACTTTTCAACTGCAAATCAATATGCAACCAATAACATTAATTATAAGTTAATTACCGGTGATCCCAGAGATGGTGCTTTCCTCGCTCAACTAAGAATTATCGCAATACAGCGAGGAAATGCTGCCATTTCTAATCAAACTTTTTTTATTATTTTTTATTTTCTATTTATTATTATTACTATGTAGGTTAAGAATATTGTAAATATTGTATGTGTTGTAAATTAATATAATGTTTAATATCTTATTATGAAATGAGGTTTAATTTATTGAATACACCTACACGATAAACAACTATATTCAAAGTATGCAGAGTGAAGTACGGATATTTTGAAGGCCGTAGACGTGGGCTGGATGATGTCAGCGTGTAGGACGGCATTGACAACTCAACAATCTTTAGTCTTAAGAAATGTTTGCCCTATCACTGTCCAAGTGTCCAATACTATTTTAATATTTAATAGAGAAAAAAGTGAATGAGTTTGATTCGTGTAAATATTATTTAATTCGTCTCGCGATAAAGTAAAATGGACTCGCGGTATATGGATGTATGATATAGACTTTTGCTATTGAAGCTAGAATACAATTTACATCTCATTGAAACCTTATACTAGATGTATTTAAAATTACTTTTTAAAATACATAACAAATGGAAATCCACATTTGTCTTGATTGTTACGCTGTGTAATAGTGAAATATGCGCTAGTGCATTGTTTCCAAACAATGTTTGATAAGAAATTGTGCATGACACGGTTTAATGAAATCGTAATTCTTTACGTAAAAATAAGTTCGATAATTTATACCTTAGTATATAATAAGTGGCAGGAGTTAAGTGAATTATTAATAAATTAAAACATAACTTCTTTTTGTGCCTGTCCGTTTTTCGTGTCGAGCTTTGGAGAAAGTTGAACAAGAGCTATTTACGATCGCCTTAATATCCTTTGAGCAATGTGCGAATATAAATATAAAATAAATTTAAAATTTTGATATAATTTTAAATAGTTGAGTTTTACACGAATATAACCAAATTAAATATGATTTCATTAAAACAAATTTATGACTCTGAATTCTACGACATCTTTTATACTATCCAACACAAAAAGTATTTATCAATTTAAACTAGTAGTTTAGCACGTCTATACAAACAAGCATATTAGTGATGAAATATCAATAACTTCTAATAACCACCAATTTGTATCAATAAAAAATAATATACAAATCAGTGGCGCTACGACTTTTTTAGGTCTGGGCCTTAGATTTCTGTATCTGTTTCATGATCATTTGTCAAAATAATAGGTAAGTAGGTGATCAGCCTCCTGTCTGACACACGCCGTCGACTTTTTGCGTGTAAGGCAAGCCGGTTTCCGTTCATAGCGAATGTTAAATCAATAGAAAGAAACACCATTGGTGCGCAGCCTGGGATGTAACCTATGACCTCAGGGATGAGTCTTGCACGCTGAAGCTACTGGGCCAACACTGCTCATTAAGAAAGCAATACGTAAATTTGTAATTTACAATGTCAAGTTATAAGGCAGGAAGATAAATGTATGACCAATTGTAGATATGGCCAAGATCTGTCAGGGTTGAGGTGAACGAGATTGTGATACCATATGAAGTTTATATTGACTTCGGAGGTTCGAATTTTCAATCAGTTGCCAGACATTCCGATAAATCTAGGGCCCAGAAACCTATGCTTTACTTTGATAGTAATAACTGACTAATAACTAATTAAAGAAAGAAGATAAAAAAAAAATAGAGGACACCGTGAGTCATTTCTGCCACAACCCTCATGTAAAATAATTATACGTTTTTTTTTAATGGCTCTGGCACGATTTGTGCATTAGCCAGCGTCAAGTATAGGATTTTTTATAATTCGTGCTTGTCTTTAGAAATTCGACCGTGTCCTCCATGTACGGTTTAGGCACTCGCCCGGTACTGCACAACCCTCCCAAAGGCCGGGAACAAATTTAAAACTTGCCCTCGGACCGGGAATCGAACCCGGTACCCCTCACCTAGCTGCCACTTAATAAGACCGCTAGGCTAAATTATAAGTTTATAATAATACATAACTTCAATCCGGTAAAAACAATACTAAATAGAGAACTAAAATGTTATTTGCACAGACTATACAGGCTTATTTTGAAAGGCGGCAGACCTAAATCTGTCAAACCACATTTTCGCTATAAAGTTTGACAGTTTGCCTTAAATTCCGATACAGACAATACTGTCAGCTGTTGTAAACTATTTCAGTCAGATATTTTATTGGACGAATCAATTAAAAGATTTTAAATCAACGCGTAAACCTTCACCTCTCGTTGTGACTAATAAATTCCGTTGCACTATTAAGGAAACTTGTACATAAGGAAACAACTTTTTAAAATTGGCCCTTGCATTTCCGAGTTCTATGTAAATGTATTTTTAAACGCGATACAAATGTTCTTTTAAACTATTTATTTATTAACATTTTTTAAATTAACGAGGCAACGGCCTTGCTAACAAGCGATCTCTTCCAGGCGACCCTAGTAAGTAAGAAATACTAAGGGTAAATTGAAAAAGTGAATACATTAATTAAAAATTTAAAATGACAGGTAACACTTATAGACTTCTATAATTACAATACCAGAATAGAAAAGGCATATTTATATTATTATTATGTTTTTACAGGAATCTATTCTAACTTTCCAGCTCCTGGGACACAAAAGACATACTAATAAACAAGGGAACACAATAAGTAAATGTTTTAATTGAATATAATAGGGAAAATATACCAATACCATAGGTATACAAATAAAAAAGTCTAACTATTAGTGTTCTAGTTAAAAATGGAACATAAAATTTCTTCTGCAAAGCACGAAATTGTATAATCACGCGAAGTAGATATAAACTCATGAATTCAGTTTATTGAACCCGCCGAAACAATAGTTTAAAAGTCTGTTGCTATCATTTCAATATAATAAATACATATATAGATGTTCCTTTAGCATAGTTTTTATGTTACTCTTTATAATATCTTTCCTACTTTAAGGAAAGTATATAAAATAAAACAATTTCACACAGATTTAGGTGTTAGGTTAGAGGTAGGTGTAATTATGATTTTAACCGCAAATTACTTTATTACACGTTTTCTTATCGTAATGTATTCAGAGCTTGGCAGTCAAGTTAAATATTTATTCAATAAAAATAAGAACGCATTACAAAACGATAAACTTGAATTGTTCTATTTTTAAAATAGAACAATACGAATTTCAAATTTTTGACAATTAACTCGTGAACGCCATTTGCTTTTCTATAAAAAACAAACGCGGTAACACGACATTGTCAAACAAAACATTTGACGTCACTAATGTGAACAAAGATTTGCTCATATACGACCGTGAAGTATTTAAATAAGTAATCAGGTAGCTAAGTACACAACTTAATGTATGAATATTTATTGATATAAGGTAGAATATATTATTCACACCAAAATTAAGTAACTATACCAATCATAATTTAAAGAAACTCTACCTACAATAACAATAAAGTATTATAAACTTTAACGGAAATTAATAATTTATATCCTTGTAAGAAGTTCTAATCGTCGTGAAAAAACTTGTTTTATAACTCCAAATCAATCAATATAAAAACAGAAGAACCGTTTTAATGAACAAAAGTTATTTATGCTTCAAATTGGATTACTAATAAGGTAATCTAACGAATTTAATTCACCACAACTGTCATTGCAATGACATCAGTGACAATTGACGTAAAGCGCGCGAAGTGACAATTTTATAATTCGAAATTTAAAATCAATTTGTGTGCATTTTTATCCAATATTGTAGCGATTAATTTCACGTATGGTTCGGGTATTCATACAATTTTTCGTAATTCATAAGCGACGAATATGAACATAAATGTATGCATCTAATGAATTGGGCATAATTTGGTCTGTCATACATACATGACTCTCACATTAGTTACACACCCCTAATGCCTCTCAGAGCCTGGTACCTACGATCCAATTTCAGAGGATCAAATTACATTCATTAAGCCGTATACAAAAGGATAGTCCTATTCTCTATGAAATAAGGTCTATTTTATATTAGATTGTAACTTTAGTCCTTGTTTCGGGATTGGGATTCCGACGGGTTTGTTATTTGGTTAGCTAAAATACTAGTTTCATATATAAATATTTATTTTGGGTTTTTTTTAATACTGTTAACTGTTTACTCGTACGTCGTTTAAGTCAGTCTTTCACAGATTAATAAACTATAATAAGAAAAAAAAAAATCTTGTTTTTCAAATTATTATGCAAAATGCATCGTAAAATCTGTGCAATTACACTTTACGACTATTTTCCATTCCGTGTAAGATTTATGGTAATAAGTTTCCGTAGAAAATGTTTCTTTATCAGTGTAGCGATAAGAGATTTTAAATGAAAGACCCTTACTACAAAATCGGTGTAGTTAGTATATTAAATAAATCCCGGTCTCCTTTCCTCATAGCGTAAATATAATTTGGCAGAACGAGACATAAATTATTTACCAAAAACAGTATGATTGACTGATTGATGAAAGGGGCTTTGAGTTTCGAATATTAATAGTTTAAAAAGAGTTTCTATTTCAATATTTTTATCTCTTCTATTTTTATGACTACTTGGTTACATCTGGCAGTTAGGAATACGTACTTTAATGACTCTCCAACTGTAGATAAAAATTGTAATAGTTTTATGTTTCAGGTTAATTTTAAATCAATATGTTTTTCATATCCCAGAAATTGTTTGACATTAACTGTCAAATGTTTTTTGACACCACTTACAAGGTACAAATCAATATTTAAACATAGCTATTCTTTATTTAAAGTATATGTATAATTGGATTGCATTACGTTCCAAATTCGTAAAACGCATGACACGTCAAAATCTACTGTTACTAAGTAAATGTTTACGTTTCACAGAGTATAAATACCATAGATATAAAAACCAATTAGTGTTATTTTAGTAACGAAAGATTTAAATAAGGATCTTAACAGTTAACGAAGATTTAATGAACTACCCATTTCCTAAAAGAATCCAGAGAGGAAATGTGTTATTTAAAACAATAAAATTTCTCACGTGGAAACTATTCCATTGTTATTTGATAGGTATCTGAATTTAGAAGCAACTTTCTACACTGAATTAATGACGATCGTATTTTTAAATGAAAATGTGCCTGTAAATTAAATTTCTGTATCTGTTTCACTATTATTTTATACACAGGTATGCTCTGTGCCTTACAGTTTAATATTTCCCATTCTCGCCTAAAAGATTTGTGCATTAGCCAGCGTCAAGTATAGGATTTTTTTATAAATCGTGCTTGTCTTTAGAAATTCGACCGTGTCCTCCATGTACGGTTTAGGCACTCGCCCGGTACCGCACAACCCTCCCAAAGGCTGAGAACAAATTTAAATTAAATTAAAACTTGCCCTCGAACCGGGAATCGAACCCGGTACCCCTCACCTAGCTGCCACGCCACTTAATAAGCCGGTAGGCTATGAGGCCCCCTGCCTAAAAGATTTCAACGTGTTCTAAATTTAAACAAAAACAAAAGTAAAAACACCTGCAATAGTTTTCCGCGGATCGCCCAGCATACAGCGATCCCTCATGGCACAACAGAATTTTTTGTTCTCCCTCTCAGCCGTCGCATTCGGCAGGAACATGGATAAAATGGCGACATCCTCGTTACTCTCCCTCGCCCTTCGTATTCTATCTTGCCCTACTGTTTTGGTTGTCAAATGCAGCCGGGATTTGAAGTCATCACTTAACACGTCCGCCGACATTTTAAATGCACAGATGCGCGCGAAAGTATAACGGAACGCGTGACGACTCGTGTAGGCTTTACGGCTCGCGGTGAGGTACTGATGTTGACTAGCGAGCGAGGCTGTTGATTGAGCTTAATTGATCCTACGATAAGTCTCTGAGTACAAGGAAGTCGGTTGATTAATTGATGGATTAAAGCCGATAGCTTAAACTGTTTTCAATGTGTCATTTTAGAGCCTATAACTTTTTGTCTAATAATTCACTCCGTGATAAAATATACAAATAATTGTGACTTATCTGTTTATTATTAGGACAATAACAGTTATAAATGCCTCAAATTGAATTACAAATAAAGATAACCTAACGAATTTAATTCGACACAACTGTCAATGCAATGCCATCAGTCATCCCGTGACAATTGACTTGCTATAAAGCGCGCTAAATGATAATTTTACAATTCTAAATTTAAAATGAAAAATTGTTAAATTGTGACAATCATTTCATCCCATCGAATCTGAAAATATTTAATATTATAATATATAAATATTTAATTATTTTATATAAATATTTTATTCTTAAAATATTTCGTACATCAAAAGCGACGAATATGAACGTAAATGTGTTTAATGAATTGGTGAAATAGTACCTAGAATAGATACTTCGTCCGTGTAAAACACATTTAATCATTTGAATTATGGATATAAATAATACAAGCCCATCAAATATTAAAATAATATGACGAGATTAATATAAGTGTCACGATTAAATCGGCTTCTAAATTAACGGCACAGATGTTCTTGAGATGAGCAATAAATTATATGACGTCATTGCGATTGTCTATTGTTATATTTTGAAGTCTGAATTCTAATTGGCTAACTTTTACGGGGATGTGTTTTTGTTTGAAACGCAACGAGTGTCAATACAAGTTACCTTTGCCTATTCAATAAGATATTAAAAATGGTGATGAAAATCGACCTTGACTTAGGGTAAGATTTTGACTTTGAGGGTAGGAAAACATTTGTGCCTATGTCAAAATCCTATACGCTTTTGACACATGAGACTCATGTTTAGTCTTGTCAGGCATTCGTGATCAGCTAAAGAAAAATATATATATATTTTTTAATTATTAGCTAAAACCGGTAAAGTATCGATCATTTATACATTTTAAAACCCACGCGATGACTCAATCACTTGAAATACCATCATTGTGAGATTCATATTAGGCGTGGTCAGTTGATTTTTTCAAGTACCTAGAAACTAGAAGTACTTTAACATCTATACAATTGTATTTTTTGTATCACCATCGTCAAATAGGAGATTTAATTATACGACATAAATCAAATTGTTTGCTCTACAAACTTATTATTGTGATAAAAATATGGCTAATAAATAACATATATATAAATAATAAATAAGCTTCCGTCTAGACCGGATATAGCTTTTTATCTGAAACCAACCCTAAATCCTCCTGTCAAAGGTTTTATTTCATACAAGCTATCGCAAAAAAATTTTTGTTTATGTTCTTTAATATTGTGGAAAAAAAAAATCTAACATCAATAGTTTTCGCAGCGCATGCGATAAAAGATATTTGGGTAACATTGTTGTAGTTTTAGTAGGGATCCTACTTGCAATTAAAATAGACTATATTAATCAGTGATAATGTAGCATTCAAATGGTGAAAGAATTTTTAAAATCGGTACAGTACTTTTTGAGCTAATTCCTTACAAACATACTTACATACAAGTCTTTTCTCTTTATAATATTAGTATAGAAATAAAATGAAGACTTATGATTTTATCTGTAGAACAAAAATCGCGCAAGAACCTACAAGGAGGAACAATTTAACGACTAACCGAATTTGGCGAAAACTTTTCGGAAATATTAGGAAATGTCATAACTTCTTGGTGGCTTGAGCGTTTCTCTCATCCTTGAGGTCGTGGGTTATCTATGGACTTTTCGTGTGCACATTCACTCGTACGGTGAAAGAAAACATGGTGAGAAAAACTTAAGACTGCAGACATAGACTGATCTGTTAAAAAAACAAATGAACACGAAACAGATACCGATATCCGAGGTCAAGACAAAGGGTGGTAGTGTTTATAACTCATTTAAAAAGTCTGACTTTATTAATAATAAATTAAATAATAACTCGTCTAAACATAAATTATTGAAATGACGCTAATAAAGGTGTGTTCTATCTACATTATGAAATAAAACAAACATTTGCAGAATTAATATTAATTTCGTGACACAAGTGTTATTTGTAATCGAAATGATTACATTATAGTGTACACCTGCAGTTTAAAACAAATTGTATAAACGGAAATGAAGATTTTCCTGAAAGCCGACTATATAATTATAATATAAAATAGTAATACCTATAATTATTGTCTCATACCAATGTATATATTATATTATAGTATAATTTTAATGTATTAATACTAATTTAAAAAAAGCTAAGAAAGATGTAATCAAATCAAAGTATTTTTTTAGTGGCCTTTGGTTTTTTTCTTTAGACTTCTGTTTTCATAAGCAATGTTTTTGAATTCGCAAGTAAGCGGCTTTTTAAGTCTGATTTAAAGTTCGAAACATTCAAATCCATTAATCCTTCAATAGACTAGACACTGTAACTAAACTTGTTAAAAATTAAATTATTTCTCTCTATTTAATATTTTCGTCGAGAAAGTCTTTTTAATCACAACAACTAATATAAGTAGCAAGTGAAATAATGTTCTTCTCCGTAGTTCCTCAAACATTAATCTCCCATTGATCATACTATCCGTCAATATAGACATAACAATTTACCAAAATTAACAGTAATGTAACTGTACGAAATAACGGACTAACGTCCTGTATGATTTATTTGCTTATTAGGTGATTGTGTCGATTGAAAATATGAATGTAAACGTAATCGATTTAAATGTAATTAGTAATTAAAACTTTAGCTTCTATAAATATCTACAGGTATCCAGCGACGTGCAGACAATTATTAACTCTTTCAACAAGTGCATTTATAAATTTATTATTAATGCGAAATACAGTTTTTTAAACTTCAATTACATTCTCAAAATTTATAATTATTGATTACCATATTAAAAGTCTATTTTAAATAATGTAAGTGAGAAAATATATCGCGATACATAATTATTTTCCTAGTCTTATTACCATGAAACAAAACACTTGCGTGGCAATAGTTTTTATAAACTGTATATGTCGATGACATCATACAAGGGAGGCCCCAAACTATCCAATTAGTAACTCAATTTCAATCATGTGAACATTACTATGGGATCGTACTGTGGAAATGTTTTTGATTTGTTTTCCTATATATGTAGTTTTATGAATATTAAACAAATAAACGCTTATAAATACTCTAATTCGATTGACGTTATCAGATAGGTTTATAGAAAAAATATCATTTATACATCTTTCAGCTATGAAGCTGAAGAATACGCGCTAATAAGAACTAAAGCGCCAATTACCTAGCGACTTCAAAGTTGAGTTTTTGTACCTCGCGATTTCAAGGCATGGCATTTTCAGGACATTTGGGGTACAGATATATAGCGGCTTGATCCCATGGCGTTGCGTAGAGATGTGGGATCTTTCTTCTACCGCATTTACCATGGAGAGTGTTCAGAGAAGTTGTTCGGACTAATACTGAGTTTCATCATCGGATGTCAATACAAAATACCATCCGTATCACCTCGACGTCCGTCGCTCCCAACTGAGCGTTTTTTAAGGCAATTTTAGCCGCCCACCAACACTATGGAACCAGCTGCCCGCTGTATTTCCGAACCAATTCCTTCAAGAAAAGAGCGTATCAACTACCAACGCACTTGCGAGCCTCCAGGGAATGTGAGTGTCAATGGGCGGCGGTATTACTTAACATCAGGTGAGCCTGCTGCCCGTTTCCAAAAAAATGGTAAAAATCTATACTACGCCTTTGGAAGTTACAGAGTAGGGGCGCTAGTTTCAAATAAACTTAGGGTTTGAGAACACGCCAAAGCTTCGTATATCGCGTTGTATTAATCAAACATAGTTTACAAATCCGAAACATGTCTTAAACATACAAAGGTTCCCTATTTATATATTAAAAAAGGGTGCAATGTGCATGTACTTATGTACGCGCGTAAGATGTTATACTTCTTTGGCATTATTGAAAATAGTTTTTGATTGCATGCAAATAATTAATTACAATTAAATAATCAGAGACTGTAAAAGATGTCATTATAGTCAATAAAGTTTACATTTGAAAAATTAAATAAATAAATATTTATTATTATTCTCTTCTATTAAGTATATCATAAATTCTATTATTATTCGAATGTTGTTTTTAAATTATGTCCAATGCCGTAGCATCTTCCGTGGGCAACTTAATCTGTTAATTTTGTGTACGGTGCGCGCACATCGTAAAATTTCACTCTCATCAATTTTTCATAACGCGCCTAAAGAAGTATAACTTCAAAAATTAGGCGAAATAAGTAGACTCAATTTCAACCTCATATAAAATTAAGATTGTATTGCGCATGCCCAAGCGAGGCTGTGACAATGACAGTCAGTTTTTTTATGAAATTACCTTAAGAACTCCTTATCTAGTCTAGCCAGGGTAACTGAGTGCCCTTATACGGTATGCGTCAGCGATACAAAGATTTATGGACGCTCCGTTTGGCGAACTTGGTGCAAGACCAAAATTGCAAAAATATCTTTAATTAATTGTGATATGTATGACATTATTATGACATTGATTGATACTTGACATTATTTGTGTAGACAGACTGTTGGCCTAATCATATCATCCCTGAGGTTATAGGCGGAACCCCGGCTGTTCACCAACGGACTTTTCTTTCTATTATCGTTTAATGTTTGTTGAAGGAATACAAATAGGATTGGAGGCTAAGACTTAGGGTTTACTACGACTATTATGACGATGAATGTGATACAAAATCGCACATGTGTTACTAAATAAAATTAGTAAAAATTTGTAATGAAGTAATAAAATAGGTCATATATATCTAAGCAATTCTGGTCCCTATTTGTAGTCTATAGATACATTAGAAAATGCCATTTGTTAGACATTCTTGCGGTCAGTGTATCACGAAATGAGTCAAGCAATATGGCATATGTTACAAATCAGTAAGTTTAAAGTGTATTCATGAGCCACATCATGCCATATATAGGTGTCAATCGTTTAAAATAGGTATATAAGTGTTGTTATATAAGGACGCGGAGTGGTTTTCAATTTTCATTAACACGTAATAATTAATGATAATCGTATGCGTATAATTGAGCATAAATTAAATGTCAGGTCTTAGATGAAATGGGACGTAATAGTACAAATTAACTGTGTTACAAAAAATAAATCAGTGGCGCAACAACGTTTTTTAGGTCTAGGTTTCAGATTTCTGTATCTGTTTCATGATATGTCAATCTAATAGGCAAGTAGGTGATCAGCCTCCTGTACCCGACACACGCTGTCGACTTTTTGGGTGTAAGGCAAGACAGTTTCCTCTCGATGTTTTCCTTCACCGTTCGAGCAAATGTTAAATAGAAAGAAAGATCATTGGTACACATCCGGGGTTCAAACCTACGACATCAGGAATGAGAGTCACAGGCTGAAGCCACTAGGCCAACACAACATTTATAATATACTACACATATAATCTTTTGTAAAATTAATAGTAAACATTGCGAACGACATTTGAACTTAGTTTGAACTCAACTGTTTTTAATGCTCTCATTCATGTGCATTTGTGAGCATAATTACTGGCCCTCGACGTTTCTACGAAGTACCTGAACGGAGTAATTTTAAAGGCTGTATTTTTATGAGTTTCGTGCTTAAGTGCGGCATATTAAATATGGCATTTATGTTTAAAATGTATAGCATTGCAGTAGGCAAAAAAGATCCACTTCACATGCTTATAGATAATACTTTTATTATATTTATATCTAAGACGAAATGGTTTATGTTTAATGCCACATTACCAATAATGAAACTAACAGATTCCTAATCGATCTGGGCACTCTATAGATTGAGTTTCAATCTTCGTTGTCATACCCACGAACATATAGGAAGCTGTTATCAGATTCTAGTTTCATTACCTATATCATTGACTTTTCAAAATTAATCTATTTTAGACTTTTTCCTATAATTTTCCATTTAAACACGTTTTTTTTTCTTAAAATAACCATATACTATATGTTGGCTGTCATAGTCGTGGTCAGATGTCGCTAGGTACTCTGCTGCATGAGATTGGTAAACATTAAATCAACTGCTGTCCACCACTGGTGAAGTCAGAGGAAAATATTAGATGTCTAAGCTATGAGGCACGTCAAAACACGACATTTAAAAAAAAGCATAGTCTTGACTTACTTACTGCTACCTAAGATAGAGAAAAAAATTGTTTTGTCAGTTGCCTATCCTTTCTTCTAGACTCTAGAGACCTGATCGCCTGAAACTAGTCATCAACTTTTTGGGTCTAATGTACCGCATGCCTCATGCGGTGCCATGTCTGTAAGAAGTTTTTCTTTACAGTACGAACGAGTGTTTAATGCGCACATAGACAAAAAGTCAATTTGTGCACAGCTGGGGTCCGACCACCAGGGATGACCACGCGCTGAAGCCACTAGACGAACACTGCTCTTATACGAGTAGATACTTAAGATAAAAATCAAACTTACCAGCACGGAACACCTCCCCACAACCATCGCAGCGGCTAGCGAACTGAGCGTCGTAGCAGTTTCCACAGTAGATCTTATCGTGCTTGGAGCCGAACTGCTTGTCCACGAGAGACACGCGGCACTTGGCGCAGAGGAAGCAGGCCTCGTGCCAGTGCTTGTCCTTGTACGACAGGTCCTGGAGAAATAACCAGACTTTATTATAGCAGAGTAAGTGCGTGACCCTATGGCTGTATGGCGAGAGCTTTTGTGGTTTTAGGTTACAAAATGTAGTGTTTAATAAGATATATGTTTAGCCGAAAGACCTAGCCTTTCAGTGGGGTCTGGGGCAATCATTTTTTGGGACCGTCTGGGGCAACAAAAAACAGATCGGTCTGATTCAGGGTCAGTGTAGGTGGAAGACCCATTTTATTCAAAACGCATTGTCATATTTAAGATCAGGGACATTGTCAATGCACCATGGTATATGAAAAATGAAAGTCCACAAGGATCTTAATGTGGTAAGGGTAAAAGTGCAAGTGCGGTATCACGGACACACGAACATAGTGTCAAAAGATTATAGAACACTAAGACTGTTAATGAACATTAACTTAGTTTAAAACACTAGTATTGTAAATAATGAAGTCAACATAATATTACTTATCAGCCATAATTAAAGATTGTTACAAATCGCACTCTTTTGTGAACTTTATTGTAGAAAAACTATATTTAAGATCAACTTTATAAAAAGGTTACAAGAGACGGAGAGCAACAATAGTAAAGGGTTAAAACAACTAACACAGTCATCCTAATATATGGTCTGAACGACCTTCATTTAAATAGAAATTAATTTACCAAGAACCATAAAAGTATGCAATCTTTATTGTTTTCATATAAGTCTCTATGGAAATACAAAAACAGCGTAGGATGTAACGATTCTCACTCGATCGTTTGTATTTGTTTAACGCCTACATGATCAGATACGTTATTTAAATAGAATTACGCTAGATTTAGTTTAAATTTAATTGCTTTTTTAGGACATGTGTCTTCACTGAGACATCATGGAACATTACGATGTAACTTAAGACTAATAAGTAGTTTAACTCTAACCTAATTTACTAATAAGAATATTTAGTATATAGTGTTCAATGTACTTAGTAATAAGGATTTTTTTGTTGATATGACAAAAGCCGCTCTATTACCATTGGAGTGTGTAGGTACGTTCTATTTGCATTTCTCCGAATGGAAATATTGACAAGTATAAAATTGGCATTGTAAAGACATAAAACATTTGTACATTGTAATTAATCGGGCTATAGTCATCTATAGTTGTCTAAACATTTATATTTATCTCTATAATAACGATTATTTTAATGTACTGTAATAAGTGTTTCATCGAAGATTTCTATCAAACTTCAGTTGGTTTTCTTCTAAAATTTAAAATTATTTAACTACGCCCGAGACTAGCCTGTAGTCGTACGTTTGTTATAAAATAAAAGCGCGTGCGTGAGCGCATACACTTGAACTTTATCGCAGCGCCACTGCAACTTGACTGTCTTATTACATTTTAATAATCGACCAATGAAATCAAGAATAATTGTATACATAATCTCTCTCTGCAGTCAGCAGCTCATGTCTGAGTGTCGTAGTCAGTAAGGATAGATCTAGAACGGACAATCTGTTTACACAGGTTTCTCTCCGGCGCCCAAAAGTCTTTCACTTGATCGGTCCATTTGGTTGGTGAACGGTCACGTGACTTGCTTTCTGTGTTACCAACCACAATCAGTTTCTCCAAGTTCTCATCGCCTCTGCGCATTGTAATATGATAAAATTCGTTACGTATACATAATAGACAAGTTAATATTAAATATTAGAAGAATTCGTCCCAACATTGTGTTTGATGAATGTTTTCATACTCCCCTCACTCCATTATCTATTATTAGAGTTTAAGAGGCATTTCTACTCGCGGCCAAAATGTCGTAATGTCAATAAAATATGGCTGTTTATTTTGGACGATTACGAAATACTTACTTCAATCATATATCTTAAAGAATCAGATGATACTCAAGGTTGGCATTAAAACTGTATCTGTCCAGAAATAGAACGAGATGTTCATTTAGAAAAAGTTCTAGTCTAGTTTCGTAATTTTCAACAATGTTGCTAATGTTGTTGGTCATACAATACAATCACGATTTTAATAATAAATAGATTTATTATGTAACCTATCCTTTGTCAATTGTACACACAAGTAATTCACATAACACAAACGCAGAAAAAAAAGTAAGAACACCTTTCATTTAACCAGATATTATTAGATACATAATTTGTAAATTAGATTGTTGCAAAAGCTGGCTAGCTTTATTTAGAGTATTTAGTGTAGCAACGAGTAAACACCAAATAGCGGTGAGACGTCAGAACACATAAGTAATAACAATGCCGTGGTTGTTTGTATAATTTGACAGGAAAAGTCATTCGTTTGGGGTTTTGATATGTAGTGTTTGGCGTAGCTGCAGTATTCTTTATGTTGGCAACGTTCGGTCTCGTGCCGTGTGCAGAGGTACGTATGAAGAATCTGGGCCGGCTGGAGTGACAATACTAAATTTGATCGTAACAAAGCAATACCTGACACGGCTATTCTCGGGTACAAATACCAGCGTTACAACTGTAACAGGATCCGCTGGAACTTCTGCGATTTTATATGTTCTGGTTTGAAAATGACATTATTAGTTAACCAACCTTGGAGTCGATACCGATGGTCTTGTTGCACTCCTCACAGCCGTTGGCGAAGGCGCTTTCGTAGCACTTGATGCAGAAAGGATGCTCATCTCTGAGCACGTAGCGTTGACCCGTGAGGGACTCGTCGCACTGCCAGCAGCAGAAGTGACCGCTATGCCAGTCCTTGTTCATCGCCTTGGTGTATTCGCTGCTGAAAATAAGCTGTAAAAAACAAAATATATCAATCACAACTCAATGCACGAAAATAGAACCACTACATGTACCAATCGAAATTCAAGTTCACGGACAGTATATTGTTTACTGCTGAGTACATTTACATATGGAGATTTTTTTATAGAAAGTGTGCGTAATTTGCTTATAATGTGCATATAATGGCTGTTAGCATGAAATATTCGTGTATACCTTTAGTTATTCAGGGTATGTGAGGGTGGCCAAGGGAATATGAAATAGCTACTCCGGATGTGCATTGTTGACGTGGTCACTACAAGTAAAGAACTTGCTAGAGGCACTCATAACACTGTCACATCGCACTTTGCACGCGGGTCAAGGTTTGGCCACCACAACACATACCCATCGTCGTTGACATTCGTGGTGGTGTTGGTCTGATCCAGCTCGGTGACTGTGACCTCACCATCCTTGGACTCCCTACGCTTAGAGGTCTTTTTGACCTTCCTGGTCTTCCGCTCGGTGGTGGTGTATTGGACTTGGACGTCTACGTCAGCCATGGCAGAAATCGGTGCTGCCTGTTTCTTGAAGAAGATATCACTGAACGCGGTCGCGACCCGAATTCGAATGGTACCAGTGGCTGAATCGCAGGAATAATTCCAGAATGTTTAGCGCCCGCGACGGTGGGGAGTTTGGGATTTAAATTTGGATGAGTGACGGAGAGGGCAGGTGCGCGGGCGGGCGTTTCCAAACGTCCGGAGATTCGAGCGTTCCCGAGCGATCGGTTACCCAAAGCTCAAGAGATCCGATGTCGGCAGTACTCTCAGATGCCTACTCGTAAAATGTAGGCCGAAACGTAGCTTTTAATGCAATCCCTTATCATTTGGCTTCATTTCAACTAACGCTATTCGGTAATTGGTTAACAATCAACGATTTATTATCGACAACCAGAAATAAACAATTTCACCCTCATAAGTGCTGAATTATAAGGCTATGATATCCGATGTATTGATTGATTTCTGGCTGTTAGTTAAGGTTTTTTCAAGAGACGGCAATTTATAGACAGTTCTTCTACGTCGTAATAAAACATTCTTCTTAGTATCAATCACATTAAATCTAAGAAAGAAGATTAACGACCGGGAACGATCAAAGCGGTCAATTTATTGTCGGATTAATTTGTAAATAACTGTTTCAAGACTGATTTGACGCACGATTATGTTTTCAAACGAAAATTGCTATTTTGGGTGTTGATTTGATTACTAGTGCTAATGCCATGTTAAGTGCTATACCATTTGTATTGAAATATTTATTTTGTTAAACATTAAAACCCGATTCATAGGAAGATATGAATGGGATTTCAATAACGGTTTGTTTAGTATTGCCAGGCCATGTGTGAAGTATCACTTCACACTTGCAATATTAGTTACATAATGTTGCAAGTAAATGGGATATTTATTTATTATGGGCTTAGTCGGTTACGTACAGATTGCACAAATGTCTATGGTGTTGAGATTCTGGGGTCGGTTCGAGGTGAATAAAAATATTTTTTTTTAATATTTTTATTTAGCATGCCTGGCCCTGGATATGCCAGGGGGTTTTTAAAGGTTTTTATTCAAGAAAAAATAATTACGCTTATTTCTATACAATTGGCTTAATATAAGCCTTAAATCCAACAAACAAACATAAGTAAATATAAACTCCAAAATACTATAATATTCCACCACCATATTTGGAAAGTTGGCATTTCTTAGCTTGTTCAGATATAATAATTAAAAGTATTGACCAGTTCATCACTAATGCAAATAAATCCCTAAAGTAAATGGGAGAAGGCTATGGCCAGCTGTGGACTTTGACAGGCTAGACGAACTAACGATTAGGGATTTTTGTACTTAAATGCAAATAAATTATTATTAATAGATACTGACCATGACGTGCGTTTGGTGTCAGTATTTTCTTAGCTATTTTAAATAAATAGAAGAAAAAAATCAGTGGCGCTACAACCTCTTTAGGTCTGGGCCTCAGGTTTCTGAATGAATTTTTATATGTAATAGACGATCATCAATAAGTGCCTGACACACGCCGTCCACTTTTTGGGTCTAAGACATGTCGGCTTCCTCACGATGTTTTCCTACACCGTTCGAAACGTTAAATGCGCACATGGGCAGTCCATTGGTGCACAGCCGGGGATCGAACCTACGACCTCAGGGATGAGAGTCGCACACCACTAGCCTAACACTGCCAAATCAAATCAATAAGGCAAGAAAATTTGGAGGGGCAACTGTTTACAAATGTAAATTTGTAATGCCGTTCAAAAGAAGTCATGAACATTTTAGCAGCCTTCATACACCAATGAAGGTCTTGGTCACTTCATTCATTCGATATTTTTACGATTCGCAAAGACACGAAACATCTGGGCGTAGGATGAAAGAGATTTTAGTATTGCGGTGTAAAGGAAGTGACGACGTTGATGATTTCACGATTTTTTTTCCATTATTTTTGGATATATGACGTAAATGTAACAATAGAACTTAGTGGAGCGTGTTTCTTTAATAGGTGTTGCCATTTATCAAATCAAAATGTTCAATTATTACAGTAACTTTTATTCAGTCAATTTGGATAAAATCGTTATATCGAAATTAAAGCTGCGGTCGTCTATAAAAACTAAGCAGTATTTTACATGTGTGTGCGTTCGTGAGGGTCGTGAATCACTCAAAAGGGTGCCGCAAGAGGTAGCGAAAACTAAGAGCTTTGATTCAGAATGTAATCTATGCATGTAGGGAAGTTCATTACGTAATCAATTGATAGCGCAGGCGATAAATCTGAATTATAATTAAGTACATTTCATAATAGAATTTAAAAAAGCAAAGTGGGCGTCGTAAAATATTGTTTAATTTTATGGGGGTTTTTCTAAATCTTTCCCATCCACACTGGTGTAGAGTAAACGCGATACTATTACAATAAATAAATGCGAATGTAAAAATTAAATAACATATATAATACGAAAGTGATACTAAAAAGTGTTAAAGTTATTAAGGGAATTATTAGTAAGCCTAGTGTTGCATGAACTCAGTTTATTTGTATCAGACGAGACGAAGCCTATTTGCATACCCTAGGGGCAGATTTTATGGAAAGTCCCCTCTTAAAAAAGGCGTGGGCGGGAGTGCCTTATGACTCCGGAACGATAGATATTTTGATATATGTTCTCAGAGTGAATTCGCAAAAATCACCGACGTTACTGTAATAATGGTGCACAATTAACGCATTGGCTAGTTCTATATTATAAATAAATATAATTAAAAGAGTAATCCGAACTGCCAAACCATATCCCGTCATAAAACTTATTTCTTCTGGGTTTAAACAATGCGGTTTTAAGATGACTTGCTACTGTTACCATGAACTACAGGGTTGGAATCATGTTTATTTAAAATAATATTCAGAGAAATTCTACAATACGTCACATTTTTACGTCTATTTTTTTTAATGTAATAGGAGGCAAACGGGCAGGAGGATCATGTTATAAGCAAAGCATGTCAGTTTCTTTACTATGTCCTCTTCTCTATACTGTCAAAAAAAGAATTGTGCATATAAGAAAAATCCATTGGTGCAAATAACCTCACATCGTGGTTGAGAATTGCCGGTAAAATTGCAATAATATAACATTTACTTTCCTTTATTAAACGTATTAGAAAAATACAAAATAAATTACGGTGATTCCATATGACATAACAATAAATATTCCATACTGTTTTTATATTTAACGATTTTACACTCTAATTACCGCGGTATTTCAGGAATTTAATTATTTATAAAAGCTTGCCAACACTCAGTACACTGATACATTGGTACAAGAAAAATAAAATACAATTTTAATATGACAAGCAGTTATAGGCAAACATAAATACAAAGAGATAAAAAAAAGGTTTGTACAAATTCTATAGATCTTATGAAGTGCTATTTCATTTTCTTTAACGTTCTTGGTGGGCTAATTTGTGTTTTAAAATTACTTTATAAACGTAAGATCCGGCCCTGTTAAATGTATTTATTACTACCACAGTAACTCAATATTATGTGTTACCAAAGAATACTATACAACACATTAAATAAACAGGTTATAAATGATTTATGTTTCTAAATAAATTATGTATTGTTTTGACTGAGTTTACAACCAAATGTATGTAATAATAATGTAAATTCTAATATAAATGGAAGTTGGCAAAGGTTTAATAACAAGTCTTAGATATAATCGTTGGTATACATATAAAATTTATCAATAACGGTTTAGTTATCTACTACATAAAAATAAGTCGGTTTAAGACGCTATAACTCCAGAACGCACGATCCGATTTCCACGGTTTTGCATTCGTTGGAAAGGTCTCGGGCTCCGTGAGGTTTATAGCAAAGAAAAATTCAGGAAAAATTTCAACAGAAAAGCGGGATCACCAAACGAAATGTTACATAAAACAAAGCCATCTGGTGGCGAAACGGAGTTCGCCGAGTTTGCTGGTAGTCTAATATAATCTTTTTTCTGATAATTAAGTTTCTTCGTATCGATATGTAATGTAGAACGGGCGAACGAATTTAACTGAAGTGGGTCGAGGTTTCCCATAGATTATTCTTGGATTTCTTGCGCAATGTTTACTTTTACGAATTTTGAGTTCAGAGTCATCATAATAAAGTGGAGGATCCCTTATAACGTGGTAGCCCTTTATGTATATGACATCATAATAAAGTGACCCTTAGAACGCGGATTTCTGTAGTGTGAATTTAATAATGATAAGTCCATAATTAGTTTTGCGTACCTTCGCACTGTTTCCATTTGTATAAGATCCCGATATACGACGACCTTCACCGAGATGCTTATTTAATGAAACATATTTTATATTTAATTTAATATGTCAATAAATATAATCCATATGGGTTGCCTAGCAAATTTCAGTCCAGAGTATGTATAATTAATATTAAAAAAAAAATATTTCTTTATAATTTGCATGTAGTAATTTTTTTTTCAATCAATATTTTTAATCAGGGTAGTATTATATATGTATCACTATAACTTTCTTTTTTACTAAAGATGTATATATACTTTAGTGTCACATAAAAATATACACATAAATAATTAATTGATTAAAAACAACCTAACGTTTGCATATTCTATGGGCTTCATACTTTCGATTGGTATAGAATTTATCTAATAATCATACCGGTGAAATGTTTAAAAAAATATTTTTTTTAATATTCATTAAAATACTCTGGACTGAAATTTGCTAGGCAACCCATATGGATTATATTTATTGACATATTAATTTAAATATAAAATCTCGGTGAAGGTCGTTGTATATCGGGATCTTAGACCACATCGTGTTGTTAGAACATGAAACTAAATTACTTTATAAATTCGAATTCCTAGTTTTTAAGTTGTTCAAAATAACGATTTACTCCTACAACACGATTTCCTATAACGCGGTCCAGGCCTACCAGGTTATAGGGGGGATTATTGTACTTAAATGTATCGTAGGTACTTCATTTATTATTATAGTGAATTTTGCTTATGGAAGCCAAACATTAAAGCCTAATACCAATTTCCAGTCACAAAGGAAGGTGAACTACGTGGGATTTATAAAACAAACGCAAGGATAATTAAATAGAAATATATTTCAGTCATGCACATTTAAGCTTAACACAGCGTTCGTGCTTCGAAAGCTAATCAGCGATATTAGACCAGAAATCAACATCTTCTGATTCTTCATTTACCTCACTGTCTTCTGCCGTCTCTTTGATCTCATCTTTCTCTTCAAATGAACCTAATCTTGGAAGACTCTGATGCTTCACTTCCAATCTCTCCTCGCTACGATTGTTTGAAGTTTCATCAACGCTATTGAACTTCTCTTTTGACCGCGACCGACTTCTGGAATAAGAATGCGTCTCTAAATAAGGAGCGCTCCCAAAACCTGTGTAATTATTCTCTCTACTCATGCTTTTGAACTCTTCTTCCTCGAGTGACGTGAACACTTTCAGTTCCTCCTCGCGTGAGGCTCGCGACTCTTTCGATGAGTTCGAAGATGATGATTTACGTTTTCGAAAAGATCTCCTTCTACCACTCGGATCATCTCGTTGAAGTGGCTTGCACTTTATTCCATCTAGTGATCTTAAACAGATTTATACAATAATGAGTCATTGTTCCATGCATAGGGGTTTTAATGGTCTGTGGAGACAATGAAAGGAAAGCTACGTCACTACAGAGCATGACTGTGATATGTCGGATGAGGTGCAGTATAAAGACACTTAATATTAACCTTAAATAGTTTTCGGTGTAAGCAACGTCTTCAATTTTATCGCCGTCGTGTGATTGTAAGTTTATTTCGGGTAATGGAGAAGTGCTCTTAGGTATGTACTCCCACGTCAACTTATCTTTATTGTCTTCGCTGTTGTGACTCTTATCTTCGGAATCATTCGTATCTGAAACGGTTTCAGAAGAAGTTGGTGATACCTTTTTACTTCCAACACTGAACGATTCCGCCGCCTGCGAGATTATAGTTTTCGTCTTTGTTGAATACCTTTCGGGTTTATAATCACCGTTTGCTCGGTTATCATCAATAGAATCTTGGCCAAAGCTAGATATTTTCGTTGAGAACAATAAAGCTGTTGAATTAGTTTTGTCGCCGTAAAATTTAACAGCCGCTGTCTTAATGCATCCATCGTTATTTTCAGTTAAATGGAGGTATCCCTGACCGCATTCTATAGTCCAATCTCGATTTGCTGCCTTTCGGAGAAGTCTCGTATAGTATTCAACTAGGTCTTGAAAATTTGGCTCGGCTTCGGGGACGATTCCGCTTAATATGTGTCTAATACATTCTACGGCTTCGTTGAACCCAGCGTAGGTTAGAATAACAGATAATAGGAGACCCATTGTCACTGGTCACTGGAGAGGTAGGGTGAAGATAGGGCTGGGATCGGATGCAGCGGTCTCTGGGGCAAGATATGAACTGAAATTAAAAGATTGCACTTGCCAAAGATTGTGTCCACATTTAGAATTGCGTTTGGCATTGTGACTAGATGTAGGAACGATTGTTTAGTTAAAATATTCGTCATGGCATTTTGCACAGCGAAATAATGCGTTAATATAGCTGTTCAATAAAGAAAATCGAAAATAACAAACATTTCTTTTGAGTAATGAGAAATGTAATAAAGAATTTGTATGAGACTTGACATTGAAACTGTGTCTGGAAATAGTTTTCAATCCACTAAACCCAGCGTGAGTCATCGACCTCATGAGGATAAAAATCGAGTTACTTGCGCACGCGCCGAGCTCTCGAAATTTATTAAAAATGGCTTCCAAATTTTACGCAGTAAATATTAATTTTGTCATTGTGCCAGAAAATTATTACCATCAAAGTATTTAAAAACCAAAGGACATATTGTATATATTGTGCGGGATATATCTATTATCATAAGATTTCTTTGGACTAATTAAGATAAAAATATTATTCGTTTTCGCAAATATATTTATAGATTACTAGCAGACCGGCCAAGCGTTGCTATGGCTAAGGTTTTGGTTATATTACATAGTAGTAAACTATTCAAGGGAAACGGTAGGAGAAAACCAGTCATGGGGACCAACATGCTTTTTTAGTGGTTATGCCATTAAATTGTAGCTTATGTGAAACGTTGGTACTTTCAACACAGCGCCATCTGTTAGAATTGTGACGATCAAATAATAAACAAATATTTTGCAATAAAATAATATTGCGGGTATAAATTGACATGTAAGCTATCCTATCTTTTAAGTTAGATCAAACTGCACACGGTGTGCAAATTTGATTGATATCGGTTCGGTAGTTTAGGAGACTATAGCGGACAAACAACGTGACACGTAAAATATGGCTGTCTAAAATGTTTCGTCCGAGAAGAATTAGAAAAAGAAGTCTCAGTCTTTTAGCACAAACAATTTAACATGTTACAAAACATGTTAGCTACAATACTACTATATAAATATTAAACTTGGTCTAATTTCTTTTATAACAGAAAAATGGTGCCCGCTGTATATTACTTCGATTCAGAATGCAGAAACTACCGATAATAAGCAATCATAAAATTTAAAAATCAAAACGAATTATTATTACTCGCACGGGGTTCCTAGGTCATCGGGTGCTTCAAATAATACTCGTGTTCAACAGTAATATATGCGAACTAATGAAAAGCTAATTCCAATGTTACGAATGAATGCAATGTAACAGTTGAAGAGAGTACCAAACGTCTAGTTATACTCTCGGGGCGTAACTCCGACGATTTAGGAATTCGCCACGCTTATAAAACTAAGAAAGCCTAAGTGAGAAAAATGTACAGCCTTGGCTCGTACATTACTTATAATTTCTAAATACTTATCACCTATAGTGATTTCATAGTGACTTTTTAATATTCCTCTGTATTTTATACTTACGCCGACCATCGCGTTGTAAATTTCGTTTAAAATTAGCGGAGATGCAATTTGACGTCATTATTTCTGAGGAAGGCTGAATTAAAATATAACATATCAATTATAATTAAACGTTTGATTGAAATTTAAACAAGGGAGTGTAGTGCTGTAGAATTAAATATACTATAATTTCATAACGTTGAATATAGTTAGTTATTTTTTTATATTAAGCATAAAAAAATATTATTTAACTCTAAATTTTTTTCTGTGGCCCTTCAGGCATCAAGGTGAAATCCCTTAGTGTTTTTTTTATATATATTATTTTTATTTATATAATTATTTAAAGGGAAAAAAATAAAAATAATTTTGTTTCATTTACTTTTTGTATTCTTAACCCAATAAAAGACCGCTCTAGCGATTTTTAAAAATCTTGACAATGTATATTTAACTATAAATTGAAGCTTTTTAAAATGAAACTTGTTCGACCGCCCAGTAACTACACTGAAATATGACGCAGGAAAAAAATTCTGAAATAGTTCAGTTATCTAAAGGCCGCTAGACAAATCACAGACATCGATTCAAACGCACCTAAACTAAACACTAGGTAACTGATAAAATTGATTTAATAGAGAGAAATTACTGATCAGCCAGTGTAAAGGGCCTGATCGACGGACGAGTAAGACCGCGGTTTTATGGCTCGTCGGTAAAGCTCGCCGGTGTATCATTGCAAAACCACGGTTTTAAATACCGCCGAGCCTGGCTCGCGGCTCGTCGTCGTGCTATATTTTTTACTCGGCTCGCCATGCAAAACCGCGTGTTGGAAAGAGAACAAGACATGTTTGCGACTGTTTTGCTTGCTAATCGATCAGCACCAACGAGCCGCGAGCCAGGTTCGTCGGTATTTAAAACCACAGTCTTACTCGCCCGTCGATCATAGGCTTCAGTCAGTATGTTCTCGTAGGATTATATTTATCACGGCAGTCAAATAGCTATTAGCAGACGAGGTATGTATAAACAAACTAATGTGAGTAATAATTATGATACATAATTACGTAATATGACAATAATGAGAAGCAAATGGTTTTTGATTTTAATTCAAGCGTTTCTTAGACTATATTTATTATTTTGTATTTTGATTGTGTGTGTGTGTTTAAATTTTATAATAATTCTTGTTTTCTTATTTATTAAAAATTGTTTATTATCAATCTCGGTATTTGATGATCTATATACACGGGTAAATCTATATTTAAAATTATTTTTATTATATATATTATTTTAATTATTACAGAATTATTTATTTTTTTCATTAAAGTCGTTTCTTACATAAATATATTATGTTCTAATATAATGTGTGTGTATAAGTGTGTAAAGTTTTTGATGTCATATTTTTTTGTATAATTTTATGCATACACATTGTTTCATAACTTATAAATAAATATATACGTTTAACATTCTAGACGGTAATCAATTTCTTCCCGCGTGATTAAAATAGACAATAGTACACTTTAGCGATGTTTTAACGATCCTCGCGAGGAATCATTCCAATGACCTTGGGATAAAGTGAAAGTTATCCTCCGCGTACGGAGTTAGCCACGCGCGTAACTCGATACGCGATGACGTCACGGGCGGGCCGTGCGCACGAGTGGACCGCAGTAAATCACACTGAACCATTGATTTACAATTAGTTAGATTACTTAAAACTTAATTAGTAGAGTCAAACGTTGTCGTGAAATAAAACATTTTACCGTCGTTGTAATGTCGTAATAAAATATTCGTAACGAAAATCGTTATGTATGTCAACAACGAAAATAACGGCAGAGAGCATTGAACGGCGACTTTCAAGGAGACTATTATCAAGTTGCGTAGGAAAACAAATGTAGGTTATATGACGTGCCAAGAAACGCACGTTTTTATAGTAAAGCTGTGCTTAGGAAATTGAGTTTTTCATTCAAGAAACTTATCAATGAGATAGAGGAAGTTACGTACGTGACTGTTGTGTTGTATCACTGTTTTTAATCATTTGCTAACTGTTTTTCAAGGGACAGGAGGCAAACAAAGAAACAGGTTACTTTGGATAAAGCGATAACCGACACCTGTACACACCTGGACACGCTGGGGGCTGGTGTTGCCAACCTCTCAGGGAATGGTACAATTTCTTGAAGTCCCCTTAGTCGTATCGGTTCGGAAATTCCTCTAGTGGCAGCTGGTTCCACAAATAAAAGGTGCGCGGCGGTTCGCATTCTGCCTCCAGGTCTGATGGAATTCAGCCGCAGGCTCCCCAGAATCCCGGTAGAAGATGCTGAATTGTATTTTAGCATCATTGATATAATTTATGTTATATCAGGGAGATACTGGTTTTCCACAAAACAAATTGTACTCAGCTACTGTGGGGAATGGTTTTCCTCCCGCAAAACGTGGGCTTTGAGGTTGCGTTAAATATATTTTTTTTATGTTGACAACACTGTTGGAAGTAGTTCGACAGTACTTTATAGTTATTAAGAAACTAGAATAATTATGTTAGTTCCTATAACTGCCACACCGGTTCTCTTTCCGTACAGACTCAGAATTCTTTAATTATTCACTCACTGAACAAGAAAACAACACAAAAATATACCCTAACTGCTGTGGATAAAACGAAATACCGTTTCAACATATCAACGGTAAATAGTAGCAAATATTAAATGCATTTAAAATGTTTTCCACTGGCCAATGTCGGTATGCGAAGTGACAAATTAATTACATATGTCATCACTCCAGCTTATTTCTGGAGTTGTTTACTTTCGGCTGAACCATCTTGGTTTTTATAGACTTGTTTATTTGATTGTAATTTTGTTACAAATATGTGATCCTTTTTATACAATTAAATCTCTCAATTAGAAGAAATAATAAAGAGTCACAACCAATGCCTACTGAAGTATTTCCGAACCAATTTGATTTAGGGTCCCTTAAAGAAAAGAGCAATTCTTAAAAGGCCGGCAACGCACTTTTTTTATTGATAAAGCTTAGGCTCGGCATACTGATACATTGGTAAAAGAACCACAATACACAACTTTTAATGTGACAAGCACTTATAGGCCAACATGACATACACGAAGAGATAATACAAATATTAAACAAAACAATCAAAATTACAAAAACTAAACAAAAATCAATTTTAAATGTGAGAGAAGCAACTATGGATATCGAGACCTAGCTCGTTTATCAGAATGCTCAATCTGGACATCGGTGAGCTTTGTCCAAAACGCGTTCTTCGGAAAGGAGGGCCAAATGGAATGATGGGATGCCTGGGGTATCTAGAGGCTTGACAGCGTACCTACTGCCAATGTGAGTGTCCATGGGCGGTATCACTTAACATCAGATGGGCCACCTGCCCGTTTGCGTGGCTAACTGCTACTTGCTTGTTGCTGTATTATAAAAGTCAACATTTAATTAAAAATCATAAAATCTAACCCTCAAAAGCCACCGGTACAATTTGCTTGTTAAAATTAGTACTTCTACTAGCGCCTATAATGACCCAAGATTGTAATACGAATTAAACAAGACATCATAAAATAATATTCTGCATATTTTGTCTTGAGTGCCAATTTTTAAACAAATGTATCGTTTTAGATTTTCCATGAAGTCATTGACTTGCGACGATGCCAAAATCCTACATAAAGCGATTGACAGGTTCTGCTAAAGTGCCAATCGATCAAGTTCGGGGCTAGAATGACCTGTGTTGACGCAGCGGCCATCATTTCCCATTTATGACGATTCGTTCTTCATAACGCGGCTATAAGCTTTCGATTTCTGTAATTTAGACCTGCCGGTTTCCTCATAATTATTTCCTTTTCTGTACGAAAGTCTTAAGCGTAGAGAAAAAAATTTGGTTGAAAATTCAAAAGCGACGTGTGACGTAAAAATTTAGACAGTGACGCTCATTTGTTATGTTCGGCATTTGTTTTGTTGAATCAATTTGATTTTGATGATTTTAACAGGATATGTAAAAATTCACTAACAAAAGCTGTTTTGTAATCTTTTGTACTAATAAACAATTGTTGTAACATGAGTTTCTGTTCAGTCATGATACTGAGTTCAAAAGCACAATATGAATTATTAGCTTACTAGGACATACCCGTGAATGTGAATCTGGCATTCTATTGATTTTAAATTTATTAATAATTTCTATTATAAATACGATTGTATCGATTGTATCTCGCACAGTATATCAAATGCTGCAACGACCTTTGCAGAGTAGTGTAAAAAAATATTATAGTATATTTTTTATGTACATTGTACACCTTTGGTTAAAATATTTTAATTATAATAAAGTACGAAATAACTGTAGCGGACTAAGAGTTGTTTACATTTAGGCATTTTGGTGCAATGTCAAATATAACGGATGAGAATTGAGAACTCATAATTTATTACGCTATAAAGAACGTAAACGTAACGTTAACTATGTTTAAAACAGACTTTTTTTTAATTCTATTAATATTAATAATGACATTAAGATTATGTTTACCACGTGCAAACATAACCTCTAGCGGCAAGTAGCAAAACTATAAAAATATGTTT
The DNA here is from genome assembly GCA_963693345.1 of Pieris melete. Lineage (NCBI taxonomy): Eukaryota > Metazoa > Arthropoda > Insecta > Lepidoptera > Pieridae > Pieris > Pieris melete. Next base: position 215,512 of record CAVNZK010000122.1, read on the forward strand.
GTATACATAGATACATTATATAGCCTTCTCTTTAGTTTTAAAATACGATAAAAAGTACCATTATTTTTATGAATTGGACACATTTTTTAATTGCAGAAATGCGCCATCTATGAGGGAGTAGATAAAACAAATCTTTCATATTTTTGTACTTATGTAAAATCAGTATTACGAGTATAGCATAACACTTCTATTGATTATTTAATTTATAGGAAATAGGTAAATATAGCCAATACAACATGTCTTGGATTCAAAATAAATGACATACATAGATATATAAGTATCACCTACTTTCAGACATTGAAAAAAATGCAATTTGATGCCAAGTACAAACATTTGTCCAGCTACTAGTTTATTATTATGTATAAGAAAACAACAAAGTGACCGCCATGCATGTAGTAATTAGTCAGATATTATAATTAAATATTTATTCATACATACTGATCGCGTGGTTATCCTTAAAAACAAATAAATGGAGCATTTATTACAAATAGTTAACAACTTGACTTGACCTACCTGCGCACTATTAAATTACGGTTCTACTTACAAAAACACACACTCAGAAGGCACTAGTAAAACTTTGTAACGTTTGGTCTGGAGACGCGTTCACATTCGTAGTTCGAAGAGTATTAAACTAGCAAGCATTAGTTCGCGTGTTAATTATATTTATTGCAACGACAACTTCAAAGAGATCGAACGCTATTTAGAGAATCGATCTTAGATCGCTTCCGCGGTGCGGAAAATCGATTTTTCGAGTAAGATGTCTTGTCCAATTATACTGACATTTAAAATATGCAGGACATAAAATTGTTGATTCTAAATGTTCTGTTTGAAAGTCTGTTATAGATGTCAATACACAATCAAGTTATACGACTACTATTCATTTCTTTGATTTGCAATAACAGCATGTTATAATATCTATACAATTACAGAATAAATAAATATATATATATATATATTAATAATAAATAATCTTAAATATTTTATATATTCTGTACATACATAAGAAACAGATTTACTAAAATATTATTCTACTATAAAATACCTACCTATGACTAAATTATAAGATGCATTGTTCAACGAGTTCTGTGTAAATGAGAGTTGAAATGGCTAGCTAACTAGCCATTTCAACAAAAGACACAAGATTGTTTAAGCGTCTTAAAGACAAATTAAAATATAATTGGTGATAATTTGTGTTAATTTAATCTGAAATAATAATTAAACTATATTATACCAATCATAGAGTTATGTACAGTTAATAAAAAATTAAGGAAGTTATAGCTATAAATCCCAAGTAGCCATACAATGCTTTGGAATCGTCACTTTATATATAAGTATTTTTTTGGTTAATACAAAATAAATAAAATAAAATATGTTTATTAAGGAACCTAAGATACAGGTATCACTTATTTCACGTCATTAAATTTGAATTTGTAGTCATCCCTACTCATCGGCAAAGAAGACAGAGGGTGTAGGCCGAGAGAAAAAGCCGGCGTAAAAAACTCTCGGTACTCTTTTAAAATAGCAAATCATTGAACAACACTTAATTTAAAACAAATATCGCAAATTAATTAGAAGTAGTCTGTCTAGCACTACTCACAGGCCCTTTTATCAACTAGATAATCGTTAAATGTGAAGGGGACATGCGGCAGACGTTCTTTATGTGTTACTTATCATTTGTTTGCAAGGATGTGAGCTTGCTTCTACCCCATTTTTTATCGTCAGTACTCAAACTGACTTAAATTAACAAAAGCTATTCTTTAGCTTTTGTTGAGTATCAAAACAAAATGTATTTAGTAAATTTAGATATTATTCACGACTGTACTCAACTGAAAGCTAACCCAAATTCGTATAGAAGAGTATAATTTATTGTACAAATGTAATAGTTGGTCGAGATTCGGTAATGTAGTCATAATTTGGATAATCTAGGCCACCTTTTGATAGGATTTGGCGAACGATATGTATTAAATAAATATTATAAGAAATATTTAATTTGAGAATTTTAAGATTTGCAGAAGTTGACCAGAAAATGATTAAAGAAGAGTTGAACAATAAAAATAGTTGACAGTTCTTTTAACATACAATAAAAGTTTTTCATACTATAATAATAATTTTTATCACTTGTAGTGCAGAGAGAAATGAATGACTTAGTTCTACGCCGGCGTAAGTCTATCTGTTTACTTTATTAAGGGTGGGTTGCATCAACAAATTTTGACGGACACGTAACCGTTAAATATGGCGCTAACGAACGTTAAACAAAAAAAGTGTTGATTCACCATCTATGACAGCTTACGTTCGTTAAAAAGTTACGCTTACGTTAACCAGTGCTCGAACCATTGGTAATCGTCAAATTTTGGTTTGTAACTTCGTAGTTCGTACTTTCTAAACTCTGTTTCCTCTGAATTTAATATTAGAGATGGTTTGATTAATAATTATTTTGCAAGGTATGTTAATATTACGATTATTTTTGACTTCAAAAAATAAATTGCAAATTTAATATTAAAGATGTCGTATATTTCAGATTATAACTTTTTTATGGCATGGGTGTATGGGTGGTATGGTGAAGGACTAACATATTCTATACTGTTTATATTGCTTATTGCATGCCTTTGGTAAAGAAATAAAATATTTGACAAAAATAATATGCCTTTACTAACTGAATTACAGCCTATAGATTTTATTAATTTAGACCAAAGTTAACTTCATTGACAACAAACAGAAAACAGGTTTTCTCTAAATTTAATTTTATTCTAATATGTGGGATACATAGTTTCATTATTATTATTTTGCAAGGTATGTTAATATTTAGATTATTTTTAACTTCAAAGAAAACAAATCTCAAATTATAATTTTAAAGCTGTCTTATTTTCAGATTATAACTATTTTATGGTATGGATGTGAAATATGGTGAAGGATTAACATATTATATACTGTATAATATATAGCTATTGCATGCTTTTGGTGGAGAAATAAAATGTTTGACAAAAATAATATGCCTTTTTATTACCGAATTATAACATTACATAGTTAAGCCTGCCTATGCACATAAGAATTAATTCATCTTAAAAATCTATTTTTTTACAGTTTTTATTATTTTTTACACTAATTTTATAACATTGATACACACAACTTTAATTATTTTGAAGAGCATTTATACTAAGTTTCAAGCAATTCTGATCATAAACAAGTTATAGTAAGTCTATTTTTTATTGTAAAGGTAAATAAGTACCACTTTTCATACATTTTACATTAGAAATGGCAGTTTCATTTAATCTTACATCCCTTTAGTATAATTAATAGTAAGTAATTTTTTTCTTGTAGTTTAAAAATGATTTCATCGTTCTTCCTCTTTTCATTTAGATGTTGAACACGCACCTCAAAAATTTCTTTTTCATATTTATTATCTGAAAGGGCATTAAATTCTGCATGAATCGCACTCCATGCCCTCTTTTTTTTGCAAATTGTTAGTACTGTCTGTCTTTTTATGAAATAATATGTGTTTATGTTTTACTATTAAATTTCTAAATCTGTCCTCTTCTTTTCCAAAATTTACCGAACGTTCTCTGAAAGTCAATGAGTCACGTAAATAAATACACTTCTAGCTATACCTCTCAATATAATATATATACTCTGCGCATATACAATTCATACAATATAATAATAAAATAATAGCTTTATACTTACTTTGGCGAAAAGGTTTCCATTATTTATATTAAAATTAAACACTTTTTAATTATCCTTTCGTACAAAACAATAAACATCGATGTCAAACTTGACAGAATGTTTCAAATGATATTGTTTTTATCAATGTTGCTATTACTAAAAAAAATTCCCATAAAACATTAGGTTAAAATAGCGTTACGCAAACAGGCAACCCCATTAACAATGATGAACTCATTTTTTAACAATGAAGCAACGCTAACAAGTTAACAGACGTTAAAGTTCATACGAGTCTGTCAAATTTTAACGAACGTAAGTTACGATAGCAAATGGTTTGAAACAACCCACCCTAAATGATTACTGAATCGACTCTGAGTAAAACTAAACTATAAATTTCAATCAATTTTCAATTAATAATAATTATTAATATTTTGAAAAACGTTTGAGTTTTTATGAAATAACACTTTCATTTGTTCTTTTGTTTTCATTACGATTTTTTTTTAAATATATTAGATAACCACAAAATGTTAAAAGTATTAAACTAGGTTTATTAATTGTCATAGACCTTCACAGATCTGCGAAAGCTGAAACTATAGAGTATAGACAAGGACAAAGGTTGACATCTGGGTCACAACTAGACCTAATATTTCGCGCCATTTTACATTAGTTGTGTAGTTGTTTATAGTTAGTATAGTAGTATTTTTATTTTTAATATTATTTTAATGTACGTGACAGTGGATACAAGATTTTTAGTCGTATTTTGTAATAATACAATATTGGGTTGCCTGGAAGATTATTTATTAGTTGCAGCGGACATTAGGTATATTTATTGTGTTTTCTCTTGTCTACATACAATATTAATCAGAAATATATGTTTATACAATTTATAAAAAAGTAATATGAAAATGTATATTTAAATTGACGATTGTGTGACACACATGTTCTTCTGGTAGTTAGTTTTTTATGTGAGGTTATAGTTGTCAAAATACTCACATCAACCACAGTTAAAATATTCCACAGATATGTTCACTCTTATTAAGATTAAAAAATGCGAAGGCGAGTTTGTTTCTCGCAATGTGTAGAAATACTGAGTCAGTATAGACATGATTAGGTGTGAACTATTCTGCACAGTATGTTGGTTTATTTTCGTTTTATAACCGCAACTTCTGGTAACTTTTGGGCAGTAACAGAAATTCCATGTATGAATTAATTATGAGGATATTGATATTTTCCACGTCACCAAAGAGGATGTCAGGAAATATTTGAAGAGGCGGGAAGACTTTGACTTTGTTTAGCGGTAACATATTTTAGTTTTTCTTTGAAATATTAAGCCTTAATTGTCGTTTGTTTAATTAAATTTTAGGTTTCTTCCATTTTCACTTTCTTATGTTTTCTGTTTTATATACATATATTGTGTATCTATGTAATCTGTTTTTGCCTTGTATATTGTCTAAGTGTTTGTTTTATAATATGTATCTATAAAAGTTTAACTAAAATCATGTGTCGTGTGGCAACTGGCAAGCAAGTTTATAACATTATCACGCATGTTGAGATACATTTTAGACATATGAAGCTAATATATAGCCTATTTGATAGTATTAAAAATGATATAGATAGTAACAAATATTGATGTTTAAAGGACAGTCACGTGCTGCTTAAATGTTTACAAGCATGGCGCGTGCGACGCCATCTTGCCTGGAGGAACGTTCTAGTGAATGCTTGAAATTATGTTTAATTTGCCAATATTGAATTAAAAATAAAGTTTGTACCGGTTCTAAACTCACAAATAAATAACCTGAATTGATTGTACCTCTTGGCAAACGCGTCATTCTTCGTAAACGTGCGATTTTATTTATATCTATCTAATGAATTAGTAAGTTTAAAATATAAGTCTTTAATAATTAATTTCATTTCTGCGTTATGATATAGTTCCCCATTGTATCGTAGATTAGAATGATTTGAATAGCTATTAAATATCAAAAACCTCATAAAATCAACTTTGCAATTTTCTAAATCTAATTTGTTTTTGATACTGTATTTTTTCTCCATTGCGAAGTTGTTAATTTTTATAAATTTTCTCCTTAGATATGTTCTGTTTAGAAATTTTACCTAATCAAAATGGAGACGCGATACAATGTCACATGGGACACATGGGACATGGTGTAATGGTTGCAGCTCCTTACAAACATTTAAAAAACAACTTTTTTTTCGCCTTTATTAAAAAGAGTGGCGGAGAGTTAATTGCCAGTTCTTCTCTCCCGTTCTACGCCCTTGATTTGAGAACTGGCAGTAAATGTAAAATTAGAAGCAATAATATGTATTTCTTTACTGACAAGTCATAAGTGTACATTTGTTACCTATGTGATTAAATGATTTTTTATTTATTTTATTTTTATTTTACAGGCTGCCATTTTTTTCCTGGAATAAAACACCTGAACAAATGAACAACGATTACTCGACTCAGCATCTTGTTTATACATTGTATCTTAAGATTGTCTGTTAAATGTCAAGCGGATAGGTATAGCTAATTTTAGATGAAGAGCTTCGAAAAGTTAAAAATTTTATACACCGTTTGAAATTATCTTACATAAATTAGCTAACGAAACAATACTTATAAATATAAAAGGGTAAACATTAATGACTCTTATTTCATATGAATTTCTAATCAAAATATTAAAGTTAGTAAGTAGGAAGTAATATTTGAAGCGTCGATGTTACATTGGTTTTCTTGTACGTGTGAATCAAAAACTACTGGACTACTGGATTATTCCTGAGTTAGGTTACTTTATTACCAAAATCTTAAATGCCCAGCGGATACTGGCTTCTAGTAAATTAAATAAAAAGCATATCCGTCGCTTTGAACACAATAAATGTTCGTTGCCTACAAAAATTGTTTGAATGATAAAATATGCTCAAAAATAATTAAGCTACTATGCATTGATCACGTTCATATATTGAATCGTTAATCAACAAATATTATTAATAGTGATTACAAGTTGGCAGCCCTCAGCTTCCTATATAGAGACAGACCGAAATAACATGCAAGTTGCATAATTATGAATCATTACAATTGCTGAATAGAACGCGAATTTTCGACAAGATGTGATCGATCGAAGATTTATTTATTTACAAAAATATATGTACACCATCCGTACAGTACCTATTACGATACTACGATAATGACTAAAAAATATAATAAAATATATATGTATATATTAACAATATAACAGTATTTAAAAAGGGTCCCTGCGGCCGTGTCGCTGTATTGCGAGGAAATGCTGATATGATATAATGATATTGTGTATCTTATAAAACACATAACATACACAATATCGCTCCTCACTCAGCGAACATATAACGATAAAAAATAAAAATTTCTCAGAGTTACAATGCCTTTTTTTGTTAAGGCGCGTTCCTAACAATTTCAGCGATGCTTTTACATAAACAATTTTTAACAGATGTTTCGGTAAAATACTTACATACATAAAAACCAAATAAAGTATAGTAACTATTCAATGATCGATCTCTTTTCATCACACCTAAACATACTTTAAGAGATAGAGGCAAATTCGTACCTTTAATTGTTTAATATATAGAAATAAATAGAAATAGTACCTAACCCAAGACAAGTCGGCGATCAGATTTCTTTATCTGACGCCGGTTTCCTCATACATAGCATACGAGTAAATATAAAGAAATATCCAAAAATTCAAAGTTCAGTTACACGATTGAGCCAGGTCAATACAGCTTTTATGTTTTGCTTAGAGTGTAATGAAAGCATTTTGAGTTGAAACACGACTCGAGTTCCGTAATGTATTAAAAGTTAAAATAGTTTAACAGCGGATTTAGGTTTCCTTACAAATATAACTTTTTATATAAGCATTGTAAGATAATTCCACTACCTAACAGTCGTATGCATTTTAATTAACATAACACCGAGCAATGACTAAACTATCTATTCCCAGTAGAGTTATGTCAGAGCACACATTGTTTTGATTAAATTTGTATAGAATTTATTTTTATATTATTGATCTATAACTCCTGCGGTTTTTTAAATTGGAATAAATTTAGTACGTTATTTTTTAATTCTTTAATTTGGAAATTAAGGAGTGTTCAAGTAACGTAACGAATTTTTGTATCCTTTTGTAAAACGTTACGATGCGGGGCGGGGATTAAATTACGCGTTATCTACTATATAAAAATAAGTCGGGTTTTCCTTCCTGACGCTATAACTCCAGAACGCACGAACCGATTTCCACGGTTTTGCATTCGTTGGAAAGGTCTCGGGCTCCGTAAGGTTTAAAGCAAAGAAAATTCAGGAAAAATTTCAACAGAAAAGAGGGATCACCAAACGAAATGTTACATAAAACGAAGCCATCTGGTGGCGAAACGGAGTTCGCCGAGTTTGCTAGTTGTTAATATTTTTTTCGACTTACACCACATAATAGTAACTAAAGAGTCACTAGGTGGTCACGAAACTTGGGTACTGAAAAACGTTACGGCGAGTTACATGGGGGGGTCACTAATCTCCAAAAATTGCGTTACGTAATACTTGAACGCTCGATTACATAGTAACGCTGGTGGCCCGGTAGTAAACTTTAATGTCACAGTTTAAAGGTCACAGCAGTGTATAACAAAAATTAAAGTCAACTTGGAGATGGTATAAACTCTATATAAAAAGTACTCACCTCGTCACAAGCATGGCACCTAGGCTTCAACCGTTCGTCATAGTGCCGGATGCAGAAGAGCCTGCCATCTAGCGTGCAGTAGGCGAGCTCCACCAACAACTCGTCACATACCGAGCACGAAAAACACGAAGGATGGTAATATTCCTAAAAACAAATGAATTTGTAACTCGTATAAAAATAAAACAAAGTATTGTATAATTTATGTATTTTAATAAATTTTATGAAATATTTGGGAATCCTGTCATCTAGTGTCAAATAGTGTAACTAAAATAAAACTTCGTTCTCAGTAGTGTTTTATTAATGAGCGAGAGATGGCGCTTATTCTGAAAAAAGTAATGAATATTTCTTTACCTCTTCTTCGAGCTTTGGAGCCTGAATAACAATACTGCCGGTACGTATTTGTTTCAAGCACCCATAACAGGTTGTTGATATTCCGTGATATTGACTAGCGATACCTGTAAAAAATAATCAAATGTTAAATGACAAACGTAGAATAATCCCCGTAGAAGTACACCCGTTCTTAATACAGTAAATTTATTCAATTTGGGGATAAGATTTTAAACGATAAAGTTGATATGATTTTATATTATTTCAATAAGAAAATTATTTTGTAATTTTATATATAGATATTTGAAGTATTCGTCAACTTTACCTTACGTAAATAACATACATTGTATAATCTATAAGTAAACCTAAGTATTGTATAATTAATATTTTATACGCGGACTATATTGTTTCATGGAACAAATATTCAATATTAGTTTTAAATTTTCATTTATCAGATTGTCCTGTCCTCAGTTTAAGTGCGTCGATGGTGGGGGGTAGAAAAACTAGATGGCGCTTACCTATATCCAACGCGATTTCATTCCTAGCTGCAACAAAATCTTCGAACTGCTTATGGTGGGTTTCGTCTATATTTCTACAATGTTCTAGTGATAGATCCTGCTTTGGGAGCTGAGAAGCAAGGGCCCGTGTTCTCCACGCGCGCCATGCTGCTGTGCCCGTGGCGCCTCCTATTGTTGGGGCACGCTCGGCTAGTGATGACCAGTACAGTTCTGTCTGTAAGCAGAAACATTGTTAAGTGTATAATTTATTTATTTATTTAATAACAGCACAATGGCCAAACTTAGACTAAAAACAAATAATGTAACGACTGTCCGACTTTCGAAAGAGCCAGGTGCGATCTGGGGCTTAAGCACAGATAGCAGTTGTAAAAATTCGGCTATATAATTGTCAAATATTTCAAAAATATAAATAGTACAAGAAGTAAGAGCGGGAGACGCCAAGCCTTTTAAGCAAATAAAGTACCTTTTTAGGAAAAGGGAGATTTAACACTCCCCTGATGCCTATCCACAGATCAACTACGCGTGCATGTTAGGTTACTACGTAGGTCTTATAATAATATCGTAACAAATTTCTCGATCTCACCTCATCTTACGGAAGGTGAGAATTTAAAAGGGGGCTGAACATTTCAAACAAAAGACGACATAAGGACGCGTCTAGTTTTACTGTCATTATAGTTGTGTATGTCAAATGTTAAAGATAGACACACAATACATGTAGGAACGGTTCATGACCAACAATTAAAATTTTATTTCTATATACGGATAATATTTTTAGCAGCAAGTTTTCCAAATTAATAATAGCTTCCACGATAAGCGAGCCAAGGACCTCGGGCATAAGCGTTTTGTAAATTATTATTATAACCTTACCTACGCATGCGAAAAAAAGACTGGCGCAAACTGTGTCTGTTTAACTGTATTTTAATTATTAGGTGCCGGAAAACTTTCATATAAAATAGTAAGTACCTGCTTGGCAGTGAGTCCAGGTGGGCTGTTATCGTATGCATGGTGACCACGCGTTTCCCGAAGACCAAGTCGGTCCCTGACTGAGCCCAACTCTTCATGGTACACGGAGTGCTTAAGACGATCGCAACCACATGACTTGCAGGTTTTCCTATAATAAGAAATTAATAATTAGTTTCCTAATTCACCTTTTGATTGGCATTTAAATTTTTGTTTATAATTTTTTTTTTTCTTTGACCTTATTTTATTTTAGTTAGGTGTTGTTTTGAGTATTTTTTTGTTAATTCTTTATGCACTTCATGTACCTACGTTACGCTATGTAGGTGTTTCTTTTTAAATGTTAGGGTTACCTGGAAGAAATCGCTTGTTGGCGATAAGGCCGCCCGTTGCCTTAGTTATAACTTATGTAACCCGCTTTTTATATTTTTTTATATGTACGATTTTGTATAAGGTAATGAAGTATAAATAAATAAATATTTCTTAGAGACTTAGACCTAATCAAACAGTAGACCATCCTTGGATGGCTTTTGAATTAAGTAATTTGAATTAAATATTCTGAATTAATCACAGTGAAGAATAGTGAAGAGAGAAATAACAAGATTAGAGTTGGCATTTGCCGAAAAGGATAGTCAGAGGGGAACATCCTTCAAAATTTACCTCTCCTAGGCCTAATCCTATTGAATCAATCGTAAACAATAATTGTATTAGTAGAATATTATTTTGTTACGCTATCGATTACTAATTAGTACATTGTATATGCGTATGCGCAGACAATGCTTAGTAATTGAATTCAAAGCAATGATCCATGTCAGATGATCCAGACATCCGTTGTCGTTGATTGATATTAGTAGACATGTTATTGGCATTACAATATGAAGTCCTATTGCCCCCCAATTGGGTATGGGGCAAATGGATTTCTGCATCAGTTTTGCCTCATAAGAGCAATGTTCTCTTTTAACGTATTCATTTGTTTTTGCTTACATTTTGATATTACGCCCTTTGAGAGGTTTTTCAGTTTTTCATACAAAAATATATCGTTTCATTTATATACGAAACTTAATAAATTTTACGTGTTGACTGTGTATTACTAAAAGAATAACCAAGACTTCTAGATTTCTGTAATGGTTTCGTGATAATATTTAGGCAAGAAGGTAATCTATCTGTGCCTGACTTGTTGCACAGCCGAGGTTCAAACATACGACCTCAGGGATCAATGACGCACGCTGAAGCTACTAGGCCAACACCAATAAGGAATATATTATAATACGGCTAGCTGCCCCCGTGAACTTTGTTTCTCGTTAATGTGATTTTACTTAGCCTACCTTTTTAGTACATAACAACATGGAACATTTTGCTATGCTACCCCAGAGACTGTTCATTTTTCTGGATTTTTTCCCTATATAAACCTCAGAGTTGAAGTCATAAGATTTTAATTAACAATTTAAAAATAGGGATTGATCTTAGAGGGGTGAAAATTAAGGGTTGTATGTATTTTTGTTTGCTGTATCATAAAAAAAAAAAGAACTTTATCTAAAAAATAAAATTTTAGGGGTGGACCACCCTTAACATTTAGGGATGTGAAAGATAGGTGGTAGTAGCCGATTCTCAAACCCACTGAATATGCATAAAAAAAATTCATAAGAATCAGTCGAGCCGTTTCGGAGGAGTATGATAACGAACATTGTGACACGAGAATTTTATATGTTAGATAATAAAATAATGTATATTTCATATTTGAGGGTTATTTATCCTGACTTATGGAGCTGTAATCTGCATTGCGATTGCAAACAGAATGTCGAGTGCAACGCAAATAGCTCCCCCCATTTACATACATATTTCACGTCTAAATATAACGCACTTATACATGAGACAAGTTTTCTGTTTTAGCCGCGTATAGATAAATAAAGATGGTAGGGTAATGCAGACTGCATGCTGTAAGTCACGGCGCTTTAATAAGACTGTGATAAACGAACATCATTATCTTTATATATATATAATTCTACTGTACTGTTGTACTGTTTTTTGTACGTAAGACGTGTGGACAGGACAACGTCTATCGGATTCTAGTTTTGTATATTGTAATTCCACTGTCAACATTACAATTTCTTATTTGTATAGATTGGTCACACCAAGAGAATTAAAGAAAAATTCATAAAATTAAGTGCCCTCCTCAATATCCGTACTATTAGTATATAATTAAATGTATTAAACGATAATTAATTTCAAACAATATACGACCGCACATTCTATTGTGTTTAAACCAAACGGGTTTGATGCTTACCTGAAGTTAAGTGTTAACGAACAGTTTCATTGCCATTGGCTCGCAAGTGCGGCCTTTTAACACTATGCACTTTCAAACTCAAACTCAAAACATTCTTTCTTCTAGGTATACAAGTACACTTATGAACGTCAAAAAAGAAGTTAAATCAATTGTAAATTTACATTTACTACCAGTTCGCAAGTCAAGGGCGTAGAGCGGGCAAGAAGAACTGGCAAGAAACTTTCCGCCTCTCTTTTTAATCGCTAAGTTTTGAGTCATACAAATTGTTTGAACTGGAGCAAATCAATCCCAAGGATTAGGATCATTTACGTATTCGTCAAATTTATAAAAGCTTTCTTGATTAATTTACGTTTAACGAGGGCTTTGAATTTATTTAGTGATAATTCTCTAATTTCGCTTGGGAGTTTGTGGTAAAAACGAATATAATTTCCATATAAGGAGAGGTTTATCTTCTGGAGCCTGGTTCGTCGTACACTCAAATTAGTTCTATTTCGCGTATTATACTGGTGAAATATTTTCCCAGATAGTGTCATAATATTTAATTCCTTTGACTTAGAAGATGCAGAGAGACCCCACATCATCATCAACTACTATTACAAGTTAAATGTTTGTGGTCCTACACAATATGTAGGTTAATTTTACGATGTCATATTAGTAGTCAAATGAGTCAGAGGAAAAGATAACACCCGCAGGAAACAACGTTAATTGATAAGAATGTTTTTATTTCGGTGAATGCTTTAATAGACACAACACTACTTAGAAGCGTTTATTAAGAATGTTAGAAGCTTTTTAAGATGTTAAGTCACTATAGATCTAATTGGGAGATGATATAACTAGCTGACCCTGCAAACGTTGTTTTGCCATGTATAATATTTCTATGAAACATTTTTTAGTTCAATAAAAATACAAATAATCTACAGTAATAAAAAGTAGGGGTTGATCGTAAATGGGTGCAAATTAGGGGTTGTATTTATTTTTGTAGGTTGTATCATAAAAAAATTGTCTAAAAATAACAATATATATCACTCAAGGGTTTGAAAGATAGAAAGTAGCCGATTCTCAGACTTACTGAATATACATAAAAAAATCATAAGAATCGGTCGAGCCGTTTCGCAGGAGTAGGTATGGGAACGAACATTCTGACACAAGAATTTTATATATTTGATTAATCAAAAATAATTAAAAATTAATAAAAAGAAAATTTTAAAAGTTTGGTCCCTGAGGCAGTGTACGGTACTTTTAACGCTGGCAGCATTTTCTCACTGTATGCGACACTTATTCGTTGAGCGAGAAAAGCAGTAGCTCTGGGGTCACCGGTACTAACTACAAATCTTCCAGTGTTCCAAACAACACTTTTTTATTCATTTTAGTAAAATAATGTTCACTTTGAACGATTAAAGTATGATTTCAAAATTATTATTAATCATTTATAAAGAAATAAGATAATAAGTACAAATAATCTGGGATTGTACAAAGTAATAATAATAATAATCTCGTAAGTAATAACTCTTTTTCCATAGTCCGTAAACATTTTAAATAATTTATAATTGTGAATTAAGAATACGGCTGTGTGTTACACACAGTAACCATGCTTGACCATGCAGTGTAGTGCCTTTTTTTAAACGTTTAAATGGCTTCAGTTACTGGGTTATGTCAATTGTTATTTTAAAATTGTATTAGTTTAATGAAGTATTTTAATTTTAATTCCCTTCCCAGGGTTTTTTTGTAATAATAGAACAAGGTATTAATACACCTGACAAAGAACAGCACGTCGTCACTGAGTTTTGAATCATTCGTGTAGGATGACTACACATTTTATGAGAATATTCTACTTCTAAGAATAAAAAATAAATGTTCCAAATATTTTTGGAGGTTATTCAACTAACAATCTATTTTAAAAATACAGGGTTTATCTGTGAAAATACAAATCAAACGATATAAATATAACAGTGATATAATTTCAGACTACAAGAAATATACAGTTCGAGGTAATAAATCTGGTCGTACGAATTAACGTATGAAAATGGTAGCACGAAAATTCTTCTATTTCATACATATTATCGATCTTAGACACGTCGATTTGCTCACGATATTTTCTCCGTACACAATAATTCCGAACATAGTATGTAAGTGTGGACTCACTTTCCGCACTTGGACGCACAGTCGGTCCGTTGTGCGTGGACCATAGTAAGACAAACAGGACCCAAAAAAAAAAAAAAAACATGTTAATTATGGATTAAGATACAGGTATCACTTATTCCACGTCATTAAATTTGAAACTGCAGGCATCCGTACTCATCGGCAAAGAAGACAGAGGTAAAAACTCTCGGTAAAAAGTTCGGACTCAAATTGGACAGTTAATAAGATTATCTCGTAAAAATATTTAACATACTCGCCATAGTTCTTATAAAACGTTTTGCAGATTGTAGGCGGAAAATTTGTTAACACTGAGGGAAATGGAAATTCTGTCAACATACCAGGTGCAGTCTGGTTCGTGTTTGTCTATCTGCATTACCTGTACGATTAATTTTATGCTGTGACAAAATTTTCACTCTCGACTCTTAACTTTACTAACACTTTTTCTTACATACCTGTCGTATTAAGTTGTTTTCGTACAATGGTTAATTAATAAAGTTATAAAATAGAGCAGTGTTGGCCTAGTGGTCAACCACTCTTATCCCACGGGTCGTAGGTTCGATCCTCGTCGGTGGACCAATGGACTTTGGAAAACATCGTGAGGAAACCGGCATGACCCAAAATGACGGTGTGTGTCAGGCACAGAAGGTTGATAACCTACTTGCTTAGTAGAAATGATCTCGGCATACATTAGTATAATATGTATGTATATTTAACTAATATAGGGAATCCTGGGGCATCAAATTGTTTTTACTGCATTTATACAATGTGATGTATGATGTGCAATCCTTTTAATACACAAACTCTAAAACCGCTGAACAGATTTTGGTCACCAAAGCGTTATTTAGGTGATATGCATTATCATTAATTAGGCAAAGACATTAAGATGTATTTAAAAAGTGAGAAACAATCATTTTCAGAGCTTCTCTCAATTACATCACGCGATAGTACTCAGCATTCATACACTGTATGTTTTATTTGAGTAACACGGACAACCGCAGGCTACAGCTACTTTATTAAGTGGCAAAACTATAAACATTGCTACTTGCTTCTCACAAATAATATCTTTAATTATATTAATCTTGTATAACATTTCACTGATGTCGTTCAAGGGTTCGGCCTACCAGTTGCGTGACGGGTTACAGTGATTTAGGATTGCCAACTGTCAAAATGGTACCACTTAGCAAAGTGCCGTAAATAAAAATAAATATTTTTGACTTAATACTGAAAGCGAATTGATGAAATATATAGAACTAGAATTAATTTTTATCTTTACTCGGTGGCGTAGTATTTGCCAGTTCTGGGTAATTAGTAGGTACTCCTTCAATTAATATATTTTTGAAGTTATACTTCTTTAGGCGCGTTATGAAAAATTGATGAGAGTGAAATTTTACGATGCGCGCGCACCGTGACACAAAATTAACAGAATGAAGTTGCCCACGGAAGATATAGCATCTTCCGTGGGCAAGATTGAAGAAAATTGGACATAATTTAAAAACAACATTCGAAAAATAATAGAATTTATGTCACACGTAATGTAAGAGAATAATAATAAATATTTATTTATTTAATTTATCAAATGTAAACTGAATTTGACTATAATGACTCCTTTTCTAGTCTTTGATTATTTAATTGTAATTAATTATTTGCATGCAATCAAAAACTATTTTTAATAATGCCAAAGAAGTATAACTTCTTACGCGCGTACATAAGTACACCCTTTTTATTTTTCATATATTTAAACGCAATCTTAAACTATCACCTTCCTGCTTCTAAAATTTTCAATCAAACAGAAGTTAACATGTAGTTTTAAACTGTAAACTAATTTTGTATAAAGTTTCGTCGACGGCTCTTTTTAATGTAGCAAATCGTAAACAGAGAAATTAACGATGGATTGACGAGAGTGACTCAAGTCTCGAGTCACTTGATATTAAATGTTTTGACGTATGGGATATCGACGTTTATGTAAACGATCAAAAGAAACGTAAACACGAGATCGTTGACCGGCGCGAGCGCAGTGTAACTGTGACATTGCGCATACCAATTAATTGCTGTATTATAAGGAATTAGTGGAGCTGCGTGGAGTTTGGAATTATGTTGTGTAATTTCTAATGAAAAGGATGTTACAACATTCCTTCTTTTGTTTGACTGAAAATTTTATTAGCATGAAGATGATAGTTTAAAGTTGCGTATAAATCTAAAAAGAAAATTTATTAAAAAAGGGAACGTACTAATGAGAAGCGCATTTAAAATCGATTTTTTTTCAAATATTTATTAATCTCCTTCATCATTTCAATCTTCTTTTATTCTTTTATCTTGGTATATGCATGTGTGTCCTTTTTTGGCAAATGCCTCCTCTAAATCGTCATTCCACTCTGCACTGTGCCAGTCTCTATCATGTATCACCTGCTGTTTCTTTAATTTGGTATATCCACCTTCTAAGTTGTCTCTCTCTTTTTAGTTTGCTGTACCTTGGGCACCAGTTTAATACTTTTTTGCTCCCCTTTTCTGTTCCTCTATACATGTGCCCCGCCCATTTCCATTTTAGTTTATTTATATTTATTGTGACATCTGTTACTTTAGTTGTTTTTCTTAAAGCTGCACTCTTTATTTTGTCTATTCGTTTCTTCCTATCGTTCCATCGATTTTACTATTTATTATAACTATTTGTTAAATTTTAAATATTATTATTACGATGTGATTAAGAATATTTGAATACTGCCTATTTGTGTGTTGAAAAATATTAAAACACGATTCCCATTGTTTAAAACGATTAGTTTCGACATTAGTCATTCCGTTCTAGTTATAAGCTCTCCGGACATATCATTACTCAGTTTATGAGCACATATTTTGAGCTGAGCTTTGTTCTTATAACTCCTATGTAAATAGTTACGCACTGTGTGTTGACACGTCGCGTTAACGGAAGAAAAAATTATACAGCTTCATTTGTCAATCGCGTCTTCACAGTTCACGCTTACTTCTGTTGTTAAATTAACGACAGGCATTAATTATCTTATAAAACCTAACATTAACATCCGTTGTTTACATAAACGACGTTCGTTTGCAAGTGCTAAAGACGCTGCACTTATAATATCTATATTTTTTTTTAATTATGTTTTTTCAAGTTCATTCTACAGTACATCTACAGTATATGTTACAAGCTATCTATTCTATTACATGACAAATATGGTAAACATAAATGTTACAAAAAAAATATAGATTAAATATTAGCAATTTTAGATTTTGGATTAGGTATCAAATAGGCGCTTAAAATGCTTTTTTGAAATTGATCATCCCCAATCATTGACCTTGATATAAGAGAAATCCCATTTAGTATAACTAAATAAATATATGACAATGTATACAAGTACGAATTTATCTAACGCTTACTAAAGATGACACATTTGTCTCTGAAGTCGGCAAATAAAGGTTAAATACACTTGCAAAGACTGGCAACGCATCTGAACTCTAGGTGAATTTATAAATAACTTACTTAAATGGTTGATTTTTAGTTATTTTAGAAATATCGGACGTCTACAGTGATGCCTCTCGGCCTTTAAATTATATTTATACTGCTGCTAAACTTCTAGGCATTTTCCATATCTAAAAATATTAGCCAATAATTTTGTATCACAGTGAGTAAACCTGTGTATAATTGGGTACTGGCTCGCGACATTGTCATAAATATAAAACATATTTTATAAGCTCTTGTGAGATTCAAGGTAACGAACGAATAGTTAAATCTAAAATAAAACAATGAACTTTGTAGTGCAATCATGTTTATTGGTTTTGGTACAAACTTATTTTATGGCGTGACGTGCGGACTATAGGAGTATAAAACTAAATTTGGATAAATAAAACTTTTGAAGACGCTCATTATTTTTGGAGTGCTTAGTAGCTTCAGCGTGCCATGGCCATCATCCCTGAGGTCATAGGTTCGATCCTCGGCTGTGCACCAATGGACTTTCTTTCTATGTGTGCATTTAACATTCGCTCGAACGGTGAAGGAAAAAATCGTGAGGAAACCTAACCAGCTTGCCATAGACCCAAAAAGTCGACGGCGTGCGTCAGGTACACTGATTTATTTTAATTTTATTCATTATTTTTCGAGCCTCTACCTTCTGACTGAAGAACTGGCCTCTAACGTACATAAACAGGATATTAATTATGTCCATTGATTTGTCCTTTAACAAAGAGAACTAAATTTATTAAACGATCATTTGTTTAATTATTTGTTGTTGGTTTTTTTGTTAAAGCACTTATATAAATTACTTCACGTTTATATACCTTGTCAATTTAAATATATACTCGTAAGGAAATATTATCATATACTAATTTTTTAATAGTTTTGATAAATCTTGATCTGCCCCATCATTGAATTCCGAAGAGCGATGACCTTGTCTAGTATTTTATTTTTAAAGTCGCTATGTCGGGGTCACATATGGGCAGTGATTAATTAACAGTGTCCAGAATCTGTACGCAAAAAGAACAGCCGTGGAATTCGGATCACCTGTACGTCATAGTTCGACAGTAACCGTTTTAATAAGATATATAGTTTTTGTGAACAAATGAATTACTAGCAAATAAGAATTGCATTTGTGTGCAACTGCTACGCCTATTCTCTTTCACAGACTATCTTCACACGAATCCTTTTATTAGTGTATCAATTTATAGTTGTTAGTTGTTACCAATATGGAACATCGCCCGGACTTAGTTTCTGTACTTAGACGCACATTTGGTCGGTTGTAAGTCCTGGCTAAGCTATCTCCTTCCAGAAGCTCAGAAGTTCCCTGTGCACTTAAAAGGCTTCACGGGGCGACTTCACTGCTCCGAAAATTTCCAATCGTTGGGAAGGCACAGCCGCGACTGTGACTGATTCTTCTGCGGTGAAATAGCCTCTGCAGAAGAAGAAGCTGGAACTGAGCGTCGCGCCAAGGACGAAGAGATGTTTAGAAGACAATGGCTCGTAATTCTCACTATGACTAAGATCGATTCTGCTGAGATTTAGAAGTTGATTTACAACTGCTGGCTGTGCTATTTTGGTCTGCGATCCGCGTTTTACGACCAACGGTGATTATGAAGTTCTGAAAAATCTTTGGCGAGTCCAGTTCTTCATCTGCGAGAAGGGCAGAGGCAAAGGTGATACCGACCCCGACATGTTTGTAACATACTAATGTAAAGCATGCAAGTACAGGGCTCTAGGCTCAGAATATGATTTTGTCCCATTCGGTGTCGAGACCATTGGTCCGTGGGGTCCTAGCGCTTTAAGGCTTTTTAAAGAAATTTCAAAAAGGTTAGTCGACATCACAGGAGACCGAAGATCTGGCAGCTACCTCGGACAAATAATTAGTCTAGCAATTCAAAGGGGGAACGCTGCCAGTATCTTCGGAACCTTGCCTAAAGGGACTCCTTTTAATGATATATTTTAGTTTATGTTAAGTTTAGTTATTTATTTCAATGTATTTTATTTTATTATTATATATAAGTTATATCTTGTTAAAGTATATAAAGATAATTTCTAGTTCCTTTACATATAGGTAACCAAGTACACTTATGAACGTTAAGACATGTTTGTATGTAAGTTCAATGTTGTTCGGATTGGGATCGGCATCCCTGTCGATATCTATTGGAGGTTAAGGTCCCAGATACAATATAGCACTGATAACAATAATTCTCAGGTGGTACGGTGGATACCCGACTGTATGTTAATGTATGTCTTTTTATGTTTTATGGTAGAGTCTGGTATGGTCTAAAAATTAAAACAGACGAAGAAATGTGTCTGCCCCGTGGTCGGTTGTAATCCCAACGAAATTATACATTTTTATCATTAATAATAATAACATTGTATAACAAAAGAAAAATAAGATTAAATAAATGAAGACAATGGATGTAAATGTTCTAACTGTTAAAAACAGTCTTCCAACTTAAATAATATAAGTATTAAAAAAAGTAAGTGGCTATACAACCTTTGTGCTACTCTCGCACGCTGAAGCCATTAGGCCAAGATTTTATAACTTTATACAATACCGAACTTAAAACTACTCAATATATATACATATAGGTAAAAATATCAAAGGTTTTTGGTCAATGTTGAAGCTGGAATCGTTATTCTGCTGTTTATGGCTTGATTTGTGATCGTTGACTTTCAAATCTTCAGATAGTTTCCAAGAGAAACATCGTAAATTGGACGTTGGTGCCCAACTAATGTCTGAATATATCTTGTCTATTTATTTATTATTGTATCTTTGGATAATATCCAATGAATTTCCGCTGGACGGTTTATTTCTTAATTAAATTACGCTCAGTAATGAATATGTATTTAATTTAATATGTATGTGCTCCTATTTCACCATGCCTCCTGCTGATAGAGGACAAATCTTTGTTTTTAATTTATTTTATTATTATTAACTACTTAAGATGTCACGTGGAACATGGTGCAATGGTTGCAGCTCCTTACAAACATTGTGAAAAAAAAACTTGGCGATTAAAGAGGGGGAGAGTTTATTGCCAATTCTTCTCTTCCGTTCTACGCCCTTGATTTGAGAACTGACAGTAAATGTAAAATTAGAATAATTTCTTATATGTATATCGTTTTTGATGTTCATAAGTGTACATTGTGTTACCTAAATGAATAAATGATTTTGACTTGATTTATATATGGACTTTTTTTGTCAATTTATAAAGAAACCAATAATATTTTGTGTCTGTCACATTACATCAGAACCAATTCGACTTAGGGTAGGTACTTCAAAAAATCGCGTACCAATTCTTGCGGCGGCAACGCACTCGCGAGCTCTCTGCGAGTGTGTCTATGGGAGGCGGTATCACATAACATCAGATGAGCCTCTTGTCCGTTTGAACCATTATATAAAAAATAATGATACATTTTTGAATCTAATCCGATAAAATATATAACACTACATATTTTATCGTTGGCGTTAAAGGGCGGTATCTTCACACAACTAGACTTATTGAAATATTTTGGTAATGTCATTAAGCAATAATATTGTAGAACAAATTGGGACCGTTTGACAGTGTTTTTTTAAGACAATGCTCTGTAACATATACTAATAATTAATTTATTCAATCGTACAATTATAAGCTCATATGGTAAGTTACAATATTATTCTAAATACTATATTAGTAGGTTAGCTTTAAAGTATATTCAACTATAAATTGCAATGACCCGTGTAAGGGCAATCCAGCTATTACCGGCAGCATGCTGTTGGGGCTCCTACAGGCCTTACCAGAGATACAGCTCGCTTGCGCATCATGACGTAAAGACAACACCTGCGCAACCAGTCAATGTAGACGCATTGCAATAGCGGAAGAGCCCCATCAACATCCTGAAGGTCTGTTATGGGTCTTGGACTCGGATTTCTGTATCTGTTTCGTGGTCATATATTTCTCTTATATACAAGTGATCATCCTTCTTTAACGACGTCGATTTTTACCTCTAGGTCATATCGATTTCGTCACAAAAATGCGCATATAGAAATAAAACTCCATTGCACAACCGTGACTCAAATGCACGCCCCTAAAGGAATACATTTGAATAAAATTATCAAATATTTCAGCGGTTTACCAATAACTATTGAACCACGGTGGCCACAGCTCTATAAAATGGCAATAAATCAGTGTAAGGGGCACTCATAAGCGTATTTATGGCTACTATATTTAGTTCGACCTTAAACAAGACAGAGCTGTCAGGCAACCTGCTTATAATCCGACTATTTGCGATTTAGTCATGACTACATCTAATAAATTATTAAGAACATAAATACTATGGAACTTTCAATATATATAGAACATATATTGTTACATAAATTATAAGAAAAATAATAATAATAAAAAGAATACATATAGCAGTATTTAATCCCCAGCTGTGCACCAATGGACTTTCTTTCTATGTGCGCATTTAACATTCGCTCAAACGGTGAAGGAAAACATCGTGCGGAAACCGCCTTGCCTTAGACCCAAGAAGTCGACGTGTGTCAGGCACAAGAGGGTGTCACATGCCTATTAGATTGAAAACACATGAAACTGATACAGAAATCTGAGGCCCAGACCTAAAAAGGTTGTAGCCACTGGTTTTTTTTAAATTTTAATAGAAATATTTTTTTTAATAATTAACTGGCCGCGCTCCTACCAACTTATACATATCTGTAGCCTTGATTAAAACATTTTTTGTTACATGAGTAAATGTATTATGTCGACCGTAATAAATCCCCTATATATTACATAAAATCCATCTAAAGAAAATTCGACTAGCAAAATGTTGTTCAAAGATTCTGGCGCGCGGCCAAACAACAGCCATCTATGTCTCGTTTGTGTATAATGAAGTAATTTCCGTTATTTATTATCTGAAAGTTTGTAAAGGTAACATAAATTTATAAACAAGAGATACACTAACAAAATTCCATAGATGTGGGAAACGTTCAGGCGCGCCTCATTCGAAATCTTCTCGAATACAATGGAATAAATGCAGCAGACTTCAGTCGCAGCAACTTATGCAGATATTGATATATATCTATATTCGATAGTTTTTTGTGCCAAGCCTTTATAAACTTCTTATGCCCAATATATTAATATTCTTCTTGTGACATATACATAATTTTTAATATTACACATTTAATTTTTCACTTAAGACACTTAATTTATAGGTTTTAGGAAGAAATTACTAGGAAATTGTTAAGGAAAAAGAGTTTTCAAAACATATAATGGAAAATTCAAATTCCACATAATTTTAATAAGTTTTCAAATAGCCCTTGACATTCAAACTAACCCCCATGTGGGTCGTAGGCCCCAGGTTGGGAAATACTGGACTAATATATCTTTAAAGAAGTAGTGTTGAATTTGTACTCACATTTTTTTTTCTCTTATTTGGAAGTGGAATATTTCTTTTTTTTTGTAAATTTTATGTTACCCATTATTTTAATATATTTTAGAATTAGATATATCGATTGTAACTTGTACTGTAGAAAATGTATTACATGTGGTGCACTTTAATAAATAAGAATACAAAAATTAGTTAATAACGAGAATTTTTATACTTTCTCGTTAACATACCGCTTTGATTCGTGAAACATTGCCGTAATCAGTGGAGCGATTAAGAATAAATAGCAGCACAGTTACGGCAAATATTTGTGTAAAGATGTATATTTCCTTTATATTCTAAATACGTTACATATACTTTTAGTACAATCTTAAAATGTACCAACTATCATACCAAAAAGAAAAATAAGGCGAATTGCAATTTCAGTCAATTAAATTCGCAATGGATTTGAAATTCTCTCTTACCTAACTTGAAGGTACTATTTATTTTCTTTTATTAATACTTAGGTATTATTACTTACATTTAACGGAACAAATTATGTATTAATTTCATTAAATCTATCTGTGATCAGGTTTTGTACAATTAATAATACACGAATATATCAAGCAAAATAGTTATTGTGTGGGGCGTTATATGTTTTGCATAGGTTAATTACCAGGGGATAAGAAAAACAAAAGACGCAAGAGGAAACGTTGCGTTCAATTGTTTTATTAAGCCGTACCACATTGCTGTTCTTGATCAATCAGAATTTGACGGGGCGCGCCAACGTCTTTAGGTTAGTTCTTAGAGATTCAAAAGCAAATTAAAAGTTCTGTAGAATTGTTACTACTTTAGACAGTTGATAATTCAACAGTATAACATAAAGCGGGAAATCGGTAAGCGACATAATTGTTTATAACAAAACAAAATAAACAATGACGTTAAATCCAATCATGTTTTGCAAATAATCAATGTTGATTGTTTTTAAACATCCGAGTCATCCATGTAGAGCGTCATGTTTAGGCACATGTCTTGGCGGAGGTTCAGGGTTTTGTTTTAGGAAAATAAGGCCGTTCACGACTGTGCACTGATCTTGCTATGTGCGCAGTGAACACTCGCTCGTACGGGGAAAACGGTCGACGGTATACAGCCTATAAGCATGAACAAATGATCCCAAAAATATACAGAAATCTGAGTTCTATAAACCCAAAAAGTAGACGGGGTATATCAGGCACGGCAGGCGGATCACTTGCCTATAAGAATGAACAAATGATCACAAAAAAGATACAGAAATCGGTGTCCTATATACCCAAAAAGTCGACGGGGTATATCAGGTACGGCAGGCGGATCACTTGCCTATTAGAATGATCAAATAATCACGAAACAGATACAAAGATCTGTTTGTAGCGTCATTGCTTTTTATATTATTTCCGGTTGACAGTGATTGTGTAAAGGAAAGGATTATTCACGTTTCATAATAAAGTGTTTTGCCAAATATAAAGATGAAAATATACTTTATGATTGAAGCGCGTGGCAATAAAATTTATTTGCGACCACTCCAAGCAATAACACAGGTGCGCAGCTACAGATATTATATATCTGGACAGAGTAACTCGCGAGCAATGATAATGTTTTTGTACACATACTTACATTTAAATAATGTTTTAAAGTTTTAAAACACGATTAAGTAGTAGCGAAGTAACTATTAAATTTCTAGTGCCCCTAAACTTAGAGCGAAGTTGAGATCTTCAATTCCTTTGAATTAATAAGATTAAAATAAGTAACACTTATGTAGAACCGAAACACATTAATTTATGCTATGTATTATGGTACATGCGTATGCCCAGAACTCAAAATCTATCCTATTTCATTAGGAAAT
This sequence comes from Pieris melete, assembly GCA_963693345.1. Lineage (NCBI taxonomy): Eukaryota > Metazoa > Arthropoda > Insecta > Lepidoptera > Pieridae > Pieris > Pieris melete. Next base: position 240,773 of record CAVNZK010000122.1, read on the forward strand.
AGTTTGAATATTCGGATCTCGATATGTCGTAGTTTCCGAGAAAAGTGAACAACAAAAAGTGGACAAACACACAAACGAAAGCACACGTGCTTGAAAGCCTAATTTATAATATCGGTTAAAAAAGCTTACAAAAACACGCAAGCAGGTAGGAAATATTAAGTAGATATTTATTTTTTATTATAGTATCCAATATAGATCACATTCTGCAGTTCTCTTCCATCGATTTAATTCAATCTAATGGAAAGCCAAGCCCCCATTAGAATACTGCAGTATGTTCGATAAAGATGTGATAATATTTACATTACCTTACGTTTGATGTGAGTGTTTTGTTCAGAGGTATAAATATTAAATTTAACTAATTATAGGAGACACAGAAATGAACAAAAAAGGGAATCTTATAATTAAAAACATGTTATTAAATTGATAGAAACTATATGGATCATATAAAGTATCAAAAATAAATGCTATTATTAGAATATTGGCTATAACCTGCACACCCACACAATATTATTATTTAAATATATATATAACAATATTATTATTTAAACATAAACATTTGACAAAAAATACAATAAAGAACATGAGTAACAAACTAAGAACAAAATTGTAACAACACTCAATCAAAAATAACGAAAACATCTAAACGAGAGATTTTCATAGTTCAGCGCTGAAAAACTAATATGTCGCGTAGTAAGAGCCCACAAGGGTAACAAATACATAAAGCCGAATTTACATTACGAAACTAGTGGCTCGGAATTAGTTTTATGACATAAATTTCATCAACAATTTCACGTGTAAATTTACAGTTTCATAATGCATGCATCGGTTTCGCGACACTGGATAAATTTCGTGCCATGCGCATATTTTTTGTAAAACTAATGTCACGCAACTACTTTCACGATGAAAACGCGACACGAAACTAGTGTCGCGAAAGCATTTGCACAGGGCAGACGTGTGTGTTTGAGTGCATCGTGCAGCTAAATGAACGCCAAAATGGCAAACCAACGTTGGTCAGTTGATAAAAATATAAAATTCATTAACGAATACCAGCGTAACGAGTGTCTTTGGGATCCAAAACACCCTCAATATAAAAATAGATGCTAGAGAGGCGGCCTACAAAATTATTACGGAAACCATGGAAATGGACACTGTGAAAGAAGTTGTAAGCAAAATACGGATACTTCGTAATACTTACAACAACGAACTATTGAAAGTAAAAAAATGTAACACGACGGGTATGGGAACTGCTGAGGTGTACGTGTCTAAAATACCGTGGTTGTCTCATATGCAAAGATAACCTTTTTTGAATTTTATATATTAACATCTGTACCACGACGTTCTGCATCGCAAAATGAAGCTTTGATGTTGACAGAGCCATGTCGTTGATGATACTGTTGATTTCACGACACTATTATTTTTTGTTAAAGTAGTTTCACACGTGCTGCAACTATTTTCATGAAACTCATTCGTTTCGTAATGTAAATTCGGCTTAAGACATAAATGACTTGTTGGCCTAGTGGCTTCAGCGTGCTAGTATCATCTCTGAAGTCATAGGTTCGATCCCCGGCTGTGCACCAATGGACTTTCTTTCGATGTGCAAATTAAACATTCGCTCGAACGGTGAAGGAAAACATCGTGAGGAAACCGGCTTGCCTTAGAGCCAAAAAATCGACGGCGTGTGTCAGGCACAGGAGGCTGATCACCTACTAGCCTATTAGAGTGAGAGATGAAACAGATACAGCTATCTGAGGCCCAGACCTAAAAAGATTGTAGCGCCACTGATTTATATATTTTTTAATAATTAAGCCGCAAAATAATTTAAATTTAATGAAGTCATTCTTTAAATAGTCATCTGCGGTTTAACGAGAAGTAAAACACGATACATTACACTCGTAAAGTATTTGATGAACGTAAAAAACGCGAAACGAAATTAGCACTAATAAAAAAGCGATTTAAAATCACGATTTATGCACGCTATGACGGAAATAAACCGGACTATCGGAGAAATTTTATGTTCAATTGTTAACCGATACGTTTGGGTATGACTAAAACATTAAGAATTTAATTTACATTTATTATTACATTAATAGTTCAAAGTACTTCAATCTATTATATATATTCATCCAACCAAAAATACGCATTTTTGCGAGTTTTAGCAAGTCCTCGTACTGCGTCTGAACCAATACATTCTTTGAGGAACGGTTATTGTTGAGGTCGCAAAAATTTTGTTAAGGTTCAAGAAATCCACGTAAGGCGTAATCTAGTAATGTATTGAAGTCACTAACATATTTTTGATAAATAATTTTCGTTCAGAGGTGACCAACAACTTATTAAAGAGAAGGCAAGGGAAACACGATAACTTCCAGTACAATATGCCGCTAGGGACTTAGTAGTATAATGCGATAATGTTGCATGGTATATATTATGCCAATATGAAACCAGGGATTAATCTACCTATACTAATTTCATTTTTTTCTCACAGTGGTTGCCTGGAAGAGATCGCTCCAAAGCGATAATGTCTGCTTTATCACTATCTTTGCCCGACGTTTTATTTGTTTATTTTAATTATACTGTATTTTTGTACTACAACGAAATTTTAATAAATAAATAAAATATAATAGCAAAACAAATCAAGAATTACAAAATAAAATATTTACAAAAATATCCGGCTATGCAAAGACAGGATATGTAAATTTAAAAAAAGGACCAGACAATTTATTAACACTTACCGAATAACTAACTCCAGCACATCCTCCCGTTCGAAGACCTTGCAGTACAGATGCAAAACCTTCAGACAGGTGTACTGCAGCCCTGACCATGCGACATCAGCGGATTTCAACGCCTGCGCCCACGGGCAATTCTCATGCCTTGTCAGGCACAACATGCCGTGATCAGTCTCGGTTGGAGGCATTTAATCTTTGGTACTCTTTGGTATTTTAAATTTCATGAAGGTATTTCCGGATGTCGTTAAACCGGATAGAGCTTTCGCTTTGAGATCTTTCGCCAATTTTATTATTTGGTGTCGTTTTAATTGTGATTGATATTTTTTGTTAAAGGTCAAATTAAAGTAAACGCCAAAAAAAATATTCTAAGTATTTATTTATTTGCTTATCAGTATTCCTACAGCTATTTATAAAATATCTATACAATTACATTATACACAAAAGCCTAAAACGGAATACACATTCAAACATAAAACACAGTTAACAATTACTGCCTATATAGAAATATATTATGTTTATCTATGTATAATATGTATGTTAGCTGTAAGATTACTAATAAATAAATAAATACATACATATTAAATTGTAAGGTGCATTGATTATTATAATATATTTAGTATAAAAAAGGAATAACAAAGCCATTATATTTAATACCAGAGTTTTTCATATTTTTAAAGCATTTTTTAGTTATATTTAATATTTGCTGGTATTTCGTGTTATAATCTGAACGTATACGATATATGACCGCGTTACGTAAATAGTTTGTAAAAGACAGAGGAATTTGAAATAGTTGAGGTTGCCTTGTATTGTAAAGGGTTTTTCAACAAGAACTTTGTTTTCTAAAACAAAATAAAACAAAGAATTTAGAGGAAAATGAATAAAATTTTTATTGTATTACAAAGAGAAAAGTTTGGCAATTATGAATGAAAAATGATATCTGGCAAATGTCCACCACGACCACGCTGACAGATGTTGATTCTTTCATCAAAATTTTTAATCACTTATTGGCAAAATGGAGGGTCTATTTCGTTAATGACATCACGGATTTTGAGTTTTAAGGCTGCAATCGATTCGATTGGCTCCGTATAGACTCTGTCTTTAACATAGCCCCACAAAAATAATCCAGTGGTGTTAAATCACACGATCTGGCTGGCCACTTAACAGCTGAATTTCGCGAAATTATGCGCTCGGGAAATTTGGTTTGCAATAAATTGATCGTTTCATTGGCTGTGTGACATGTGGCACCGTCCTGTTGAAACCACATTTCAGTGATATCCATGTCATCAATAATAGGCCAAAATTTAGTGGTTAACATCTCGCGATACCGTGATCCATTGACTGTTACCGCATTTCCAGCCTCATCTTCGAAAAAAAACGGCCCAATCACGCCTCCAGACCACATAGTGCACCACACAGTAACACGTTGAGTATGCAAAGCCTTCTCAATAATTGCTTTAGGATTTTCAGAAGCCCAAATGCGACAATTTTGCTTGTTGACGTACCCTGACAAATGAAAATGGGCTTCGTCTGAAAAAATGATTTTTTCAGAAAAACCAGCAGGTTGTTCCTGAATGAACTGAGCGAATCTGCGGCGATTTGAATGGTCGATCAGCTTTAATTCCTGCACCAGTTGAATCTTGTAAGGCTTCAAAGCCAAATCCTTTCTCAAAATTCGCCATGTTGTGCTTTTGGATAACCCCAATTGTTGAGAACGTCGTGAAATTGACAAATTTTGATCTTCTTCAACACTGTGGCTCACGGCGGCGATGTTTTCTGTTGAACGACCCGGTCGAACAAGTGTTGGTGTTGGCACATTTTGTACCGAGCCTGTCGACTCAAATTTCGCGACCAAATTCTTAACAGCGGTCTCAGAAGGACGATTATGCTGGCCGAAAATATCACGAATTTTACGAAATGTAACTTTAACAGAACCACCATTTTTATAGTGGATTTGAATTATTTTAATGCGATTTTCGAGCGAAATTGAATTCATTGTAATAATTGCCAAAGCACCTGCTACGAATACCGCCAAAAACTAAATGTCAAAACTATCACGTTCTCGGTGTTGCCACAATTGAAAAACAAACTTCTTGTTGAAATACCCTTTATGAAGAGATAGGAGAGTGTACATTTTCTTAAGAAGCTTTAACAAGATTATCTCAGTTCTATCATTCATAGGAACAAGCAATAAACATATTAATTCTGTTAGTAAATCTATTGTACCTATTGGACTGCGGTATGGCCCGACGGATACCGATCCCTATTGGCACTTAAAAGGTAAGGGTCCAGTTTTTGTTGCTACTGATATATTACATATTGGTCGTATTTGGCAAAATTATAACTGATTAATCTATATGCTTCGATATATATCGAACATCCGGCCGAATCACTGCATAATAAAATCTTAATATATATAAATTACGTGTCACGTTGTTTGTCCGCTATGAACTCCTAAACTACCGAACAGATATCAATCAAATTTGCACACCGTGTGCAGTTTCATCTAACTTAAAAGATAGGATAGCTTACATCTCGATTTATACCCGCAATATTATTTTGTTGCAAAAATTTGTTTATTATTTGATACAATTTTAACAGATGGCGCTGTGTTAAAAGTACCAACGTTTCACATAAGCTGTCTACTTTTCACATAAGTTCTCCCACCGTTTCCCTTGAATAGTTTACTACTATATAATATAACAAAAACCTTAGCCACAGCAACGCTTGGACGATCTGCTAGTAATTTTATAAAAGTTTCTAGCTAGTTATATATATATATAATATATATATTATGGCTATGTGGTTAAATGGATAGCCCATTATGTAGCTATTAAATAAACAGGCGCACAACTTGTTAGGTTCCTTATATGGCAACTAATATTTCCTGTCATTTACTCATCTGTGTGTACGAATTTAGACTTTATCACTATTGAATTAAGAAGTATATTAGTACGTTATCAGAAGCAGATGTTCAAACTCAAGCAACGAGGTTTAGAAGTCAAACTAAATCTCATGTCATTGTGATTAATTTATTCTAAGTTTGTATTACGAGTTTTTTGTTGTGTTCTTGTACATAAGGTTGATTAGACTAAGCTTTTAATATATATTAAAAACTATAGGTATTTTTTTCCACTTTGGATTATAAGATACTCTTGGACTGTAGGATTCAAGTGTACCTACAGGTGGTAATTAAAGATTTAAGATGGCGCCTGTACAATTATTATAATATATTAATAATACAATTTTTGTGCAGTATTGTATATGTACACACAAAATTGTAAACCTCAGGATTTTCAGTCAAAATTCAATCGTTATTGGAAATAAGATTTCCCTAAACTTTTACAATTCAATATACTATACATCTACAAATGTTCAATTAGAATCCATATCTAACTTGAAGCAATTTAAACTAGGACGCTATTATAAGCGTGCGACTCAACTTTGATTAATAGGAGGATGTTTATTACATTGTCCTATGAGGAATGCAAAATTGGCTTACAGGAAGTAATTTAGATAAGACTATTAAGTAATTTTATATTCAACTCGTGTAATAATAATAAATGCTTTTTTCGGATACAGTATGTTGAATATTAAGTTTTATGCTGAAGATTACAACATAAGCACATGGGCTTGCGGGAGGCTTTTCGCCTCAAGTGCCAAAAGCCTCGTCCACTCTCCAGCGTTAGCGTGTCTCGCGCCGCACCGCCGAAATTTTTTCATTTTATTTGTAAAAATGTCTAATTGCTTTTGAGGTCGTCCTCTACTATGCTTTCCGTATCATTTTTAAAAACTTCTACGACAGATGAACAAAACGTCAAATATTGTTTTGATAGTTAAATATCTAGGGTGCAAAATCATAAATATTGTAATTTTTCCTCCCCATCTTAAGAAAATTAATGTCGTTTGTGTCATTAAAATTAATGGAGTGGAAACTGTAAAAGTTTACTGTAATATATAAACATAATAATGTCGAAGCGAGAAGGAAAACAACACGGATAATTTATTTCCTAACCACTGAAATCCTACGAACTTAAAACGTATATATATAGAATTTTAACAACAAATCTAACGTAACTGAGTTTGCTGCAACTGTGCTGCTATTTAAAATAGGGTACGTGAAAATCCTTTGTTCATAAAATCGAATATATAGGGAACCCTGGAAGAAATCGCTTGTTAGCGATAAGGCCGCCCGTTGCCTAATAACTTATGTAACCTGCTTTTTATATTTTTTATATGTATGATTTTGTATATTATGGTAACGAAGTAAATAAACCAATATATCGCCTGGTATGTTTTGGTAACTCCAAAACATACCAGGTTATATAAACATACAAAGCTTCGTGGGGTATTTTGTACTAAATGGAGACGTGTCAGAAATCGTAAGAAAATCGTAAATTGTCGTCCGTTGTCACCTTTTATTAAGATGTAATTATATTTTTTTTAAATTAATTAATTAATTATTATATGGAACTGGGGGCAAACGAGCACCTGATGTTAAGTGCCCATGGACACTTGCAATGCCAGAAGGCGGACGGCGTTGCTGGTCTTTTAAGGGTTAATACGCCCTTCATGGATAGCTGGATCCACAAACCGATTGTGCGTGGCAAAGCAGTGTATTTTTTTTTCAAATTACTTATACCTCTTCACAAGGAAGAGACTTTATTATACACATATATGTACTTCAATATTCTGGGACTATATTTCATGGGATGCCGAACCACCTGGTGTCGCCACAGGCTACAAACCTGTTTCATTTTTATTTCCTATTTGAAGTTGCTGAACTATCAAAGTTCTCAAAGATTCTTCAGGTACATTCTGTGTTCAGGGTGTGTCATAAAGCTTTTATCAGAGCCACGTTTGTTTTCTGTTTTAGTTCGTAGGTACCTCTGGATGCCCCATACGCTGGAAAGTCCAGCAGCTTCATGTAACCAAGTTGATATACATTACTTCCTCTGCGTTATTGAAACGTATCTATAGTAACTTATCTATTAAATATAAGACAGCGAAAAGAATTAGCTTACTGCTAAACGGCTCTCGACCCATTTGAAACCCTACTTCTTAGATATTGCAATTTGCAATAATCTAATTTGTACTAACTTGTAAATAGAACATGAACTGGCATAATGCTCATAAGACCATCTACGCAGGAGCAGAAATATTTTTTTATATTTATAAGCTGCTATATTATTCTTTAGAAATATTTTTAAGTCAATTCGGGAATGGACAACTGCCGAGGTAGAGAGAAGAAATTGGTTATGCCATGATATGGGAAAATTTTTGTATGGCAATCAAGGTTTATAATAATTTACGGAAACATTCAAAGATCTTCACGTCCACTTCCACTTAATACTACTTTTGGGAAAAAAATGAAATGATTATTCGAGTGAAAAATTATCATTAATATTAATATGATAATGTCATAAAATATTTTAATAATGTGATGCAGTGATAAATTATATAAAAATCGACTATGATATGATTCATAATATAATGTAATTTGTAGCTTCTATGTAAGATTCTACCTTAAGCCAAATTGTGTGGCAGAATCTGCGAAGTTTAGATTGTACCACTATTACATTTTTGTACAAATAAACTATTATTAATAATATAAAATATACTTTTCAATACAGATATAAAATTAGGCTTTTCTATCTTTTTGAAACTTCTCGCTTATCCGTAATCTCAAATCGGTGTTCCATATGTACTATATGATAATCCATATATAATTATTACGATGTAACCTTGGTGTTAATGAAAACTATTTTTCATCTTTCAGTTTGTGAGTAAACCGATCAGACACCTTTCAAACATCGCTTTACTATGTTTTTGTGCGTTTCGTAATCACATACTAGTTTAGATAATCCTCGCGACTTCGTTCATATTTTACGGCAATCTGTGATTAAACGTACAAGTTTATTGTAGATAGTTGAGCTCCGTGGTAGGCCGTGTTAATTCGAATAAACACGGATTCTTAGGGACAAATACCAGCGTAAATATTTATACTATAATCAATTCGAACTCTGTGTTTGGATGCCTGATCAACCACTCTTCAGCTTTAAATCAAAGTATTCTAGATATAAATTTAAAAAAAAAATAAGTGGACATTGAACGAATTTCGCAAATAGAATTAAGCTCGGACAAATTTCTTTAAAGTCAAAGTCAAAAATCATTTATTCGTATAGGTAACACAATGTGAATATGAACGTCAAAAAAAGAAATTACATTAAATGCTTCTAATTTTACATTTACCAGTTCTCAAGTCAAGTGCGTAGAACAGAAGAGAAGAACTGGCAATAAACTCTACTCTTTTTCTAAATCTTCAACGACATTTTCGTAGATATTTGATAACGTATTTAACTTTACTATCGACTTAGTAGTTTCGGAGTTTATATCCAATAGAAACAAAATATGACATTTACTCTTTATAGTATACGATTATGGTCTGACAAGGTTTGCAAAAGATAAATAAATAAGATAAATATACGTAACCTAGCTTACTTCATCGTGACATAATAACAAACAGCGTCCCGCGAAGGTCGCACCGGTAAATATAAATAAGCAAGGAACAAATATAATTTTTAAACATGGTTATACATATTTAGACATTCACATAAAAATCTGATGGGTGATTTTTTTAATGCAAATCGTTAGTTTTGCCATTAAAGATGGTTTCTAATAAATAACTAAATTATTTATAATATACGTTCTGTCAGTATGCAAAACTTATAACCTAAGAACACTTGAGCGTGCTACTTTCAACCCTAAGGTAGTGTGATGTTTTTTTTATATTACATGAGGCAAACGGGCAGGAGGCTCACCATGTTAAGTGATACCACCGCCTATGGACACTCGCACTGCCAAAAAGCGCGCTGCTGGCCTTTTAAGAATTGGTACGCTCTTTTGTTGAAGGACCCAGGGGCTTGTGGGCAGCTGGTTTTACATAGCGGTGGTGCGCGGAGAAATTGCCTTAAGAAACGCTCAGTTATGGAACGACGGACTACAAGATACCGGTGGTATTTTGTATTCTGCCTTGACGTCCGATGATGAAATTCATTGATAAATTGCAGTAAATCTGCTTACGTTATACTTGAACGGCCTCTAGCGGAATTTTTTAACAACCCTAAAATTACCCAATGGTAATTTTAATTCATATATTTGAATGATACAGGTCGATATTTTTCCACACATTTACGTTATATCCGGTAGATAATCTTTGCATTTGATATATCAGATCTTAGCCAAAACAAACAACAGCTGAGTTTTATCAGTAACGGAGTAAATTGGCGCGATTAATATTTTCATTTCATTGCGCGAAATTAAACGTCTTCCTGTATCTGAGTATGTTTGTGTTTGCGAAGTCTTCATCATTTCCGGTTCACCATTATTTAAACTCTCAGCGAGACAATAAAACAAAATGATAGAAATTGAATACATATAGGTATGTGTAGTGTTTAAAGAAAGAGTACCTATACTCCTCCCTCAAGCGTCGGCAACGCACCCACTAAAATGGGTGTTTATGGGCTGCGATGTCTGCGTTTTTCAGGCGTTCCGCTAGATATTTTTCAAAAAAAAAAAAATAATAATCTCTTGCTGTTCGTGATCGCTGTTATGCGGGCGGAGTCGAACGGGCATACATTTCGTTTATATACGCTATAGAAGTGTTATATAATCAAACTTATGTAGGCCATACACACTACGGTCTACCGGAGGGGTCCACCTGTGCAGGTATGCCTGCGCAGGTGTCACTCGAAAGAATCGATTTTCGATCTTGCGCCTGTCGCCTGTGCAGGTTTAAAAACCTGTACAGGTCTATTCCCATACACATTCCGGTATAGGCATACCTGCACAGATGGACCTCTCCGGTAGACCGTAGTGTGTATGGCCTACATTAAAGACGAAAGAAACATTTCTTAAAATAGAGTAGGTACTGTAATTTGGCTTCAGTACGCTCACTGTATTCTTAGGCAAGCCTTGTGACCACTGCCCTAATTTTTAGTGAAACTATTGAGTATATATGGATAGGAACGTACAAATAGGTAAATAAAGTATTAGATATACCTATATATGTAGTTATATTTGAGTTTGCCACAGCTGTCTCCCTATGTCGTTCAGATTAGAAATATTAAACGTCGCCAAATTCGCATCTGTTCGCTATGAATATTCTTAATACTCCTTTTAAGCTTTAGTTACAGTAAACAAAAATATATTAGAACTCAGTTTAATCCAATAAAAAAGTATTTATTTTGTATTTAGCACTAAGTATGACCCAAGCAGGATTTATTATTATGTGATTGACAAATCCAATCCACTCTGAATTTACCCTAAAATGTAATGATTAATTATATAACTATGTTACCAAAAATACTATAGGAAATTCACAAATGTTCAGGACAATAAACAAGGAAACCTAATTTTAGTTGGAATAATATAGAAAATACCTATTTTCGTTAATTAAATTATTTGCAAATACTTCACATTTATATATTTAACTGTATGCGAGACACTATAAAGTATAAACTAAAGTAAACTTACGTCTTTTTCTGTTCAATTGTATTAGAGAGAGAGAGAAATTAGTTTTACTTTAAAAGGTGCAATTTATTTTTTATGGATAGTTTTTTTTATCACTAGCTTTCATATTCAGAAAGTCTAAAAATATTATAGGAACTTAACAAATGTTCGTGACAATAAACAAGGAAAACTATGTTATGTTAGAATATGGCATATGAAAATACCTGTTTGTTCTTATTTAAATTATATTACTTGAAAATACTTGTTACTTGTAAATTATCTGGAATATACAATTTTGTTTAGATGGAGATTAATAATTAAAAAGGATAATAATGATAAAAACTTTATTCATGACAAATTGGACAAAATTAATATATATATAGCTATATATAGCTAGTCCCCATACTAGGGAGTCCCTGTGTTGTGGGTAACTAGATAATTAGTCAGTGGTACATAGTACATGTTTAAAGAAGGTTTAAGCGGGCCATAGACGGACCGCATGTTGCAGTCAAGACCGACTGCAACATGCGGTTTGCTCAGGAACTGCTCGAGCGGTCCGTGTATTGCGGATATGAATTTATTATGGAAACTGCAGATCGCCGTGCGGCGACCGCTCTAGGGCAGTCGGTGTCGGCTGCAATATGCGGTCCATCTATGGCCAGCATAAGAGTTGTTATAAGTGTGCGCTGTGTCTTTGTTAGTTTTTGGCATCTCAGAGTCATGCCAAGATACGTAGTAAGGCCTCAGTAGATTCTAAATCCAATTCAGCTAGCGTAATTTTTATTATGAATATAGTTTACAACACTTTCATCGATTTGCTTTCTAACAAATATTGTTTTAAATAACAAACGAACAATAGCATCTCATGTATGTTTGTTGATGCCCCACGTGACGCATCGCTATGGATGACAGCACAATAGATCTTTTGACATAAATACATTTTCATTTGCAAAGCAAATGTAGAAAACAGTTTTAAGCCCACACTTGTAGATAAAACCGGATTTCATCTTTCTTGCCCGTCTTTTTCTTTTACTTCACAGATTCTTGATTGCTCTATTCTTTTACTGGAATGACGCCGCTTGGTTTAGCGTTAATTCACTATGAACAACGACGATTTGGCCCCTAGTGACTTTTTCCAGTTCTCAAACCTTAAGAGAATGCTCGCTGGACAGAAATTTTGCGCTGACGAAGAGGTAATCGTCTATACTGAAGCCTATTTTGAGGCTAAGACAAATCGTACTATAAAAATGGTATCGAAAAATTGTATGACCGCTATAATCGTCGTATCGCTCTCGAAGGCAATTAAATAATCAAGTCAAATTCTATCATAAATAAAAAAAATGTGTGTGTACCTACTAGTGTACACACGCAAGAAGTAAAACCTCTTTATGACCATATTTTTCGAAAAATGATCTACTATATGCAAATTTACAGAAATTGGATAAATAAAGTTAAATTAGATAAAGTTTAACAAAAGGCTTTTATTATTATATACATGAATACACATACAATTATTTCATTTTAACTTATTACTGTACTACTATGTAGTACTAAGATTATTACAGAATTTCATTAGTTGTAATAGAATTATTAGTATTACTATCATCGTTATTATAAATTTTTGTTACTAATGGCTTCGAATCTCTTCGGATCAACCGTGGTAGGGACAAGAAAAAGATGGCGCGTAACCGAAAAATGTGACAAATGTGTGTAAACCTTTTTCCAACGCCGATAAAGAAGTTTGACTTCAAAAAGCAACATGGTGCGTAACCTGCTACAAAATTTCTCCCATACGTCGATAAAGAAGTTTCACTTCAAAAGATGGCGCGTAACGGAAAAATGTGACGCGTAACGCAAAAATGTTACACTAAATTTTTTTCGAACCCCGATATATAGATAGGATAGGCACTGTTAAGAACATACTCGGAGCTGAGAAATGTCTTTGCCCTCTACGTTCACGTTACGATTGGAGAAATGGACGTCATATCGTGACGTATTATGTCTCGTGGTAAGTGGTAACGCGTTGACCAATCAGAATCAAACGAAATGCGCTGTCGTTTCGTCTTTTATAAATGTTTAGTAAAAATTAAGCCCGGTTATCTTTACAAATTTAGAATATACAGTTTAGATTTTTTATAATTTTTTTTTTATCCCAATATCCTAACTTCCTTCAGCACCATTGATCGGAACCCCTTCAAGGGTAGAGGCCCCCTCCAGCTTTTCCAAATATAAACATGGCTTTCTTTATCCATTCGCTTCCTGCTAACGCTTCTATTTCTTCTAACCACCTTTTTTATTAATTAATAAACAGTTATTTAAAAGGTTGATTTTTTTGTGCTATTTGCAGTGATTAGTTAGTTGACAGAGTGTGTTCATAATTCTAGCACATGTCTCTTGTCAAGGTACATAAACAGCGATATACAAGATAAGATTGTTATGAAAATAATTCTTCAATGAATATAACGATAGAAATGATAAAGGTACTTTTAGAATAGCAATTCTTTAGTTCCATTATCATTGAATAAAAAACTTATTAAAATGCACGTTCTAGTTAATAAAAAGCAATATATTGATAATGTTTTTTGTAGATCGCACAGTTAAACACTAACTCAACTTGCTCTGTTAACTAATACACAACTATTAACTGATTTACGAAATGTATGCCGAAAAACATGCGACGGTAACCCAACGTTTGGATATGGAATTTCAATATCCGTTGCGCTTTTCTCGACTTGGGACTTCGTCGTTCAAAAACTTAACGTTGAAGTCGAGAATGCTATTGGGAGTTGCAAATATTTACGAATGATTTCATTAAAAACTAGTTTTTTAGCTTCGAATTTGGTCTACTAAACATTTAAATCTATAATTTGGCTTAATATTAACCTTAAAAAAGCCTCTGAATTACGCGTTTAAAGTAAATTCATGTATTAAACTGTCATCAGTTTTGGAGTAAATGAAGGAAAGGCATATGAAGGAAATAAAACTTATTTGGAGAGATTAACCAGATTAATAAAAAAATAATCAGTGTTAACTGTATGCAACGCATTCTATTAACAAAACTAATCATTCGTATTATTCTTTCAAATTGTGTTTACAGAGAAATAAGTTCTTTGGTTAAAACACTTTAAACGTTCCAATTAGATAATACATCCATGTATTATCTAATTGTTAAATTTGCAAAACTATCCTAACAGTGCACGATTTGAAGCTGTTTCTAAAACATGTTTATATTTTTTTCACATAAAATAACTTTACAAACGTGCTTTAGTGACGCGTTAATGATATTAATTTTCCCGCAGATCTAGTATTTTTTTTAATAATAAATTTGATTAATAGATTATTCCTTGGCACTAAACCAAAAACTTAATTTATTGGTGATACGTATTTTCACAGATTTTAATTTATAACGTCGTTAATCATAAATATTAATAGTCGAAAGGTAATCTCTCATGGGTTTTGGTTTAATCTCTCATTTTTCATTAGAGATAAAGCGTTATGTGCATGTCGATTTTTGATTCTAAGATTTGCTCGATGTTTTCTTTTATACACAATTTTTTTTATACACAATCAAAAATCCATTGGTCACGTGACGGTAATAAGGTTTTTGGTCCGAAAGCTCAACTACATACAAAATGTACATTAGATTTATTGAGTGAGGCTTCAAACTATGTACCTATCAATAATGGTACTTATAGAGAATAAGAATTTTTGTTGTATTATTTATAAGCATCGTGTTTAACATGTGTAGAAATGTATTATAAGTAGGTACAATGTACAGAATTTTGTGCGTCGGTTAAGGGCAATACTATTAATGTAGATTGTAGAACATTTCTAATATAATTTTTAGTTTTTTAGCGGATTTCAGTATAGATTCCTTGAAGAAAGATGAACACGTAAAAGCTGTTCGAACAGATACAACTAAGAAAAAATATTATTAAAAATTAAACAGTAATTCAGTAATGTTTTGGTGTAAACAATAGCATTATGTCCGACCGATTGTTAGGTTATGATATTTTTTAATACTTCTTTTGTTTACAATTTTCAAATTGGCAAAAGATCTCTATAGTTAAACGATATGTGTAATACTCACTTTTATTCACTAAACAATTAAAAGTTTAAAACTGATACACATCTTATCATTGAAATACCTTCGTGAACATAATTACACTTAAAAACACTATCACTGACTAGAAAGATAACGACTTTTTCGCGTAAACGCGCGCGACTTCGCCTTCCGACGGACGAATGACAAATGAGCGTCAACGAGTTTCGGTCCTTGTTTACGGCGATTTACTCGCTCAAGTTCAAGGGATGAGATTGTAGGGCTGTCAAAAATTACAGTTTGAAACACGAAACAGAGAGTATGTTAGATAAGTTGGCTAATGTCATTAGACAAATATTGTATTATTATATTAGTCAATTCAATTTCTTTTTCCTTCTGACTGTACAGAAGCAAACTTTCCCCTTACAACATGTGGATCGTGAGGTTTTGACTATATAATATAAAAGTTTATGATAGATAGAGGTGTGTTAGAGTGAACCCAAACTACGAATGCAAAACTAAATTATTAATAATTGTAATATTTCAAGTACATAAAAATACAGCAAAAGGATTAAATAAACATAAGAACTAACTGAATTGCACTAAGTGACTTAGTGACTGAAGTACTATGTATATTGTATAGTTTGAAAAAACACTATACAATATAAATAAACGGTAAATACATATGAATCATAACCATTATTTAATCATACAATTAAACAAAACGCAAGAAAAACAGTACAATGTGGAAATTTTTGTTCTGACATTTAAAACCAAAAACATATAAAATTCAATATGCCATCAAACATAATTGTATAAGATTATAAATGGTTATTTAAATTATTAACTAGATTTTAGTAACATGTTAAACGTGTCCTGAAAAAGTATATTTTCTAAAAATAATTGTACATCATAATATAGTCACGAAATTTAGCAGAACTATGATAACGATAAACATGACTAATAAATACTCTTTGTTTTAACGTACATTTTTGAATTGATCAAAGGGATGTTTTAAAACTTATTAAACAGTAAAAAAAATCTTACATTCATGCAATACTATAAACCTGACAATAGTTACCATGGACGTCATGTTAATACATATGTGCTCCGTTGCTGCTCCTTTTGGAATCACCCAGATCTTTTAACACCATTAGACGACTTAATCAAAATTAGCTTAGAATCACTACTTAATATGCAGCTGAACGAGCAATCTTGGACCCAAGCTTCCCTACCCATCCGTTATGGTGGTTTAGGGATTCGCAAAATTTCCAGTGTCGCTTTGCCAGCTTTTCTATCTTCTGTCCATAGTTCAGCAAATCTCATAAGTAAAATTTTAAGGGCTTCCCCTTCAAACTTTGAGATTGCTGGCTTGGAAGAAGCTAGAAACGCTTTCTTGTTTGCATGCCCAGGTCAAAATTTTCCATTATCTCTAAATTCACAGAGGAGCTGGGATGACATACACTGCAAACTGACTTTTGACGATCTTTTGAGTTGTAGTACAGGTTCGGCGCGTGTTAGGCTTTTGGCCGTGGGTACGCATGAGGCCGGCTACTGGCTTCACGCTTACCCATCGTCAAATACAGGAACTTTTCTTGAGCCTGACACGCTTCGAATCGCAATCTGTCTACGGCTTGGGGTTCCGGTCTGCGCTCCTCATATATGTCCATGTGGCAGTGATGTCGACAAGTTAGGACATCACGGCCTGTCATGCCAAAAAAGTGCAGGCCCCTTCTCGAGACATGCCGCACTTAACGATATCATACGCCGTTCCCTTGCCACCGTCAACGTGCCAAGTCTACTTGAGCCGAGTGGTATTGCAAGAGACGATGGCAAGAGACCGGACGGTATGAGTTTGATTCCATGGAAGATGGGTCGGGTACTGGTATGGGATGCAACCTGTTCAGACACGCTGGCCCCTTCCCATCTACATGGAACCAACTACAGAGCTGGTGCGGCTTGTGAAGCGGCTGAAAAAAATAAAGCATGCAAATACAGGGGTCTGGGCTCAGAATATGATTTTGTCCCATTCGGTGTCGAGACCCTTGGTCCGTGGGGTCCTAGCGCTTTAAGGCTTTTTAAAGAAATTTCAAAAAGGTTAGTCGACATCACAGGAGACCGAAGATCTGGCAGCTACCTCGGACAAAGAATTAGTCTAGCAATTCAAAGGGGGAACGCTGCCAGTATCTTCGGAACCTTGCCTAAAGGGACTCCTTTTAATGATATATTTTAGTTTATGTTAAGTTTAGTTATTTATTTCAATGTATATTATTTTATTATTAGTTTTAAGTATCTAATAATAAAAGATATATGAAAGAGAAAAAATCCTTCAAATAACATCTCCAAATGAAAACTTAATATAAACGTGAATATAAAACATTTTCTAAAAATTATTGCCAGCCCTAACATAAGTGACCAGCGTTCCACGAGCTCCACCTACACTAACGTACTTGTTACAGGTGGGGTCATGACGGGTTGGTCTGATTTATTTTTCTTTTCCTTGCGATAATGGAGGGAACACCTCTATGATGTCATCAAATAAATTGTATACTTTAAGTAACGTGGCAGGTGATAATGTAGAATTTGTCTTTACTAAAAGATGGTTCAAGTTACCTTTGGGTCCATCAACTAACCTTAAACAAATGAGACTATTAAAATATAATCATTATAAAGTGATAGATTTGTGTGCGTAGTTTAATGTTTATTTATGTTTTAATTTGGTTTACAAAATTAATTGAAAGCTTCATCTTAAAGTAATAAAAATCGCCGTCTTGTTTTTGCTTTTTGACTGACTTCGGACAACCGAGGAGGAGGAGGTTATCACATCGACTTATAATAATTATTATATCTATGATCGAGGTGCCGAATTATCAATTACTTTTTAAACATTATTTATAGATTTCATACCCTGTATTTTAATTAATTATCATTAAGTCCGTTAATTATTGGTAATACAAGAAATATTGTTAATCAATACTTTTTAGTGGACTTTGAAGACTATTTTCATTTAACTTTGATTTCATGAAAAATTCTGATATGACTTTTAGTTTCCGAGTATTTTATTCACAAACTTACATACATACGAAATTTAGCACAAGTGCTTGGAAGCCTCAATATCATACTTAAACCAGTCCAATACCCTTTTTGAAGCCGGTAAAAAAGTTCCTACTAGAACAACTATCTAACGACAAATTTGATAAAGCTTTAGAAATTTTTATATTTTAAGATTATGTCAGCTTATATTCGTTGCAATATTTTACGCACAGCGTACAACGAATGCAACGATAAGAATTCCAAAACACAAATACAGTGACTAATACGACGAAAATGCCGTCACATAAACAGAAGAGAACGAATGAGTCAGCAAACGCCTTTATGTACGTCTATATTAATAAAAAAATACGTATCTTTACAGTTAACTAACTGAACAATCTTATTGTATGGTTCCTGGGTCACCGGGGTGATTTAATTATTAGAGGATTTTATTTTTACTTGAACCACTCGTGTACAACAATGCATTATATGCGAAATTGCTATAAAAAAATTAATTTAATCTAATTTAAATGTTGTTGCCTGTTGTTCTGGCTTTATCTTTCATCTATGCTACAATATTCCTAAGTAACAGAAAAAAGAACAAGACCCTACCATCTTTTAGGCTCCGATTTTCTGTATCTGTTTCGCAAACATTTGTTTCTCAGAGGCTCAGACTGCTGTGCGTGACACACCCCGTCGATTATGGGTTTCCTTACGGTGCTGTCCTTTACCGTACGAGTGTTAAATGCTCACGTAGACAAAAAGTCCATTGGTGTACTGCCGGATATCGAACCTACGACATCAGGGATAAGAGTATCACGCATTTCCAAAATATTTAAAAGAATAATAAATGTTTAGATGTGTACCATTTAAGAATTTAATCATTTGCTATACAATTTTTGACAGGCGAGATGATTACAATGTTGCAAATGTCGAAAACTTTTTCCGTGACAGTTTTGACAGAAAACAGTCAAAATATTTATAAATCTATGACTTTTCTAGTCGAAAAATAATTAATTTATATATGTAAAAGCAAGTCTTTTTTACAAAACTTAAGTATTAATAATTTGAACAAAATATTAATGAATCAAAAAATTGTGATATTTAAGTTTACTTGTGTCGTACATAGATGGCGTAAACCGTTATATTGATTTTGTTGTTCTATTCCGCACTAGATGGCGCGAAAAATACTAACTTCTAAATTTATTGAAGTAAAAGTAAGCGCCTTTAAAAAAGACTTACATTGTTTTTACTACTGAATTAATTTCACAAATTATTTTGAAAGGTGCTATTTTCCTCCAGTCTGAAGGAATCCTCGACTAGTCTTAACACTAATAAAATAAGATTATCGCAATTGATTAGTTATTAAAATAGAATATAAAATTATAAAATATCCGTTAAATTATAAAACCGACCGAATTTTTACGTTATATAGTCACGAAGTTCAGCAGAACTATGATTTCATGTTAGTATAAGATCCCGATATACAACGACCTTCACCGAGATGCTTATTTAATGAAACGTATTTTATATTTAATTTAATATGTCAATAAATATAATCCATATCGGTTGCCTAGCAAATTTCAGTCCAGAGTATGTTTAATTAATATTTAAAAAAATTTTTTTTTATAATTTGCATGTAGTAAATTTTTTTAATTTTTTTCAATCAATATTTTTAATCAGGGTAGTATTATATAATTTTCTTTTTTACTAAAGATGTATATATACTTTAGTGTCATATAAAAAATATACACATAAATAATTAATTGATTAAAAACAACCTAACGTTTGCATATTCTATGGGCTTCATACTTTCGATTGGTATAGAATTTATCTAATAATCATACCGGTGAAATGTTTAAAAAAATATTTTCATCACGAGAATTTTATATATAAGACATACCCTTCGTCGTTGGAATAACGTTGTTTGCTCTGAGGGCGAACATTATCATGACAATAATCTTCGATTACTCAAAATATTGTATTAGTAGACACAAACAGAAGAAAACAAATGCAAATGAAATTGTAAAAGTATTATTCTCAGTAAATTGGGATTATTACACGAAACTCTGTTTTCCTTAAGTTCAACACTTTAGCACGTACAATGCGGTTTGTGCTATTCAGAATTCAATGACTCTTAAATGTGTCTGAAGCTCAGTAGCCACGACTTGGCTTATTACCTAGGTCTTAAGTTCGGACTCTGAGGAGGTAGAAAATGTTTCACATCGGTTTACAATAGCATACATTACGCATGCAAATACAGGGGTATAGGCTCCGAATATGATTTTGTCCCATTGGATGTTGAGACCCTTGGTCCGTGGGGTCCTAGCTCTATTAGGCTTTTTAAGGAAATAGCAAAAAGGTTAGTCGACATCACAGGAGACCGAAGAGCTGGCAGCTATCTCGGACAAAGAATTAGTCTAGCTATTCAAAGGGGGCACGCTACCAGTATCTTCGGAACCTTGCCTAAAGGGACCTTTCCATAACATATTTTAAGGTTAGTTACCTATTGTTTTGTTTCTTTTTACGAGTATTATCTGCTTCGTTGATATTCATTTCTGATTTAATTCAAATTTTTTAAAGTAACGAATTAACTTAAGGCTTCAAGTGAATTAAAGTTGATAAAATCGTAAATAGCATATATTATTATTATTTGTATTACATATTAACTGAAACTCCTGTTAGTTAATTTACTCTGTCAACGAGGGACTGTATCACTAATCACTACGCAGTACGCGCGTTAGTTTCATCTTAAAACGTTAACAGAGTGTGAGCCGTCTGGCAATGTGAGTGTCCATGGGCTGTGTCACTTAACATTAAGTGACCCTCCTGCCCGTTTGCCTCCAATTACATAAAAAAACATTGTAAGCCCAGCTTGGTTCTATATCCAATAGCTTCAACATAGTTATTATAGCTGGGTAGATATCATTTTATAGCTTTACAATGTCATAAGAGGCGCTGGACAGAAATCGGTGGAAACAGATTGTCCGCTCCATCGGTTACTTTGCTGACCGCGGCGCTCAGGCATGAGCTACCGACTGAATAGAGAGATAGATATATGTTATAATATGACTTTTGTTACTTGACAGTCTATCACTGTTTATTAGAAAATTTATTCACATCTAAATCGAATAAAAATGTATCCATTTCAACAAATACATTTCTCAATAGAAAGTATGTCTATAAATAAAGTACTCATTCCTGTTCTGAGTTATGAAGATGCCAGTTTAAATTAAAACGCCAATAATTACTTATCAATGTACTACTCATAATGTCTGCACCAATTGAATGAGGTCAGAACGATAAAAACTGTCTCATTCGAATTATTATATTGTAAATGGAACGTATATTATCGGACCAAATCGCGCTTGGTTTTACAATTACAGAAAATTTATTAAATATTCTAGCTAAAGTTAATTCGGCCTTTGTTTATTCCTTCTTCAGACACATGATTGTATTTGGTGTTCACTGTAGCAAAGTAAATTCATTTCCAGTTTGTTCTTTATATATTCTTATGTAATCAAATAAATGTATAAAAAAACTAAACCAAATAAATTGAAAACACTAAATTATTGTAACATTTATGTAAATACGTTCTTGTGTCGAAGCCACGCGAGGGGGAGGAATATTCTTCTGTCCTTCAAACATCAACTTTTATTTTTTATCTGGACATTTCTGTCATGAATAAACTTATTATTATTTTATTAAAACCCTAACTTAGCGAGTGAGAAACGATACACATAGGAAGTTATTACAAAAGTTACTTGTTTTATAAATATAGCTTACGTTTCAAAAGTAAAAAATAAAACAATGTCGATTCTTTGTGTCGCTATACATAAAACAAATTAAAAACAATCTGAGTCCGTATTTCTTTTGTTTCGTTGAATTTTTAACTTATTTCAATGTTTATATCTTGTGTTGCGTCAATATACTTAAGGAACATGTCACGACCTTAATAATTATAGTAACTATTCGCTAATCGGCTGTCCGTATTGCGCTTTATATTGTCATAACAAAAGCGACTTAAATTTAATACCTATTTAAGAATGCTTACATCAACTGGCCAATTAGTACAGCTCTGTGTTTGGACTCCATTTAAACAAGTTTTTAAAGTATTTTAGTGACGTTTATTGCCTATTTAATATTGTCATTTGACGCGTTTTTTAATGGTAAAATTCTATTAAGAAAGACAGGATATATAAATAAATAGACGCACAGTTCAAAGTCTTGATCTTGGGGTCATTCACCGGTCATAGGTCACACGTTTATAAATGCGCTTGGCGTTTGTTTATTAACTCATTTGTTTGTTTAGCTTAATTGTTTATAACTAAGCGATATAAAAATAACACAAAAACAAAGAGATCTCATTATTTAATTATAAAATTATATAGGAATTTGATTTATATAATAGTCCATATCTACCGCGCCGGCTACTCCTGATACACAAGTACATGATTAATCATTTAAAAATACACATGTCAATGATCAAGGCTAACACATCAAAGATGATAAACATAAAATCAACAAAAAATTGTAATAATGGAAAATTTTACGACGCAATTTAAAACTTCATAATTTAAACTTCACACATGATGTCCGCGCTCGATCACTTAAAACACACATAAAAAACAAAAGAAATTCAAATCATCTTTCGTTTTCAGCGACTCGGGCGCACGCTTCACAATTGACATGCGATCGTAGATTATTATTATTACTTTTCCTTCTCACTGCATGATTGCGTTCTCTTGAAGGAAATTTCTGTATTTTCTTCTCGGCCACCGGTTCGTCTTTCTTCAGCCGACGGCATATTTCAGCCCACTCCAATTGTTTTAATGATAGACACATCAGACGTGTTTACAACGTGACTTCACAGTTGACAATGACTTGATATGCGCTTGCGACCTCACGCTGAGTGATCAAGGTTGACAATTCTTTCCTTCTTATTGATAATTTGTGGCACGTTTGTTTTGACATTATGAAAGCGAGATAAGTTATCGGAACCGGACTAAGATATGGCCTATTAGTTAAAACACTCTTATCGTCTCAATGTATTAGTTTTTGAGCCATTAACATTTGTTTGTATTTTTAATGGACGCTTAACGAAGTCTGCACTAACGAATATTCGTTTATGTCAAACTGGGATATTATTGTTACCCAATTTATTAAATGATTTCAAGATTCATATACATATTACATTTATTAATTTTGTGCTGTCAATGTCGAAACGTAACCCTATTGAACAATTGAATGCGTATTTATAAATTGTGTGGTATATGCAAATTATCAAAACAAACTTACCGCCACGGATGTGAAATGAATCCCGGACATAATTCAGGACAGTTGTCACAAGGTCTGCCTTCAGAGACTTCTTTTATTCTGACGCCCTGCAACAAAAAATTCATTCAATTATCTAAACCAAAAAACGAGATTGTCTCTGCTTTAGGCGAGAACATTTAAATAAAATATCAACACACTGCCGTACACCACTCGCCGTCGAGTAAGTAATAAATTCGTGACGTGTATAGGTTAAAGAAAATTTATATTGGATCTGGATGATTCCTAGTGGAGATGCAAACGGAAATCAATGGCGTCCCGGACAATTAAACAGTAAAGTAAATTTGAGAAGATGATTAAATTTTTGAAGGCAACGAGAGCGTGGGAGAGTATTTAGAACAAAAGTTTTGACAAACAATTATAAATAACTGTACTTATTATTATAAAATCATGATAATTAGTATGATATTGCATGTCTTTTTTTATATGGCTGATTGTGTTTTCATAATTAATTAATTTATGGACCTGTAAATCATAATCATCAACTATTGTAAGTCGTCTTAAGCACTTCGTAACATCTGCATTCTCATCTTCATCTTCGCATTCACTGTAACTATCTGAAGTGGAATCACTGTCCCATTTGTTTGCAAATATCTTAAAAATATTTCGTCTCTCGCACCAGGATTCCGAGTCCCTCATGTTTATTTTTTTATTCTTCCTGTGTATTTTAAATGGTACTTGCTTCAGCCTAGGTTGTGTAACGTAAGATGGCTTTGCTATTGTCTTTTTGTACAATTTCTCGTAGTCTTCTTCGGTCACACCACAGTGGTATAGGAGATAGTCTTTTTTAATTTGCTCTATACCTACAGGATCTCTCCAGTAGATCTCTTTCTTTCTAACTCCCAGGTAATAATCAAGTTCTCGATCGCCATAGTCGCTGCTTTCGTCTGATTGATTATCTTGTGAATTGGTTTGACTATCTTCGTGATCGTCAACTATTTTTGCAAGTAAACGATACTTCCTCGTATTCGGCACCTTTTTTAATAAGTTAGCTGTATTCGATGTCAGGAATTTTGTTGTTTTCTTGTACGCAGTAGCGACGGACTCCCGTCTACGCTTCAAATTGTACATCTTTCTCCGTTTGACAGGGCGATGAAAAAGTCTGTTTAGCAACTTCAGTGTTTTGATCCAGAACTTCATTTCAATAAAGCATTTTGAAATAACATTTTCGGCTCTTTATTGGCTTGATAAAGCAAGGGGAAGTTTCACGGATCGTTGCTTGCAAAGAACTAGCCGTGGTTTTACTGTTACGATTCAATTGGGAGGGTGACGTGATGGGGATCACCTGTCAATGGTTGGGTAAGGTTATCTAACCAGGTATCATAGAACCTACATAATGGAATTAAAGGTCAGTTAGCTGATTGCGGTGAGGGGTCAGAGTGGGCTGGTCGGCTTTCATTGTAGATGGTAAGGGTGTGGACTTTTTATGATCATGCAAACAGTGCTAAATGTGTCCATCGCAAATGACACGACAAATTGCAACACCCTTGGGTGGAATTGCTTTTTATATTGGTGGTCTTGTTAGCAATGACACTAAATAAAGGCACATATCCACGTGATTAACACGCATTTAAGTAGCAATAAATATATATTATGTTTACATAATACAGATAAGAGTTAATATAATATATACATAATATACTTGCTATTCAAGAGAAGTCTTAAGCCATTTTGGACTAAGGAAGTGCTTCTAAAAATAAAGTATGTATTTTCATTGAACTTGATTGTAATAATTTATTGCAATAATTTTAATCATTAAATAATTAATATTTTTTTACTTAATGTTTGCTAACCTACTTCGTAATGAGATATGTTACATTCATATATTAATTAAAATTATGAGATGTTATACATTACAACACTATAATAACGTATAGTATTGTTGCGTTAAAATTAAAATAAAAAGTAACATTCCTTTATATTTTGAAACTTTTTTGAAAATACCGTCAGAGGAAACTTACAGAACATCCTGTCAATTACAAGAATCAAATATCAGAAAAATGGTAGAAAAGACAAAACAAAGAATTGTTTTTAAGGCACCATCGGATCACTTAAGCTTTCTTCGTTCGGCACGTTTGGTCTTCATTTCTATACCTGTATCTTACAAACGAAAATACCAGATGGCATTCGAAATCACCAAACTGCAGCCTTTTAGATTTTATTAATATTTTATAGGTTTATGAAAAATTCAATTTGCTATTACACAATGCAGTTTTGTTAGAGTGTTCTTATGAGCGGCATAAATAATTTCCTCTCCGTTAATTGTTGGATGGAAGTTCCAGAAAACTCTTTTAATTATTTAAATAGAAATCACCTTAAATAAACTGACCAGAAATATTAATTACATTCGCAATACTATATACATAATTAGTTGTTGTAATTAAATAAAACAACTTAAATTACATCGGATATAAGCGCCACCTAGTACAAACTGAGAGTACTATGTTAAATTTATAACATCTCACGTCTAAGCGTTTTAGTATTTTAAGGTTATACGCCATCTGACGTCGAATAGCTAAACTAACATTATTTTGTAACATTTATAAAGGATAGTTTCGTGGTTCACTCAGATACACCTCAGAAGAAAAACTATTCGTATTAATTCTAGGAAAAACAAAAAAGATATGATTATGACTTAAAAGTTTTTATATCGAACACTCCTTAAATTTCCTTCTCTCAGTTCTTAGAAGTGTCTGTGTGTCTGAAACTCTAAACGAATTATGATGCGAAATTGTTATAAAGCTGATGGTTGAGAGATGGTTCTTAGCGTCCATCAGGCAATCGAGCAGGCGGGTTACTTCAGGTTAAATGCTAACCACCTCCCGTGGACATCTGTCACACTATTAAGGAAGGAATTCTCTCGAAGGTTCCCTAAGTCGTGATGGAAATACCTGGAATGACATCTGTTTATAAAAAATGGTGGCTCGGAAGAAGTGTTAGCGCGATTTTCAACTATGTTTTTTTTATTGAACGGGGGCAAACGGGCAGAAGGCTCATCTGATGTTAAGCGATATCGCCGCCCATAGATACTTTTAATGGAATAGGACTCGCGAGTACGTTGCCGGCCTTTTATGGTAAGCTCTATTAATGAAGGACCCTAAATAGGTGTATGTTTTGCTTACATTTGGAACACTGTTAGTATTAATGATGTTCCGATGTTCTAGCTCCAAAGTACTTACAATTTTAAATTAAATGCTATTGCAATATTTATTGTGTTGCCTGAAAGACATAACAAAAAGTGATAGATCTGCCTTGTGTTTTTCGTGTTTCGTTTTGTTTAATTATCTGTGAAACTATTTTATTAATTTAACAAATTTATTACAGCGCAATTGCATATTATAAATAAGCATTTCTTCGTTTTTATCATTATTGTATTTATCTTCATGATTGCCACCAATCTTGACAACAATCGAAAAGTTGACTTCGAACACGAAAGTTTTAAAACCAATTCTAGATATTTTTATCGATATAATGTAAATTTATTATTATTTAATTAAAAAGCAAATACAAGGTCAGATTAACACTGTTTTATTAATGAGTAATGCCAAGAAGGCTGTTCAAAAGACAAACACACATTACACTTTTACAAACACAAATTATTCATACCGATGCGTGAAACTCGACCGGAATGGTGTAAGGCAGGATCGGACGCGATTTGCAATATTTTATTTGATAGTAAGAAAAGATTGTTATTCATGTATGATAATAGTTTTTGAAGTAATTTAACATACAAAAAAATGGCGGGTACATACAGCTTATCCTTTAATGGTCCTGTTAACATATTGTGTCGGGTTTACTAACTGTGATGATAAGGACATTTGCAGGAACTTCATAGATACATTTCGCCGAGTTTTAGCAACCTTGCATTCATAGTTATTTTGTTTTTTTTTGTTCCCTATAGTAGGGACTCTTGGGCCGTGGGGTACAAGTGCACAGATGCTAATTAAGCATTTAATTTGGCGCCTATAACCGATGACCCCAGAGCTGGTGCTTTCCTCGCACCTAAGTATCGCAATACAGCGAGGAAATGCTGCCACAAGGATCAAACTTTTTATCATCAAAATTTGTTTTAAATTCTTAATTATAAATTATTATATATTTTGAGTACTTATATACTATGTAGGTTAGAATATTGTAAATACTTAATTACTAACCTAATTACTAGTTATGTATTTACATTGTAGATTCGTGGACTCTTGGAGGACCCATGCAAATTCTTCAATACAAAATATCCCCTCGGTAGTTGTGTACGATATTGCGGGCTTCTCACAATCGTGTGAGGAAGATGCATGGATCTGGTTAGTTCTCATGTCATTTTCACATGTGTATATCCTTTTATATAACATTCTTTTATCTCTTATAGGGAGAACACTCAGCTCGTTCTTTTTTATCACTTACCACTGTTTAGCACTTAAGACCAACGAACACTATCACTGATTCACTAGTTCAAATAGTTTTGTCCTTTTCAGTCTTCTTACTAGGCCTGTGGTGTCAAAAATTTGAATAGCCTCGACATTCACGTGATGCTGGGGCCTATGTTCGTGGTCTCCAGAAGTATTTTTTTATAAGTTTAAACTATTATTAGTATTTTTTATTTTTTATTATCATCTTTTTTTTTAAACTAATTTTAACATGTACCACGAAATAATTGTTTTCTAGTTACCCACAACACAGGGCCTCCCTAGTGTGGGGACTAGCGATTTATGATTTCTGTCACAAACCTTTCTGTCATTAATAAAGTTTTTATTATATTATTATTATTATTATTCTAGCCACGTCCTCTATATTAAGGTCCCGAGGTCGTTATCGCGAATGTAGCAGGGATTGACTATTCTCCTGAGCACTTTGTCTTGGAATCATACATTATTATATTATAATCATTTATAATATAAATCACTTCACTCATACACAGTGAGTGTATGTTAGGCATATCAATTCAAAAGAGAAATTATTTCCGGAAATAAAATCGCTCTGCTCCTATGTTTTGATTCCACTTATTCCTAATTTGGAATTCAGGGTCGATATTAAATGCGATTGCGTAACGTAATATATTGGGCAGTGATCTAAAGCTTGATGATGAACTACTCTATGTTATTTGCTTTATGCGGATTCCCTTGAATAAAATTAGGAGATAGTATTGTCTTTGATTGACATAACTTTTATTCATTTAAATAACACACTATTTTGACCGGATTGAAGTTATGTATTATTATTATACCCTCCATCTTTTAGTCGATACCAACTCCGGGGAAATAAATACAGATAATGCAACTTTCTCTACAGCTGTGATACTTTTTGACATTCAACATCTTTTGTCTTCAGCCACCGTGACCACGCACGCTGTAAAGCACGCGAAACGTCGGATAAATTTAAAATTATGTCAAATAGTTGTAAATTTATAATAATAATACATAACTTCAATCCGGTCAAAATAGTATTTTATTTAAAATTAGGAGAAATAATCTCTTAACAAGGCCGAATTGAAGTTGAATAGGGATTCAACAAATGTACTAAACCTGTATAAGAGAATGCTCTAGAAATTTTTATATTACAGGTTTTTTTATAGAACTGGGGGCAAACGAGCTGGAGACTTGACTGATGGTAAGTGATACCGCCGCCCATGGACACTCTCAATGCCACAGGGCTCGCGAGTGCGTTGCCAGCCTTTTAAGAATTGGTAGGCCTTTACTTTGGGATCCACGGAACACGAAGTAATTAAGTAATTCATTTCTTCATGAATTGTGTTGATTTGATTAGTTTTTAGTTTATTTTATTAATTTATTTTTTATTATTTTATTATTTTAGTTTGGTAATTCTATAATTTTTCAGTATTACTGGTAATTTTATTTTTTTTGGTTTGGTTATGTACTTCATGCACTTTACGCTTAATATTACTTTTAGCTTTTTCTTTACTAGAGTCGCCAGGAAGACATCGCTTGTTAGTAATAAGGCCGCCCGTTGCATCCTAATATTTTATGTTTTTTCTTTAAATATAACGGAGTTTAAACAACTAAAAAATACTAACTTTTGTACTATTTTAGCTAATAAGTTGAAGTAAGAAATGAGCTTGTAATTACGTAATACAATAAATAACTTTTACTTAATCTAATATTGTTTAGCTACGGCAAATATTTTTAATACAATTTACGATGTATATTGATATGATTCCAAATTTGACGTCTATGTGCAATAATGTAGAAATGTAGAAATTTCCCTGTGGAAATCAATATGATGAGTCTAAAGTTTCAATGCCAATAATATGTGAAATACCGAATCACGGATTATGGTGCACTGACAGACGCTTGTTAACGCTTTATTAAAAACTAAACCAGTGTAATTGAAATAATTTAACTATATTACTCTCTCAGTCAAATCGTTCACGATGTGAAAAGAGTTGTTAATACGGTGCAATTAGACTGTTTTTTTGTTGTTTGGTCAGCCACATCAGGTACATCATAATCTTGGCGGAGGCTAAGCCCCAGTTTGACCTTGTCTCCACAAATATGAACGTGTTAGATTTTGGCATAATAGTCATAGCTCGCGCTAATTCCGTTTCTGAATCTCACCTTAACACGCGACACGTATTATGTAGTTGCGTGTTGCGGTACGCATGCAGTGCTCATATTAACTTTTTTCTATTTTATTAAAAACTAAACTAGACTAACAAATTTAGTCAGTTAGTTTTTTGAAGTTATACTTCTTTAGGCACGTTATGTAAAATTGATGAGAGTGAAATTTTAATATGCCCGCGCACCGTGACACAAAATTAGCAGTATGAAGTTGCCCACGGAAGATGCTACGGCATTGGACGTAATTTAAAAACAACATTCGAATAATAATAGAATTTATGTTACACTTAATGTAAGAGAATAATAATTAATATTTATTTATTTAATTTTTCAAATGTAAACTGAACTTTATTGACTATAATGACTCCTCTTCCAGTCTTTGATTATTTAATTGTAATTAATTATTTGCATGCAATCAAAAACTATTTTTAATAATGCCAAAGAAGTATAACTTCTTACGCGCGTACATAAGTACACGCACCCTTTTTATTTTTAACATTGTCTTCTCATTGAACATTATGTATGATCTAGCCTAATCTGGATCTAATAAGACTAATAAGTAATATAAGTATCTAAGACTTGTAAGATATTTAACATAAAAAGTGTCCAATGACACTACTTACAGTCTCTATTAAGGGGAAGACACTCTGTTCTTCTGATCTATTTTTCACTTGTGTTGTGTGACGTCCTCTACATGGAGTTGCAGATGGGGTCGTCATTGGGAATGTACCAGGGAGCATTGACTATAGTTGGATTATTTGTATGTTACTCTTACTGACACAGCAAACAAATATATTAAAAATAATACATTTATTGATATAAATTATTGACCAGCCAGGAAATCGTAATTTTTATATTTGAAGTAGTATTGTAATTAGTATAAAATTCAGTAGATTTCAGTTCAGAATGTTTTGGCGTTAATATGTGTTAGGCGGTAATTTATTTTAATGCGTTTCTCGTTATTGTGTGCGTTTAGGATGTTTGGATTAGGATATTTGTCAGAACATGTCGTGATATTCAGATTTAACCACACCTTTAATTAAAAGTAATAGTCACGCCAATTTACCCACCCGTTTGTTGCGTGACATATAAGACAATTTAATTATTAAATATTTAATAAAGAAACGAGTTGCTGAAAAAAGATTTTGTTTAAATATAATATGCAGTGAACAAATTACTAGTGAATAATATGAATCAAACGTCCGTGTAAATTGCAGTGTTACCAACTCTAACCAGTGTTAACAACGCTTATATTTGCCATAATAACTTAAAAATCAATAATTATTACACTCCTTAACAATTTTAATTAAAACAACGAATCCTCTCCTATTGTCTACCTCAATAGGACTACATGACTAAACAAACTAAACTGTAAACCAGGGCAAAGATTTAATAATTTAGGAAAACCGTATAAAAAAGAAGTTACACAGACTATCTATATACATCACAGAGTAGATGTATTGAACAAAACATCCGTTGATTGAAAGAAAATCCTTTTGTTTATGGTTGATACTAGCGAGAGCTGTAATTTTATTACTTCGACTCCTCATTTTTAGTAACGAGGAATTGCTCTAGATTTACGTCACTAGGTCAACAAATACGACTGGATTTGTTATCTTGGGGTTTAAAATTGTAAAAAAGTCTCTAAAAAACATTGCCGGTGTAGTGCCAAGTTGGGAACACTGCTTGTCATGTGTCAACTTCAACTTCCACAGACTATACTGAAATAAATATATACGCGCGCGAATTAAAATTACAATATAATATATTAGATTTTATAATAAAAATGCGAATAGTTACCAAAAAATATTTTAAGTTTGAATATTTTCAAAATCACTTATTTCTAGGTAGGAAATAAAGCGATTCACACGTAGTTGATTTTCATTGCTTTTCCTGTTATTATACGGACGATTTGAGCTTCTTGAAGTAAAATGATCCATTCGCTACATTACTCGCGTAACGGATATAATATACTTGCTGTTTACCTAATGGACCAAGGAATTAGATTATTTTTACTATTTTCATATAGAACTAACATTAAAGAAGAAATTACTGTATTTAATAAAAATTTATGTCTCTTGTTATTTCTAAGCTTCCATATATTTTTTGTATTATATCCTTGTATTTGTTAATTTGTTTATAAAATGTCGTTGATCTCTTGGAAGATGGGACAGGCGTTTTCCCCGTCTCACCTCCCTCGAACAAGAAAAAAGCTGGGGCGGCCGGAGACTAGGCGGAAAATAATAAACGGCTCAAATATAAGAGTCTTTCCTTCAACTTCGATTTTTTCCCTTTGGAGTAGAGACTTGGGCCGAAGGGTTCAAGTGCACAGGCGCTAATTTAAGTTTTATGTTGGCGCCTGGTAGATAGTACCGGTGACCCCAGAGCTGGCACTTTCCTGGCTCAAAGAATAAGTCTCGCAATTCAGCGAGGAAATGCTGCCAGCGTGAAAAGTACACTGCCACAGGGACCAAACTTTTTAAATTTGTTTTTCTTTTTATTAATTTTTATAATTACTATTTCGGTTAAGAAAGTTTTTTTTTTTTTTTTTTTTATGTAATAGGAGGCAAACGGGCAGGAGGCTCACCTGATGTTAAGTGATACCGCCGCCCATGGACACTCACAATGCCAGAAGGCTCGCAAGTGCGTTGCCGGCCTTTCAGAAGTTGTAAATACTCAATATTTGATTGTTATGATCACACATATTCGATTTCTATATGTTCAAATTACTTTGTATGGGCATTTTGCTGGATTACAATCAGTCATAATAAACATAATTGCCAACTATTTAAATATTAAAAAAAAATCATCAATTTAAATATTGTATCTTTAGTTTTTCAGCCGCAAAATAGCGTGATATTAACCAAAATATATTAAACATTTTTTAAAACGTAATTACCTTAATTTGAAAACAAAAAGCTGAAAATCCTAGATCCGATTAAAAGTATAATTTCAATGAGTAAAGTTGAGCATTTTAATTAGAGTCGTTTTGAGAGACGCTTTTTATTCGGTCATGGTTGAATCACTCTTTCACTAGACACAGTTAAAAGCGCGTAAATGGAGACAGAGCTGGAGTCAAAGGAATTAAAAGCTCTTTAGATATCGACAAAATTTACATGTAGTAGATAGTGCTTGGGGTATCGTGCACCCAATTTAAATCCGACCAATCAATTATGGATGATGTGTAAGTGACGGAGCGGTAATCTCGAATCAGAAACGAATTCTTACTTTCTGTGGTCACGTATCGGAACGGACTTTATAGAGCAGTGTTTTCCAACGTTCCCCTGGCCCACAGATGGGCAATGTTATTGTTAAAGCGGGCAATTTGAAAATGGGCTCGACGATTTTCTTATTTTTTTTGAAGATATATTATTTTATTTATTACATTCACTGCCAGCATTAAAGGTACACTGCCACAGGGACCGAAATTTTTAAATTTGTTTTAATTTTCTGAAATTTTAATAATTTTTATTATGAGTTTGTAGGTTAAGAAAATTGTAAATACAAATTATACGTAATCAATCATATAAGTGTTACATAGTGGGGGCATAAGAGTTTTAGAAAGACTAAGGCTGGGCATGGCACATCAATGCTTGGGAAACACGGCTATAGAGGGACTCTAAGGACTGGTAGTGCCGGAGAAGGGAGCGGAGGAAGCTGGTGGTAGGTAAGTCATGAGGTGGGTTGATCAAATCAAGAAGGCGCTATATTATCGTCTTATACACAAGAAGTGGATCTGATGATTGGAGCAGGGATATCAAGAGAACATCTTCTTTAGAATGTCCACCACGATCGCTTTATTAAAAGCACACCGATTGAGAAGCAGTCTCGACCAGTAACCACCAAATCCTCCTTTTTAATTTTTTTTATAGAACAGTGGACAAATAGGCAGGAGGCTCATCTGATGTTAAGTTATAATTAGACATAGATCTTTTAAGAATTGGTACGCTATTTCTTGAAGGACCCTAAGTCGAATTGGTTCGGAAATACTTCAGTGGGCAGCTGGTTCCACATAGTGGTGGTGCGCGGCAAAAACTGCCTTAAAAACGATCAGTTGTGGAACGACGCACGTCGAGGTGATACGGATGGAATTTCAGTTTGTTTGGAGAAACTATACATTATCCTTCCTCTAAAGGCTAAAGTTCTAGTCAATCATTAATTCTAAAATATACACACTATATTGATAGACTTAGTCCAGTATTAAATGAAAATTTTCTCAAAATAAGTTACATTGAATTGAGAATATAAGTTTTATAAACGGATCAGTATTTATTAATAATTGGCTCTTAATTGAAGACACGAGCTAAAGTGTGACTATCGCTTATTTTAATGAGCGCCTGCATTGCGTTTTTTCCGATTAATCGTAATACAACAATTAAAATAGCAATGCCAGCTTCTTTCGATAGACATTAAGGGAACATAATCAAGAAGATTTCCTACATTTGATTTGTATTAATAGCGGGCCCGAAAGACGTACTATACATACAAAAATCCATTTTTGAATCCATGAACTCACACAAAAAAAATTAATTAATTTCGGTCCAGCTGTTTAAGAGGAGTTTAATTACAAATAAAAGCACAGAAGATCTTTATATACAAAGATTATCTTTTACTGTTACACCAAAAAATTAATATAGCGAATATTATTTTTATTATTACCTACTATGTAGGTTAAGAAAATTGTAAAATCAGTGGCGCTACAACCTCTTTAGGTCTTGGCCTCAGATTTCTGAATCTGTTTCATGATCATTTTTAAATGTTATAGGTGATCAGCCTCCAGTCACAGACGCAGTCGACTTTTTGGGTCTAAGACATGTCGGTGTCCTCACGATGTTTTCTTTCACCGTTCGAGCAAATGTTAAAGCGCACATAGAAATAAAGTCCACTGGTGCACAGCCGGGGTCGAACCTACGACCACAGGTATGAGAGTCGCACGCTGAAGCCACTAGGCCAACACTGCTCAAAAAGAAAATTGTAAATAATTTATATTTGATTGTTATGTTTAGTTACATGAATAAGTAATATATAGCGGATAGCGGTTATAATATTTCTGTTAATTGTTATTCAAGATGGCGGCTGAAGCGCACCTTAAGTCATGACACCCCTGAACATATTCAAAAAAAAAAATCCGTTCTCTAGTACTTTGCAAAAAAAAACCCTGGCGCTTGGACTATTGGTTGCGTGCGTGTTCTATAACATTCCTCACCTCACACGATTTAAAAAGGCGGGCCGTATAAAAAAGAGAAGATTAAATCCAGCCCTGGCGCAACATGAATGTCACGGTCAACACCCAACCGGGCAAAAGTGAAAAAGTTTCACTTTGAAATGAACGAATCGAGTTTCAGCTTAATTACTGCAAATATCAGTTACATCATTAATGTATTGTTAAAAGTTATTCTTAAGCGATATTGGGATCAAACGATAACTTTCGAACTTCGCCTTTATGAATATAAACTTAATTCAAGGTAGTATGCGGGCTATGTAATTTAATATAACGTTTACCGCTCGTTATGGACACTGATTTTGCGCGTATTTTTTTATAGAACAGGGGCAAATGGGCAGGAAGCTCACCTGATGTTAAGTGATACCATAGATACCTACTCAATACCAGAGGGATCTCGAGTGCCGGTCAAGAATTGGTACGCTCTTGAACTACTTGGCAATAAAAGAAAGAAAAGCAATCTAACACCAAAATCTATAAAGGGTAGCGCCATGGGCTTGTTTATTATTACAATACAATCCAATTTTTTAACAAAAAAGCTCAAACCGTGTAGTCACGACAACTTTATAGTGAGGATTTAAGTGATCGATTTTTAAAATTCTATTTTAATTTAAGGTCAGAGCGAAGCGGCCAGAGCCTGAAAACTAATATGGTAACAAAAAATTTCTCTTGACATTTCCCAGTAAATCACAGACACTTCCGCCGCGCTGTTTCCTCTGTCATTTCGTACCGGAAGTCAGGTGTGATCTGTTGTGCGTTTCCTTCGAAACGTGTAAGATCTATGTCAGTTTCACTTCCGGTAATTATTATGTTTTCGTCACTCAGTGGTTCGATAAGTTTCAATTGAGTTTGCGGGATAAAATATATTTTTTTGTTTTATTTCATTTGTTTTACTTCATTAGTGTAAATAGGATAATCAATTCGTTCCAACGAGTACTATTTTACACGGAACGAAATCCAATCCAAAAACAGTGTTAGATAACATCACAAGATCACAACAGAACAAGATCCTAAGAGCGATTGCAAAAGTACCATGGTACATAACCAACAACGAAGTTCACGAACACCTTAAAATGAGAACTATCAAAGAGGAAATCCAGAGACTGGCAGCTAAATACAAAGAGTGATTATGTGAGTCGACTAAAACGTCACCATATTCTAGAGCTAGAAGACCGGCGGTAACTCTAGGCAAAGATGAGTACGCTTCCAATGCGAAGTCACTCCACATGACAGCACCACAGAACAGATTCGCTCATAGCCTTAGGGCTCATTGCAAATAGCCACAGAGAAACAAAAACAAAAGATATCATCAATCTAGTGTTAGCTATATTTGAAGCAAAATGTTGAGACTACTGCATCAAGATCCATCAATTTATATAACGGATAGCGCCATTCCTCTTCTCGATAGAATAGGCGATACATTATCGCAATTTATAGGCTAAAAGCTGGCGACAGTAAAGCCTTTTTAATATAATTCGGCGACTAAATGTCTGTATTTAATTAAACAAAATTCATAATCAAATATCGCAATACAGTGAGGAAATGCTGCCAGCATTAAATGAAAAAAGACCATACTCATTTACTGAGTTTTGTTCTCTTTTTTTGCAAACCATTTTTTTTTAAATCGGAAAGTACTCATGTGTATAATTTAGTTTTAATAGAAATTTCCTTATGTTGTCCAGGTACTAATGCTGCTGTTGCAAGGGTATTTTCACTAGGGAATGATTATTGAAACAGTGAGAAGTCGTAACTTTCTGTAAAACATTATCTGCCGTCTTAACAGTCAAATTTAATATGCAAAATGAAAGTTGTTCGGATGTGGCTACATTATTAGAGGAACATCCTCATTTAGCAAAAAAAACCACTCCGAGGAAAAATCAGTTTTTAAAAGAAAATAAAGGTTTTATTTATGAAATACTTGCAAAGTGTACTCTTTTTGAACAAAACATAGTTGGTCACCTTAATTATAGGTACACTGCTACAGTGAATTTTCTATTTTTGATTATTTTATTACTATCTAGGTTAAGGATATAGTAAATACTATATTTGTTTGAATTCATGTACAATGTATCTTGTACGATCAACGAAGGCGGCATTACGAGGCAGGGGGGTTGATTTTTAAGTCAACTCTGCGCTCAACAACAATTGTATCACTTACAATACCAATTCTTAAAAAGCCTGCAATGCACGAGCCTTCTGGCAGTGCGAGTGCCCATGGGCGGCGGTATCACTTAACATCAGGTGAGCCTCCTGCCTGTTTGCCTCCTGGTACATAAAAATAAAACCTAATGTAATTTCATACCTACAGCGTAATCGAGAATAAAATATTTATTGTAATCATGAGCTCCTTGTCTATATTTAACAAAGCTCATATTTCTTGCCAACAATCGCTTGCCGTCGACGCTTTGAACATAGTAGCTTTTACTTTATGTCAAGCGGAAAATTCAGCCTAAATGATTAAATGAAGTAACAAAACTGCCTTTGGTTATTGGTTTTATGAATTTCGCTACTACCGAAAAACTAACGACGACTAACTAAACTAACTAAACGAAACTACCGAACCGATATCAATCAAATTTGCACACCATGTGCAGTTTGATCCAACTTAAAAGATAGGATAGCTTACATCTCAATTTATACCCGCAATATTATTTTATTGCAAATATTTGTTTAAAATGTGATACAATTCTAACAGATGGCGCTGTGTTTAAACTTTTTTTAAACATACAAGTTTCACATAGTGAGCTATCTACCTTTCACACAAGTTCTCCTACCGTTTCCCTTGAATAGTTTACTACTATGTAATATAACAAAAACCTTAGCCACAGCAACGCTTGGCCGGTCTGCTAGTACTTTATAAATACTCTTTACGAAATTTTAATTTTTAAATTAGAATATATGGTAATTAAATTACATTATAAGGTAATTCACCCTTCTCACTCTCTCTTAATCGGACTCAATCGCTCTCTCCCCTTTCTTCGACAAAAACGCTGCACATCTTCGTGACGTCTAAAGAAGTTTCACTTCAAAACTCACAGAAATTTAATAAAAAAGCCATTAATAGGCCGCATAGCGCGTCAAATTTGACATATTATTGCTCTAAATAATCACTAGGGCTACAACCCTTTATCTTGGCTTCAGACTGCTGAATTGGTTTCTTGATCATTTACACATAGGTTATCATGATTTTTAATTGACTTGACCATTAAATTAATAAAAATAGTAATAAAAAAAATCAATTAACCATTCGCATTACCCTATCTATTGGCTCCAGCCTGTATAAAAGCAGAAAATAAGTGGAACCAATGTGTGATAAAACTACAGCATCGACGATTTCCTTGAAATTCACAATTTAGTCACGTGATGCCTTCAAATTTATTCATCTCTCCGTATTCGAATTATTTATTTATGATACACAATGTACTTATGAACGTCAATAAAATACATTTTAGTGACGCAGGTTGGATGTACTTTTCTCCATATCCATAGCGGTGATGAAACGTCGGTATAGTCCGGTACCAAAATTGATTCGCTGTCGGTATCGAGGACAGGACGGTATCGGTAGAGGACAAACTCCGCAAATTATTAAAATAATCGCCAATTTATTTAACAAAATATTTGTAAGAAGCTGCAACTAGTACAACTAACCACGTGACCAAATGACATAAGAACACGACATAAGAAGCTGTATACTACTAGTATTAAGACTATGAATTTATCAACTGAATATTGTTCTTCAAATAATAAATAAGGAAAAACATGTTACAACCAAGGGCGGATCCAGCTTTGGTGCCAGGGGGGGGTCACATAGTCGTGGTCAAGTAAAGAACTTATAATTTAATTTTGATAACAATAGATACAAGTAAATAGTAGGTATTTTATTAATGTACGTAAGTATGGCACTTAAAAATATTTATTCTTTATTGTACACTTGAAAAACTTAACACATAATATTGTGTACATACAGGTTGGTCCAACTAGTGACGTCAATATTTTTTTTTAGATTCCTCACATGCCCCCAGGGGGCATACGAAAATACCCCATGTATGTTCCGCGATTTTTTGTAGTTTTCGAGTTATAATTTTTTTTGTGTTTTTTGAATTGTTTTCTGCCAGCGAGTGTTCAAAAATTCCTATCTTTTTTTTGTTGTAGGTATTTTGCATCTTTTTTCTATGAAATAATTGTCTTAAATGTTGTGTAAATAAAAAAATATCAGCTTCCTAAAATTAGTTAAAGCTACTCAAATTAGGTTTTAAAGTTAGAAGTTTTGTTTTTAGCTGGATTTGTCCAAACATTCGACTTCAATTTAAAAATACAAAAAGAAGTTTCCATAGCTTCTGACTAAGTTTAGAAACTCCGCAGGGTTCTAAGCTACCAAAATCATAGAAAAAAATGGTACTTAATTGGTATTTTTTTGTTGTAATCGGCCTTTAAGGTGGATAGGCTAAAAATCATTGAAGCATTAAAAATGTTTTTTTTTCGACTTTTATTATTCTTATGGTAAATTAAACTTTATAATGTGATTTTAATTAATTTTAATACCCGTTAAAAAAAAGTAGCTTTCCTTCGGGTAAACCAGCTCTTTGAAAAATCCCCAAACGTTGTCATTATGTATTCAAGTTGGAGGAAGGAGTTCTGAAAATTTATTATAATACTAGCTGATCCGGCAAACGTCGTTTTGCCATGTATATCATTTATAATAAAAAATAGGGGTTGATCGTAGAGGATTAAAAATTGGGGGTTGTATGTATTTTTTAATGCTATATCATGAAAAAATAAAAAAAATCTTTATCTAAAAATTAAAAAGTAATAATTTAGGGGTGGACTACCCTTAACACTAAAATGATGAAAAATAGATGTTGTCCGATTCTCAGATATACCCAATATGCACACAAAATTTCATGAGAATCGTTCAAGCCGTTTCGGTGAAGTTCGAAAGAAGTTCGATTGTCGAAACACCGCGACACGAGAATTTTATATATTAGAAATAGTATTTTTTCAGTAAATTGTGTTTTTTATTTGTTTTTTAAAAACAGGTAA
The DNA here is from genome assembly GCA_963693345.1 of Pieris melete. Classification (NCBI taxonomy): domain Eukaryota; kingdom Metazoa; phylum Arthropoda; class Insecta; order Lepidoptera; family Pieridae; genus Pieris; species Pieris melete. Next base: position 281,243 of record CAVNZK010000122.1, read on the forward strand.
TTTCACAACTAGCAATAATCATTTCGATTAACATTTTGAATTTTGAATGGTAAGACCAAAATTATTGTAAGAATTACACGAGCTACTTTTTTTATGGGTATTAAAATTAGTAAAAAATAGATCGTAAAGTTTCATTTGCCATAAGAAAAATAAAAGTTAAAAAAAAATACAGTTTGAATGCTTCAATGATTTTTTGCCTATCCTCATTAAAAGGCCGATTAAAGCTAGATTTATTTTACGGGTATTAAAATTAATTCAAAAACCACATTATTAAGTTTAATTAACCATAAGAATAATAAAAGTCGAAAAAAAAAACATTTTTAATGCTTCAATGATTTATAGCCTATCCACCAAAAAAAATCCACCGATTACAACAAAAAAAACCCAATTAAGTACCATTTTTTTTCTATGATTTTGGTAGCTTAGAACCCTGTGGAGTTTTTAAACTTAGCCAGAAGCTATGGAAACTTCTTTTTGTATTTTTAAATTGAAGTCGAATGTTTGGGCAAATCCAGCTAAAAACTAAACTTCTAACTTTAAAACCTTTTTTGAGTAGCTTTAACTAATTTTAAGAAGCTGGGATTTTGTTCTGGAATCATTTAACAGAAAAAAACTGCAAAATACCTACAACAAAGAAAGATATAAATTTTTGAAACCTCGCTGGCAGAAAATCTTGAAAAAACACAAAAAAATGTATAACTCGAAAACGACAGAAAATCGCGGAACATACATGGGGTATTTTCGTATACCCCCAGGTGTGAGGAATCTAAAAAAAAAATATTGACGTCACTAGTTGGACCAACCTATATACACGTACATATTACCATCTTCTCTTGAAGACATCCAGAGAAACACTATCACATTTTTTTTTTTGAAGTGGAATCTCGGTGTTGGCCTTTAGGGCCTTTACAGCTCAGCTCGGGCTGTTTTGGCGAGCTTAGCTCGGCCTGACTATCACGTACGGAATGAGGCAGCTTATTTATATGACATAACCGTGGTGAATGATTTGTCATAACAGCTAGAGGTATGTCGAGGGGTATTACGCTAAACTTCGCAAAAGTGAAGAGATGGTACGACAAGGGATTCCATCAAACAAAATACATATATTTTAATAACTAAATCAATTTTTCTTTAACGTGTTTTCCGGAAACGCGTTATTACGTCATTTACGTCAACGGGTACGTTTTCATTAACGTGGAGAAGTGCCAGTCCGGTTAGGCGATCTTCAACCATTGAAGATCTTAGCCACGATTTAATTCTACGCAACGTAGAGAAAGACCTTTCTGCTGTCGCTTCGCTGACATGGAAGTGTATCCAATTTTCCTATTAGGATACATATGGATGTCACAATTTAAAATAAGACTATGTTATGATATGTTGAAGTTTAGTCGTTCCGATTCCGATTGAGGTAAGGTCTAGCTAGACGTTTCATAGCGACAAGCGCGCGCAAGTATGGCGCGGAAAATTCAAATTTTCGATGCGTTCATTCCCAAACGTTTGCCATCATACATAGTTATAAAAATATTATTTAATTAATTTTTATATAATAAATATTATATAAAAATTAATTAAATATTGAAGGTATGTAGTAACATATAATCTGTATGGCGACAAATTTAAATATAAAATCATTATGTTCAATTAGTGGTCCACCTAAGTCCTGCTCAGGGGGGGGTCATGACCCCCATGACCCCCCCCCTGGATCCGCCGTTGGTTACAACGCCAATTATTGTCACCACTTCACAACACCTCAACTAAAACTGTATTTGTGGTCGTGTACCTAAACCTACTGAATGGTTAACCAGTAAACCAGGCTGATAACCCTAGATTCGAATTCCGAAACAATAATTGTGTAAAAAAAGGATTTTTAATTTATGTATCTATTTATAAAATCCATTGTAAAAATGTGTAAATAAAATTACTTTGCGAAAAGTATCTACTACAAAATTCCTGTTTTAAATTCAAGTTTACGAATCGTTTCAGATTTACACGTGCCAATACATCTGCAATTATATTAGGCTTTTATTCGCGAACGTTGAATTGAATATAAGCATTAAACACTGTAAAACGCGTGTATATAAACTAACCTAAAATTTATTTATTTTAATTTAATTTAATAACTATTTAAGATTCTATATAAATATTTTTTTTCCGACAAACTTTAAACATATTTTTTAAGAATATAATGTATGTATGATCAAAAATCCTTTTTTTAAAAAAACAGTGTCGCTACATAGTTTTTAAGTCTGGCTTTACATTTCTGTATCTGTTTCATGATCATTTGCCAATCTAATAGGCAAGTAGATTAGCCTCCTGACACACCCCTTCGACATTTTGGGCATGCCGGTTTCCTCACGATGCCTTAGTGTTCGAGCGAATAATAAATGCACATAAAGACAGAAAGTCCATTGATGCACAGCCAGGGATCAAACACGCTGAAGCCACTAGGCCAACACTTTAAATTTAAACGTTCTAACGAATAGTGTATCAGCGGCCTAAAGTATACGTTTCACGAAGCAAGTAGTACGAGAAACTACGATGACTTGAAGCGTTGCAATGTGGAATGCATTTTTTGTGATGAGTTCGGTTTTACAAAAAGCAGAATAGAAAATAATGTAAATATTTTGGTGTGTTTTAAAAATTCAATTTTATTTTTCTCGTTTTGTATCACATTGTATTGGTACATTTGTGGATAATAATTAAAACGCTATTGAAAGCGTTTAACTCAACTAAGTGAGATTAAACAAACATACTTTGTAGATACAACATATACATATATTTTAAACTAGCAAACCGGGAAGAATTTTTAGTCACTTACCAAACAGAATTATTGTCCAAAAACTCAGCAGTAAATATATAACAATGGTAACGCAATAGCTATTACCTCTTAAATATTCAGACTGTATGTAATACTCAGAGTTAATAATAATAATAATAGTCAATAATAGAGCATATTTAATATTAAAAATGAAATTAAAAGTATGTGGACCACAAAGTATGATTTTATCTACCACCGGAATAATCACAAAACAGTTACACATCTATCAAATTGTTAGAACTGAATCCTTCAATAAGCAGGAATATTGCAAGAATAACCCGTAAATTTCCACAAGATAAGAAAAACCCTAGGCTTAGTGAGCCCGTGAGCAGTGTACCAAGATCATGAATCGTTCCTGAGAAAGTAAGTCCTTAAGTTCCATTTCAAATGTTGTTAGTATTTACTTATAGCTAAATGTTAGTAGTAAGGTCTCCTTTCCAGATGTTTCCTTCTTTCTCTTTTATCTATGCCGATAGTAGGCAGTCTTTTCCTGTTATTTCAGGCATCAGCCCAGCTTCTGTATCGCCTTCACAAACTTTCAAAGTTATTAAAATAACGGTTACTTAAGCCAAATTGGAAGCCAAGTCGTTCTCGTTCTTTAAAATTTTATCTTAGTTTAAGTTTAAATTGTAATTTTATTTTTAGTTGATTTGGTTCTTCTTGCATTTCACCTTAGTATTTTTTTAATCCTTTATTTACTTATTAGATTTGCCGGGATGAGATCGCTTGTTATCGTGATCGCAAGTTGCATCTCTAATAATTTATGTAGTTTGTTTTATTTTAATGTAATAAAAAAATTAGAGAGTTAAGTAGTATTTCCAATTTCCTTAACCTACATAGTAATAATAATAATTAAAAATTAATAATTAAAAAATTTAAACAAATTTAAAAAGTTTGGTAGCTGGGGCTGGCAACATTTCCTCGCTGCAATACGTTGAGCACGGAAAGCACCAGCTCTGGGGTCACCGATACTATCTACCAGGCGCCACCTTAAATCTTTAATAAAAACATATATACTATATCTACCGTCTGAAAATATATTCGATTAATAACATAGGTCTGCCATTAGGTCACACGTCTAATAAGTTATTCGGCCTCCACCACCGAATATGGCGTACGGAAAGACATTGTTCAACAACATTCCGTAAGTAGATACTCGTACAAGCCATTGACTCTAGGGTTGCCACATAATGCAGTCTGTATCGTTACCTACTAGATTTCTGAATCTGTCTTATGATCTTTGTTAAGTGGCAAGTAGGTTTTCAGCCTCCTGTGCCTGTTCCTCGCGATGTTTTTCTTCACCGAGCAAATGTTAAATGTGCACATAGAAAAAAAGTCCATTGGTGGTCGAACCTACGACCTCAGGGATGAGAGTCGCCCGCTGAAGCCAACTCTTCTTGTCTACGCTAGGCTCAACCTTTTATTTAAGGATTTTTATTATTTAAAGACACAGTAAGGCCGCAATCCTATCAAGGCTCTGAGACTTCCAATAGCGAGGGTACCGATTCCATCGTTTTTGTACGAAATTCGGTGTAGTTCTCTCAATAACCATAGCGCTGATGACAGCCTTGGACACCCCTTAAAAGACGTTCCAATTCTTAAAAGGCCGGCAATGAACTCGCGAGCCCTCTGGTATTGAATGTCCATGATTATGATCAATTGTCAAGCTAATAGGCAAGAAGGTGGTCAGCCTCCTGTGCCTGACACACGCCGTCGACTCACAGTCTAAGGCGAGCTGGTTTCCTCATGGTGTTTTCTTTCACCGTTCGAGCGAATATTAAAAAAGTATTTTCTAATTATTACATTAAAAAGTAGCATTTAAAATATAGGTCATGTTATAAAAATTTATTGACGATTGACTATGATCATCAATCATCTGTTGCGTTAAAAGAGGCAACCCTAATTGGTACCACACAACAAGTATTTGCGTAGTGTTTTGCAATGTTTATGTTAGTGCCTGGTGATAGATGTAAACTGTCCGATAATGCCTCGCATTATTTTACATATTTCGCCTAATCCGGACCGTTGCATAGAGTTTATTACCGTTATAATATTAATATAAATAAAAACTACTTACTTACTAACTACTAGCGAAAGTTTGCTGCGTTTCGTTTCAGCTCAGTCCTGTTGCATGAGACAACATTTAAATATATAGATAAAAATACAGCAACTAACTTTTTTTATAGAGGGGGGCAAAAGGCTTACCTAATACCGCAAGTAATACTTGTAGGCCCATGGACACTCTTAAAGTCTGAGTGAGTGAGCCCACGAATGGTTGGCCGGAGCGAATTGGTATGCTCTTTTCTTGAAGGACCCTAAGTCGAATTGATCCAGAAGTACTTCAGTGGACAGCTGGTTCCACATAGTGGTGTGCGGCAAAAACTGCCTTAAGAAACGCTCTGTTCAGGAACGACGGACGTCGAAATACAGGTACTAGATACAAGCTAGAAAGAGTCTTAGCCTACGGGTGATATGTTGTCGACTAAAGTTTCTCTATAAAAATTTATAAACGTTGCTTAGTTGAAGCACAATTTACATGAGATAGTTGCAAAGAATAATAGAATATTGAAGAATTCATAAAATATTCATCCAATATCGTTGTTGGATGTTATAAAAAGATTTTTTGATCTTGGATGACGTCAAAACGGTAGGCTGGAGCAGGATGTAGCTTGCCCATGACAGAGATATCTGGAGATCCTTGGAAGAGGCATTTACCTGCGGATGGGTTACTAGTTACAGAATGATTATTACTTCGTTCGCATGGAAGCAAGGAAAATTCAAATTATTTTAAAAAGTTTGGTTAAGTTTGTTGTATTAATGACGTATTTTCTCGCTGTATTGATATACGATCGAAGAAAGCAATCTTTAATTAGCGCCTGTACACTTGAACCCCACGGCTCAAATACTCCAAAGGAAACAAAATCAAAGTTGGAAGAAACGAGCCCTTATTTTTGCCGTTTATTATTTTCTACTTGCGTTGCATATAAAGGACATCAAATGAAAGGTACTTCGGTTCGTGAAAAATATAATTAACAGTTTAAAAAAGGTTTTGTTAAATGAAAGCCTACCAAACAAAAGTATTAAACCGAATTATGCAAACAAATTAATTTGTGTCAATATTGTGAGTAGGAGTTAATTCATAAATAAATAATAAAAATAATATATATATATATATATTACTAACATAATCTAAGCTAACATACTAACAAAATCAATATTATTATTATTATTGTGAGTATAAGAAATTATTGATAAAGTACTCCACATGTAACCATGGAAACTGTTCTTAAAATCTTAGATTTTCATTTTTTAGTTACATGTGTGACGAGACATAGTACCAAGATAAAGAAGTCAATGTTAATTATTCATTGAAACAATTATTCTTTCCCCGAGAATCAAATCCAGAACTTAATACAACGGTAGTCTATTAACTATTTTCGTCAAGCTCAAGCTGACGTAAAATAAAAAACACAGATTGTCAGAAAATAATTTATAAATGCAATGAATTTAAATAATATTCATTTCAATTAACTGAAAAGCTAGCTGCGAAGTACTCGTTCGCAAATGCCACGTGCTTTTCCGTTTTGAAGAGGTTTCTTTTATACTCGCAATAAGGTGCACCGTAAACGTCATATTTTAACGTTTCGTGATTTCAATTTGCGGCAAGTCAATGGTATTCAGAATTGAGCTAAGTTATGTCAAAAACGTATTGAATTTGACATACAGCTGTTCGTGCTAGGCTCTAAATTTGACCCTGGTAGAAAGGTATTCAAATAGATTAGAACTCAAGCGCACACTTTATTGACATCGGAAACTGTTTACTCAATTGAATGCAAATGCAAAAATCTTATGCAAAATGCATGTAATGTAAATAAATCACAATTTAGCACATTGGCCTGATGTCAATGGTGGTCCATGGTCATACTATATGTAGTATGACATTCCTCAGACGCTCTTAATAATAATTAATAATTTCAATAACATTAAAACAGAATTAAAATTTTAAACAAATAATTTATGACGTCATGTCACGATAAAAGTAAAAAACAAAAGCTTTAAATTAGAAACTTTAAATTAAAAGTGTTAAACAGAACTTAATTCTAGCAAATTTCATAAAATGAACACAGCTATAAGTATGCGGTTGGCGTTAATGCTTTAATAAAGTTTCAGTGAAAAATAAGAAATATGTACTGGAATTCAAGATCACTTGATAGTCCTTGAATATTTTATGTTTAAAACGCGTCACTGTGGAAGTTTTATTAATTTCACTTGATATAATGTATGTAATTTTTATGAGGACGTAAAATAATTGATGATTGATCTCTAGTCTATTCAGACAATCCGTATCGTTGGACCAATCAAAAACATAGGATAGCGCCATCTCTGGGCTCCACTTAGAGTTAGCTACTGAGTCGTTAGCGATAAATCCAGTAAGAATAAGTCATACTGTACGGGCCAAGGATATAGCTTGGTGATGACCTAAATCGTAGGAGTTACGCCTCACAGACGCAGAGACTCTCTTCAACATATACATTACATTGATTAAGCATTCGTTACATAGTATCTTTATTATTTGGCATATATGCCAATATTCAATTGTTGTACGCGAGTGGTTAATATAGAGTAAAAATAAAATCTTCTATTATTTAAAGCTCCCAGGCGATCCAGGAATCGTATGTACACACTTTGCCCTACCTCTAGTGAAGAATAAATGAATTCTTTACTGATGAACACGAACACACTTCACTTTACACGAACTTTAGGATAGTTTCAGAAACTATACGTATACAGTTTTTGACAGCTCGAAAGCATGAATTTTCCATAAATTTCATTAAAGTTTACTACACGAGTTTTATTCGACCGCATCTCATATAATAATATGTTAGTATGTTATTTTTAGTTAGGACTTTAGGGAATAAATTTAATCTATATAACCTCAACCGTTTCTGCAAGATTAAAGAATGCCCAACAATACATTATAATAACTTTTATAAAGTTTGATTCGTTGAAATAACTAAAAATATTAGCTTAGGATTTCATAAATGTTGAAGTAAGGAAGAATCAAACTAAGTATTAAGTTTCATCGTTATCTTCCGCTTGTCAAGCTTAAAGCTCTATTTGCATATAAAAAACACAGCTTTTTACTTAACCTTGTTTATAGTTCACACAATTTATTTATAAGTTCTAAAACAATGTGACAGTATGACATCACAAATATTACATAGTGAATTTTTCTCTATATATAAACCTCATAAGTCATAAGATTAACAAAGAAATAGGGGTTGATCGTAGAGGGGTGAAAATTAAGGGTTGTATGTATTTTTGTATTCTGTATCATAAAAAAATAAGAACAAAAAAAATTATCTAAAAAACAAAAATAAAAATTTAGGGGTGGACAACCCTTATCACTTAGGTCTTGGGGGTATGAAAAATAGATAGTAGCCGATTCTCTGACCTACTGATATAATTTTATAAAAATCGGTCAAGCCATAGAAAAAATCTGTATCTCAAATATACACCATCTGATTCACTTGTAATATATAATTAAGTTATAATTCTGATTAGCAATTAGCAAACGCTCCATTCTATAATAATATTATCTGTGAACTGACCTTGGCCAATTAGCGGAAGTCCTTAGACTAATTATTTCATATATCACTGAGTACCGTATCTCATATCTCAGTTTGTTATTTGAATCCTCGAAAAGCGAATATAATTTTGTCTTAGCGTTTATTTTGCTAAAACTAATTGGTATTTGTCTTATTTTAATTAACCTTCTTAGAAATAGCAATGTTTGCCTTGTGTGGCTTGGCTATAGCGACTCTCATCCCTGAGGTCGTAGGTTCGATCCCCGGCTGTGCACCAATGGACTTTCTTTCTATGTGCGCATTTAACATTCGCTCGAATGGTGAAGGAGATCATCGTGAGGAAACCGTTTTGCCTTAGATCCAAAAAGTCGACGGCATGTGTCAGGCACAGGAGGCTGATCGCCTACTGGCCAATTAGATTGACAAATAATCATGAAACAGATTCAGGCCTACATCTAAAAAGGTAGCGCCACAGTTTTTTATCTTCTTAAAAACGTCACAAACAGTATATGACATGAACCTCTCTTATACAGAAAATTCAGTAACAGTCCAATACAAATATATAGGCAAGGGTAGGAAGTCGGTTCAGGGGGTGTCACAAGAACTGTGAAGTCAGCAATGCATGAAATGTCTCCCACTGACCTGAAGTTAGTTATCAAATCAAATCTACGAAATGAATGTCATACGATGTTCCGCTCTGAAGAAAGTTATTTTTGTAGTTCACAGAAAAGATATGGTCAATGCGATGACCAGCTTCAACTAATTCAAATGTCTGCAAATCATCGATGAATCTAGAGAACTAGTCTTGCCCCTTCATGCTTTTGGAAGACGATTGCGCTTCTAAAGTATTGTTGGTATATCACGAAGTAACTAATTACATTGAAAATCCGTGAATAAAAATAACACAATTACTTCTGTTTTTAAAATCTTAATTAAAAATATCACTAGGATTCCTTTAAAAGTAATCAGCGCAAAATATAATAGTTTATCGTTTTATCTCCAATATAAAGTGCCCGAGATTCCGGGCTCTTTTATTACACAATTGCAAGATTTTATATTAAACAATGGACAATTTAATACATTTTACAGCACATGTTATAGTAAATTTCTAGTATATTACTTCGGATATTATTATTATATTAGTACTTTTATACGAATAATAGGTATACGAGGTGAAATAAAAAATGTTTTTTTTTTCTGGGGCAAACGGGCAGGAGGCTCACCTCATCTTAAGACAATCATAGACATTGCCGGAGGTCTCGGAAATACATCGGTTGGCAGCTGGTTCCACATAATGGTGGTGCGCGGCAAAAACTGAAGAAATGCTCAGTTGTGAACGACGGATGTCGAGGTGATACGGGTGGAATTTTGTATTTTGCCTAGACGTCCGATGTTGAAACTGTTATAATAATAACAATTTATTTGCAAGAATATGGTGTAAATTGTGTATGGTACAAATTAAGTTACATATTTTAGTTATTTTAGTTACTAATTAGAAGCATGAACAAAATGTTAACAATTATCACACTTGAAGCCAATGTGAGCCCTTTAGTTTTATTGTATTTTAACATTCTCGCCTCCGATAATGTCCAATAACATAAGTGTCATTTAGATTTATTAACCCTTAGATAAGCCAAGTTGTTTATGTTAGCGTTGCAACACCTCCTACCCCTAATTTTGTGTTATAAGCTCATATTTTAAACCATTAAAGTCAGTTGTTACAAAGCTTCAAACAAAGAGTTTCATTTAAACATCTCCATACAAGAAACCACCAGGAAATCCAGACCAGTGTATCCTACCTTAAATTCTTATGACCTATGTAACATACATTATTTATAAAAAAAATTGTTCACTTAAGAAAATTAAATAATAGGTTTTAGGAAGAAATCACTAAGAAATTGTTAACGAAACAATAAGCAAACCTCAAAACATAATGAAAAACTGAAATTGCAAATAATTTGAATAAATATTTTCTATATTAATTTAGTGAGATTCTTGCGCTTGATGCTTGCTGCACAGATATTTAATATTAGGTTCCAATTTGGTTAGCTTCAGTATCAAGTGTCCACGTTGTCTTATATCTAGGTGATTTTGATTTAACAAACAAATTGCCCTCCTGTGGGCATGGGTCCTACGTTGGAAAACTAAACGAAAATAAATGTTATTATTAAAATAATATTTAATTTAGTTACATCAACGTATAAAAATGATATTTGACAAACAGATTTTTAAACAAGACATGAACGTAGAACAATGTCGGATTTGATATAAATCCAAAATCCACTTTTTATCATATTTGGATACTACATTGACTAAATAATACGGCTACATTAAAAAAAATCCATGTGTTTTAAATTTCAAATTAATCAGTCGGTAAAGTGACGGATTTGATAGACGCTCATAGAAATACAATGTGATTTTTCTAGCAAACTGTGTAATTTAATGTTAATCATTTTTATTTTGTTTCAAAACAAACCCTTTTGTTTTCTTGTTTCTTTTGTTTGAATTTTCATAATAATGGAATATGAATTAAAAAAGTTATGACAAAAAAACTAACATGATAATATTATTTTGAAATGGCTGCCTTTAAAGTTTACTATTTGTATAAAAGAGTACTAGATCTTCTATAATACTAATTACTACTTAACCTTAATGCGACGGCGCATAAAAAGCTAATCTAAGATAGTTAACTGAATTGCCTAGATTGCGATTTTAAATGCAAATTTACAATTAGCGAACCTGCTTATTGCATATTTTTAGTTTTAACTCGCGCATATATTACATCTTAGATTCTAATTTGTAGAAATTCTTAAAATGAGCTACGTAGTAATAGACAAGCTACAATATAATTAAATAAAATAGTATATTATATCTAGTTTTATATTATAGTAGTTTTATTTCAGGTTAGTCGATTAAATTCGTAAAATATTTAGGTGAATATGTCTTGTTTTGGATGACGGATCATTCCTTGTAAGTGCATAATTTTGAAAATAATTAAAAGTTAAATATGTTCTGAACAATTCATTGAGAAAAATCAGAGAAAAAAAAAGAAGAGATAGGGAGGAGGCTTTGACCCTAATATAATACAATACTAGACCACTAAAAATAACTCACTAAGTTTTTACAACTTATACTAACACAACAAATACTCATATTAAGAAATGTTAACTAACCAATTTTTGTATGGATTCATTAAAAAAGCTCTAATAATAATATAAGTTATCGGTTTCGCTAATTTAGTTTGATAAGATAAAATCATGATATGATAATCTGTATATACACATTGATTATCAGTGATGCATATATGAAATGTGTCCAAACACATTGACGTACCTACATACAAAAAAATATTAAAACGTCCTTCAATACACGACCAGCGAAATCAAGCACAAAAGACAGTGATTAAAAAAAACAAACAATAAAAACTATATGAATCAAGAGTTCATACGAATATCCCTTTTTTCTATTCATAAAGCATTCCAGATTTCTACTTTCACTCGGCTATCACAGGCAGATACAAAGGTATTATGCATGCCATAGATTATTCCGTATAGACGCGTTCCACTAACAAGAGAATTTTAATATACTTTCTGCCACTACTTTATGCTGTTGTTTCTGATATCTCCGAAGCCTTACGACGAGCCACCTGGTGCGGGTGTCCATGGGTCACAGTTGGCATAATGGAAATCAGAATTAAGTCTTTAAGAGGAGAGCGTACCACTTCCTCAAAGGATGACAACGTACATAAAATACACCTGGAGCGAGTGTCCATGAGTGATGGTTGGCATTTAAGGCTAAGTGACCCGACTGCTAAATGGAAATCAGACTTAAGCCTTCAAGAGAAGAGCTTACCACTTATTCAAAGGTCGGCAACGGACTTGAAACCTTAAGATGTGGATATCATGTCAACAGTGCATATGATTATATACACTGTGATATTAGTGATAAAACCATTCGAATGGTACATTATTTATACAAGTATACATTTGTTAATCATACTAAGACGTACTATCGTGGAACATGAAAGGGGTAACAAAAGAATATCGTATGCTTTATACGGCCGCTTTATGTGAACTCCAGCTTTCAATTTGACTAATGGTAAGTCAAAAGAATATTAAAAATTAAAGAATTTAATATGATGAGTGCTTTCTGTTCAAGATTTTTGTTATTAATTAATAGATATTAAATTATAGTGCAGCAGTGTTGGCCTAGTGGCTTCAACGTTTGACTCTCATCCCTGAGGTCGTAGGATCGATCCTTGGCTGTGCACCAAAGGACTCATTTTCTATGTCACATTCGCTCGATCGGTGAAAACATCATGTCGAAACCGTTAGATCCAAAAAGTCGACGGCTTATGCTAGAGACAGGACTACCTACTTGTATTGCCTATTGATCATGTAACAGAAAACATGATACAGAAATCTGAGGCCCAGACATATTATTAAATTATAGTATATTCTGTTTGGATTTGAATAATATTTATTATATACATAATGTTTTTGGTTTACGCTATACGAGTATAAATATGGAATATTGATAGATTGATAGGAAAACCTAACCACGACTACTCGAACTAAAACAACTAAATTTACGTTTCATCAGAGAAATAGACAATTGTTTTTAAACGAGCCTAAAGGACAGCTATAAATGGAAACTATCGCGGCCCATAGTGTTAGCGGGTACGTTACCGGCCTTTATGGAGTAGTACGCTTTACTAAATAATTATTAAGTTTATAGATTTATTTCTGTATTAAAATAACATATTACAGCCAAATATGTAATAACAACACGAATCAAATCTCGAAATAGACCGTTTATGTTTGACTAGACCATGGGCGCCATACTGTATATTGTGATTAAATAAAGTTTATAAGTATCCTTGTAGCCTACGCATTTTGCTTGTTAAGTCATCGTCCGCCCACACCGGTTTGGTGACATAATACAAGTAATTTTTCTTAATCTCAGTTACTTGTTCACAAGGTTAATGCCAGATTTGGTCAAAATTTACTGAGGGATTAAAAGGTTATTTAAATTATTTTCTCAATAAGGGAGCGTTCAAGTATTACGGACCACAATTTTTTAAAGATTTTAGGAGCTCCCTCCCCCCCATGTAACGCACCATAACGATTTTCTGTACCCCCCATCCCTCCCTTAACGTTACGTAACATTAAAGTGACCATTTAATAAAAACCGTAACTTGGAAAATATTGACAAGGAAAGCTTAGAACAGAGGAGAGTGGAAAAAAATGGAGCAGGTCTTTGCCCAAGTTGGGCAGACAGTGTTACATGAGCAGCCCATTGCCATTTTAGTTGTACAATATTAACATAAAATAAGTTTATATTACAAACAAGAGTTTAAAAAAATAATTAAAAAACCCTGGTATCTTTTATTAATAATGGCTGTGTTATTCTTCCTTTATATTAAATACATATTATAATGATCAATGAATCTTAGAAATTACAATTTATTATAAATGTATACATTTTATATTTTTTGTATAAATAGGTAAAGCTGTTCTTTATGTTTATGTTTGAATGTATATTCCGTTTTTGGCTTTTGTGTATAATGTAATTGTTTGGATATTGTTTAGTGAGTAGCTGTATGAATACTGTTGCGCAAATAAATAAATAAGAGGTGGTCTTATAGTAAAATATATATTTTCTTTCATTAAATATCCAAGTTAGTAATTTTCTTTTAATATCTTGCAATACTGTCAGGGACATATTTAGCAAATGAATTTGAATTTTCTAGTGACTATGTTGCCCGAAAACTTGTTATATTTGCCGTGTCTTGGGGCATCCGGTCTGACACTTTAATAATGTTATAGTTGACGTTTGTTAACATTACTTGGTCTTAAATCCTTTCAACTTATAAGTGATTGAAATTCCTAAGATAAACAATATAAATAGCGATACTGGCATTCCTTCGCGCTTATGAGCCCTAAGAAAATAAAATTCTAAGACTAGAAAGTGGCTGGACATTTACAGGAGCAATTCTCGGGCCTCTCATATTAAGAACTTTAGAATTTTTAATAAACTGGCAACGCACTTGCGAGCCTTCTGGCAATGTGCTTCCATGGGCTTAGTTACTTAGATCAGATGAGCCTCGTGTAACATAAAACTTGACAACGCGTTTGAAGTTATAAGTACTTCTTTGGCGTAACAACATAAAAATCTTTTAAATTTTTTTATCTTTCGCCTTATTCTTCCTTTGTAGTAAAAACGACACTAACAATAGAAAAAGGTATTTAATACATTGAAAGTTTTATTATAACGCAGTATCTAGTTAAATAAAGTTTATTTAAATATCACAAAAAAAAAAATTCTACATCATTAAAGAAATGGACATTTTTTTTTTTTAAATGTTGACTATGCTAACTTCAGGTTGTCGGTTTTGGGACGGTGGTGTGCCCGCGCATCGTTTAAATTTACTCTAATAATCATTCAAAAGTCAAAAATCATTTATTCATGTAGGTAACACAATGTACACTTATGAACAAAAAAAGAAATATACATTAAATGCTTCTAATTTTTACTGCCAGTTCTCAAATCAAGGTCGTAGAACGGAAGAGAGGAACTGGCAATAAACTCTCCGCCACTCTTTTAAATCGCCAAGTTTTTTTGTTTTCCACAACATTTATAAGGAGCTGCAACCATTACAACATGTTCCACATGGCATCTTAAGTAATAAATAATAATAAAATAATTTAAAAAAAAAAGAAGTATAACTTCAAAAATTACATTTGTACAGTTTAAACATTTGTACATAGTACCTACAATCCGAAGCTACAAATCACTACGATGTCGTCGTACCCTGAACTGCATTAAAGTTATTCCATTGGATAATGATATATACAACTTCACGGCCTTGATCCAGTCACTTTGACTGGTCCAGGATCCTTTAGGTCAGAATAAGAGCTGCTTTGCACCACGTGTTTTTGTAATACACATGCGATACTTATACATCAACCTGAGTCACACAAATGGCGTCACTAATATATATAGGATCGAACAAAAAATGTGTCAAGTACTTTTTCCATACGTTTTATATATTATGGTGACAATGGTTTATTGTTTTTGGATTACTATGCTATCTGTGTCTGATGTACTATACGGAGCTCCTAGACGGAATTGCATACATTTAATAATGTTATTTATGAACACATTCATTAAACAAATATAATTTCATTACATAATACGAGACGTAAGTTATTTAGCAGGATCAGTCAATATTTTTCAAACGTCAGCGTGCGATTCTCACCCCTGAGGTCGTAGGTTCGATCACCAGCTGTGCACCAATGAACATTCTGAATATGTGCGCATTTAACATTCGCTCGAAGGGTGAAGGTAAACATCGCAAGGAAACCGGCTTGCCTTAGCCCCAAAAAGGTGTGTGCCAGGGACTGAACTTGCCTATTAGATTGACAAATTATCATGAAACAGATACAGAGGCTCAAGCCTAAAAAGGGTGCAGCGTCACTGGATTTTTTTAAATTGTTTTTATTGCAAAACAGTGATACCCTAACGTATAACTCTAATGTACACTGATCTTGATTTGGCTTTTTTTGTTGTCGCTCATACTGGCGCAGAATGCTTGCAAGTGCGTTGCCGGTAATTGAATAAATTAGAATTTCCTTGTCTAGTAACAATTTCCTTTAATTAATTGCCTATACCATACGCTTAAAATACGGGGCCCAGTAGCTCGACGGTAGATGCGGCCCTGTATAGAAAAATATTTATACGTATTTTGCAGCGCCCCTTGGTGCAATTAATACGATGTCTATATTTAGTAGTGAAATGATTTTCTTTTATTTGCAACGCTTCACATTCGCGTCACAACTGTTTTAAATAATTGGAGTCGTTTATTCGATACTAGTTGGTTTATTATTTCGACTATTATTATTATAATAATAATAATTTATTTTCTCCCATATAACATTTGCAACAAACAATAAGAAGGTATTGGGAGACTGGAGAGGGTATGTACGTGTGTGTGAGCGAGTGTTAGGAGGGTGTGACGTGTGTGAGGCTCACGCCTGAGAACATATGTGAGCATATGTTATGTTTGCAAACTGTTTACTTTGCAAAAAATCTGTGTTGGCCTAGTGGCTTCAGTGTGCGACTCTCATCCCTGAGGTCGTAGGTTCGTTCTCCGGCTGTGCACCAATGGACCTTCTGTCTATATGCGCATTTAACATTCGCTCGGGCTGTGAAGGAAAACTTCGTGAGGAAACCGGCTTGCCATAGACCCAAAAAGTCAACGGCGTGTGTAAGCTATTCACCTACTTGCCTTGAATAACAAATGATTCTTGCTAGGTATGAGATTCGCATGCTGAAACCACTAGGCCAACACTTTTAACATACCTTAGTAAATACAAATTTCCGTTAAATCAATTTTTAGTTTAATCCAGCCAATTTAAACACATCCTGGGCGTAATAGGACCCAATTTGTTTGTTTAGTTACGTCAGATTACGCCTAGTAATATTTAACTAACAACATATAAAAGTAAGTTGTTTACAATTATATTACAAGAAGAGTTGCCCTAGTGAAACGATTTCAATTCTCTCATGCGTTAAGATTGTGCAGGAAACCGTCATGTATTAGGGTAAGGTTCAGAGTCGAGACTTCGCCTAAGTATCACTCCCATGTGTCAAAATTTTATTGAATTTGACAGTAAATCTAGGGCTTATTCTCAATTGTGATTACCTCTAGACCTAAATTAGGCGTGGGCCAGACTAAAAATGTTGTTAATTAAATATGGAAAAATGGCACAAAAAGCGCCTCGGACGCCTTACCAGAATGAATGACGTAACAAATGCTAAAAAACAAAAGCAGCGTGCGTAGGGTGTTTGTGTCATACTAATGATTAATACTTTTATAGAAGTTTTTTTAAAAGACCTATGCGACTCCAATTTTAGTGCTGAGTTTTTGTACCTACCCAAGACTGCGACATGAGCCTATTGAGCGAATTATATCGAAATTACATACAAATGGTTCAAATGACTTGAGTCAGTTTAGTATACTATATATAATAATGAAGTGACAATTTTTTTTTTAGAGAAGGAGGCTTATGTGATGTTAAGTTACACAGGCGCCCATGGACAATGTCAATGCCAGAGGGCTCGGGAGTGCGTTGCCGTTTTTAAGAATTGGTACATATAAACAAAATGAGTATAAGTAAATTAATAGTATATTTTGAAGATATATCGTTATTCCGTGTGCGTCATAGTAGATACAAAAATATGAATTGAAAGGGTATTCTTAACACATTCTCACTTTCAATGGTGCTATTATTGAATATAAGCTATTGTATTCAGGTTGTCCCAGATGCCTACTACTAATGTTGTGTTCGAGATCTTATTTCGAAGTTTAGAGGACATTTTTGTATTATAACATAACTTATAAATGAAAATATAATAACTAAAATATATTATTAAAAGGAGTCCCTTTAGGCAAGGTTCCGAAGATACTGGCAGCGTACTTTGAATAGCTAGACTAAATCTTTGACCGAGGTAGCTGCCAGCTATTCGGTCTAATATCATGTCGACTAAGCTTTTTGCTATTTCTTTAAAAAGCCTTATAACGATGGGACTCCACGAACCAAGGGTGTCGACACCTAATGGGACACAATCACACAACATAATTCAAACAGGGGTCTAGGCTACGAAAGCCTAGACCCCTGTTTGAATTAAAAAAATGCACTTAAGAGTAAAAACAACATTATATATATTTATATAACCTTTATTTTTGTTACTTTATTGTTGGGGCGCAACAACCCATTTATGTTGGTCACGATGTTATACTTCACCATTCGAGAGAATGTTAAATGCGCCAAAGTCCATTGGTGCGTAGCCGGAACCTACGACCTCAGGGATGAGAAACCCACTCTGAAGCCACTAGACCAACACTGCTCAAAGATTTATATATCTATAATCTTTTTGCACCGACGATTAACAGTCAAACAACACAAAAGAAAGATATAAAGAAGAACGACAATTAATAATAGATAGATTTTAATAAATAACACTCAAATCTATAATTTATTTTTAGCACGCCAAACATCTGTTGAAGGCACCAAGACATTAACTGAGGCAGTTTCTTGAAGTTGCTTAAAAAGTGACTTTAGTTGTCTTTGGTCTAATTGTTGACTTATCTTGAGCAGGATTTTTGCGTCAAAATCGTCATTATTAATTTCTTAATTCCAATGGCAATAATGTAGTTAAGGGTACAGGAATGGGATGCATGACCACGTATGGTTAATATACAACTCTATATTAATAATAAAAAATCTATATTTTCCATATCATGTGGTTGCAACAAGTAGGTACCTTGTAAAATAAAACAGTTGATTAAAATAAATGTCGCAGAGTTTCTTGTCTTATCCGTTCTAACTTCTAAGCTCTTAATTTGAGAAATAACAGTGGGTGTAAACTCGTTAACATATATAAGTGTACAGAAGTTACTTAAATTAATTAAATTTCATTATAAATATATATACCAACATAAAATTTAAAACAAATGAATAAATCGTAGTAGCAGTGATCTCAGTGCGTTGGCGTTCGTCAAGCCCCACCTGACAGGTTTCGTGTACAGTATAATTTATTTAGGATTCATATTAATTTCGTCAAATTGATAGCAGTAGATTGACATAGATAAATAACGCTAGAGGTAAAATATTTTCCTTCAATAACTTCATCTAAACATGATCGAAGAGAGTGTTCAGAGGAGTTGTTCGCACTATGCCTCAGTTCTGCGCTGTGGTATATTTTACGGGGAAATTCGGTAGATGTGAATAAAGTTTTTATTACTCAGAAAAAATGTATTAGGGCTTATGGGCGTTGGATCTCTTGTAAGCTAACCCTGAACCTTGAAGCAGTAATGATGTAAAAAGGCATCCAAAATTGTTCAAAACATTATAATAACCTTGCCTGTACGTATATATACCGACGGCTCAAACACAGCTGTGGGTTGCATTTTGCACAAAGATGTATTAAAAAAATTGTAACGCCATGGCTATCAAACTATTTAATCACCTTCCTAGAAGTTATAGAACACTGCCGTGAAATGCTTTCAAGAGGAATTGAATCTCTGATTTCTGATTTATGTATTTTAGCTAATTGGACCTTCGGACCAGTGAGTGCTCTGCTGCAGTCAGAATCCAAAACTCCACTCCACACGTCTATGTAACCTAAACATATTATGTACTATGTGTTTGCAATTGTTTTACCAGTCAACCACCTCATTATAATTTCACACTAATTGCTATTAACGTCTCTAACCACATAAACAAGCGATATCAGTGTCTCAGAATTATACCACATAAGATAAGGGTCGAACAATGAATCACAATCATAACGTGTAAACATTTTAATTTAAATGCTCATAAATTATTTCTTTTGTTATAATGACGGTTAGACTTTGAATGGGCGTTTCGTTTGATTTTGATTGGTCGGTTCGTGTTGCTCATCTGTGATTGGACTAGACGCTGTCACAACCAAACAAAGTCATTTCTATTTTTCTTTCATTTCGTCTAGAAAGTAAGATGTTTTGATCATTCATTACACAATAAACTATGCGTATACGTATCAAGAATGTAGAATTAATTAATTATTTCTGCTCCAGATGATCTACACTGATGTATTTAGTTACCATCTAAGAAACATATATATATGTATATACATCTTAATATATATATATATATATATATATATATGTATATATATCTTAATATATATAAATTACGTGTCACGTTGTTTGTCCGCTGTGGACTCCTAAACTACCGAACCGATATCAATGTGTGCAGTTTGATATAACTTAAAAGATAGGATAGCTTACATCTCAATTTATACCCGCAATATTATTTTATTGCAAAATATTTGTTTATTATTTGACATAATTCTAACAGATGGCGCTGTGTTGAAAGTACCAACGTTTCACATATGCTACAATTTAATGGCATAGCCACCAAAAAAGCATGGTGATCCCCATCACTGTTGTTCTCCTGCCGTTTCCTTCGAATAGTTTACTACTATGTAATATAACAAAAACCTTAGTCACAGCAACGCTTGGCCGAGTCTGCTAGTAACATATATATTAAGTAATGGCACGAGTTCAGTAAGTTACTACTTAATCTACAATTTGAAAATATCCTGAAAGTACACGACAGAGACTTATTGCATGTTTTACGCCCGTGTTTCGTGGCGTAAAACGCCACTCAAACAAGATTTAGACTGACAAATCATTTTGTTCTATTTGTGTGTCATGCTGGGTTCAAACCAAGTCTGTGACTATGTGTGTGAGATAATACAAGAATGTTGCTAAAGTAAGTCAGCGTTTAAATAACGTAGGTAGCATTCGGCTTCGTATAATTAAGTACAAATAGTCTGAACTGTTTATTTGAAAACAAATATTTTTGATTGTTTTGAAAAGTTTGAAAACGTTTAATAAATTTTGACCTATTGGTCATTACTTTACTGTCATTTTAACGTATTACTTACAATGTCAGTAATTCCTATAGAACTTGCATTCAAACTTAACTCATTTATTAACAATATTATAGTAAAATTCTCTAGTATATTAACTGAGTAATAAATAATTAAAGAAAATGTCTTCATAATAACTTTTGTACACTTAAAAAACGTTACAAAAAGTCTCTAAGTTTACATATACTATATAACGGGCTTAGGAAGAGTAGAACTGGTAAGGCTTTTAATCGCCATCAGGTAGGTCAAACGTACTATAATCGCAAGTGTTGCATTGATTTTATTTATAACAAGGCATTCAAAGAAATATTGAGTGCCTTTAATAATAAGATATGTATATCTGGCAATTTTGCGAGAAAGGAAAAGAAGTGGAATAACTATTACTTACTTCAATAGTTAGGTAATAATTGAAGATACATAAATAAATATACAAAATACACAAAAGATATACAAACTTATTACTTAACAAAAGCAACACATTAGACAGGACAAGTTTAATATGCAATTTTTGCGGAAAAGGAATCAAATAAGAGAGTATTAGATTTGAATGCAAGCTTTTCCTACGAGGCAAATGAATTCCAAGTTACAATGCCAATAGTTACAATTAACAGAAAAAGCAGTACTATATCTGAAATTGAACAATAGGGCTAAGCTAAGTGTCGATTTGAAAGCGGTGACGGCCAGCTGATCGCACAATTATGGTTAAAGACAAAGAACATTCGTTGAATGGTTTTTGTGAAGCTTTTTTAAACTTCAAAACAATTGTATTGTTAAGTCTGTGACAAAGTGTATAATTGAAATTGGCCGGATTCCAAAAGTCTTGGTGCAGAATGCAATTTTTCCCTTTTAGATAGTTTGTTAGTTTTTCGCGTCAGTGCTTTTAAATAATGCGGTATGACAAGTTGTCGGATTGTTCAAGCTAATTAATGTCTCGTGTAATATAATCTTTGAAAATCTTGTTGTTCTTGTTGCTTAACACGTTATTGGTGTGGTATTTTGAAAAGACATTTTTACAGCAAGAGGCGGGAATTTGTATATAATTCGATTTACATATTTAAAAAAGTACAAGATTCATTTACAATTATAGTAACTGTGTGCTTGAATGTTTTGACTGTAATGAGCGGTCTGTTACATTAGCATTTTAGTGATTTTTATTGTCTATATATATAAAATTCTTGTCACAATGTTCGTTCGCATACTCCTCCGAAACGGCTCGACCGATTCTTATGAGATTTTATGCATACTAAGTATGTCTGAGAATCGGCTACTTCTATCTTTCAAACCCCTAATTGATAAGGGGTGTCCACCCCAAAAACATTTTTTAGAAAAGACGCGGCAAAAAATACTGTTATAGATGTAATAAAATCATAATCTGGGTTGGATATATCACATTTTTAATTACTAAATGTACTAGCAGCTCGGACATGAATCAGAGAATATAGTTATTGGTTTTCGGACAAAAGCCTCTTATGAATTCATATATTTTCGCATTTCGCGGGAAAAAAAACAAAAAAAACTCACAAATAAAATACTTTTTAAATTTAAATTACCGTTCTATTGATATGTCAATAGACTTTTGACAATTGACAGCACTCGTCACATTTCAAACGTATGGAATTGTTGCAACTTCGCACTGTAAACACGGATGACAGAACTATACCAGCATCTTAACGATCTTTCAACACGCAAATGTAAATAAACAACATACCAGATGAGTGCATTCCTATTCGATATTTTCTACTTAATAGTTGAATTGTCGTTATTTAAAAATAAGAAGCAATAATAACGTATTAACCTTTTTTCTAGACGTTACTTTCTTTATATATATATTACTAGCGGACCTGACAGACGTTGTCCTGCATGATATTTCAAGCGATTAGGATATTACACAAAGTATGAAAGTAGCCATGCAGCGCCACCTGCCGGGCTGATTTGTGAATCTAAACCATTCCCAGATCCCCTTGAACACACACAAAAAATTTCATCAAAATCGGTCCAGTCGTTTGAGAGAAGTTCAGTGACATACACACTCACAGAAGAATTATGTATATAAAGATTTACGTTTCATATGGACTAAAATTTATACGCAAGACAATATTGGAGATGAAGATTATGAATGTAGAGTGTAAGAGTGATCCTGCAATATTTTTCTTAAAAGATTCTCCATTCAATGCCTACTGTCATACTTGATCGCATGGCTTCATTGCCTGGCATATCATGACGCTGAATATTTACCATTGGACGAGAAAAGACTTTATAGTAATAATAATAAATGTCTTATTCATATGATATTATATCTAAAACCAGCACTTCATCCGCTTGCCAAGTGGCACGGGCATATCTTCGACTCGCTTTGATTGCGCGAGACGCCATCCCATCATACTTGTGGATTTGTCATCCCATCGCTTATGCGGTCGTCATCTACCACGTTTGCCGTAACGAGGTGGTGTTCGGTCTGGTGTCCAGAAAATACTACAATCTCTACATTTATAGTAGGTGTTCAGAAATCAATTTTGAACAGAATTAATGTAATGACCATGTCGCAGCGAACTAGCTTAATTAGCCGTTCAATTAAAAGCCTAGTCTTTTAACTAAACAGCGCTTTTAACTAGCGGCTTGAAAGATATTCAGCCGTAGCGTTTATAACATTTAATAAACTGGCAGGCTAAGGCCATTCGTACGATAGACTGACCATGTGACAGTGAAAATATTTCCTTAAAAATTAAATTACTTGAGTCAGAGCTGAATTCACATTATAATTGTCACTTCTTGTTTTTTATTAAACTTTGGATAACACCATCAAAGTTCTGGTTTGCCGACGCTATATTGAAAGGTTGAAGAGTTTCGTTCGTCGTCGGGTTTGAGAGTGGCAGAAAGTGAAACTTAATTTAACAGTCAACAGGCTAGGCCAGTAATGAAACGTCATCGATCCGAGGCCTAGGCCTGTTTGATTAACTGGCTGAATATCTTTCAGGCCGCTTGGTAAACGGCGATGTTTAGTTATAAACGGCTAGCCTGTTAATAGAACGGCCTATTAAGCTAATTGGCTGCGACGTCCAAATTCAAATGCAAAGCACGAATCGGACATGATATATGTGTGTAATAGTCAATTTGACCCAACTGCTATCCGAATGCGACGAATATGCAAAGAATCCAATTTTAGGACTGCATTCGTTTTAAATTGCACAAGCACGAAATCTTTTTAAATCAGCCCTGCGATTCTGTAACTCACTTTTCGAACTCACACAGCGGTTTTCGCATCGGCGGTTGCTGTCAAATCAGTCGTGAAGCAGTCATTTTATGATTTGGCATTCTGAAAAGGTGAGAGCTTGTAGTTTATTGTTTATCAAAAAGTGAGTTACAGAATCGCAGGGCAGTTCTTGAAAATTGCAAGCGATGACTTTGTCAAAATTCAACGTTTGAATAATGACAATAGAAAGTCACTGGGCTTAGACTTCAGTTCAGACTTTAGGTTTAGTTTATACTGTAGAACAATTAATTGTAGTTATTGACATAACGTAGATTAAGGAAGATTGTAATAAACTTTATATTAACAACATTTTCTGGACTATATTTAGTTCTGAATTAACCGTTATTATTTATAGGATTTTAATTCTCGTAAGAAAGATCTCTGCTCAAACTCAAACTCAAAATAACTTTATTCATATAGGTAAACAAGTACATTTATGAACTTCAACAGAAAATATGTTAAATTGATTCTAAATTTACAGTTACACCAGTTAATAAGTCAAGGGCGTACAGCGAGAAAGAAGAACTGGCAAGAAACTCTCGACCACTCTTTTTAATCGCCAAGTATTAAGCATACAAATTGTTTGAACTGGAGCAAATCAATCCCAAGGATTAGGATCATTTAAATATTGGTCAATATAAAAAAAAAATACTGATTAATTACGTTTAGCGAGAGTTTTAAATTGATTCAGTGATAATTCTCTAATTTCGGTTGGGAGTTTGTGAACACAGTTTTAGCACTTACTCTCAATAGGTCCATTGGGCGTGCTTGGGAGTTTGTGGTAAAAATTGTTGTGCTTACTACTCTAACAGGGCATATGAACTTTCTAGGTCTAGTAGCTGTCGATGTGGTTCAAATCCCGGCGCCAATAGATTTGAATTTGAAAATAGAAAATGATGTAATGTTTTCTGTACAGATGTCTTACGGAAACTCGACATTGAAGTAGAAATTGCCGTCGAAGTTATGCAGTAAGGTTGCTGATCAAAGCACCGCATTGACCACATACACTGATTAACTTGACTCCAACTTTGTCAAGAAGTTAACAGCTGTGCTCTTGTTCCGTACAAATTAGTCCGCTTCAACTGGCAAGATGTGCATTTCTAATATATCGGAGGGTTGCATCGTATAAGTATATAGAACGTTTATTTGCAAAGAATGTGGTTCAGATAACATAATTATAAAAAATCTCACAATCAGCCATAGGCATGAAAATATCATTAATAATCATAATTCATAATGTCACAAACAATCAATATATTTTTTTTATAGAACGGGGGGCAAACGGGCAGGAGGCTCACCTGATGTTAAGTGATACCGCCGCCCATGGACACTCTCAATGCCAGAGGGCTCGCGAGTGCGTTGCCGGCCTTTTAAGAATTGGTACGCTCTTTTCTTGAGGGCCCTAAGTGGAATTGGTGCGGAAATACTTCAGTGAGCAGGTGGTTCCACATAGTGGTGGTGCGCGGCAGAAACTGCCTTGAACAACGCTCAGTTGTGGAACGGCGGATGTCGAGGTGATACGGGTGGAATTTCGTAAATAGATAGAGATATATATATTGTTGCCAAAACTTATGGTCTAACAACTCTTCCATTGATTCTCCTTTAAATATCTGATCACCTTCCTCTTGAAAGCATTACACGACAGTGATCTGTAACTTCTGGGAAGGTGATTATAGTTTGGTGGCCTTGGCGTATTTTTTAAATGGTGCAACATATAGCCAATTAAATATATTTAAATTACAGCAATAGACTAAAAACACTTTCTATGGTTAATTCTGTTTAATGTTTTCATTTTTCATATAAAATAATATCAGCGGATTCTATTGAGGAACGAAACCAAACCATTAGCCAAGGCCACAGATTATATTTCACACACACATTTTGACAGATATTTTTGTTTCGCCTTCTGTGCCAAACGCCGCCATCTTTTTAGGTCTAAGACATGCCAGTTTCCTCGCGATGTTTTCCTTCACTATACGAGTGAAAAAAAAAAGACTGGCGGAGAGTTTATTGCCAGTTCTTCTCTTCCGTTCTACGCCTTTGATTTGAGAGAACTAAATGTAAAGTTAGAAGCATTTCATATACATTTCTTTTTTTTGACGTTCATAGGTGTACATTGTGTTACCTATATGATTAAATGATTTTGATTTTTGACTTTTTTTTAATGTTAAAAGCGTATGTAGACGGAAAAGGTAATTGGTGCACCGCCGCGTTTCGAACCTGGCATAGCTTCGAACCCCCTGGTGTCTCACGCTTATGTCACTACTGATGCTTTTATTATAATAATTGGTCAAGGGAAAGATATTCCGTATACACTACCCCAGACATTCAATTAAAACAAAATGCGCTTTATTTTATAAAATACGTCAGTTAACGATAGTGCTGCCAAGTTAAGTATGGAAATAATTTATTTTATAGTAATTATAGTATTTTTTAGTAATAATAGTAATTTTGTAGTAATCACAGCAATTCACACAATTGCAAATTATAAAATATTATTTCATACATGCCTTGCCTTGTGCCTGTTGTGATGGGATTGGGACGATGACGTTCTTTTCTGGTGAATATATATAATATAATATATATACACCAGAAAACCTATATAATATAAGTCAAGACTTGAATTCCTTATTACATTGTACTATGTGGGTTCGAGCTTTACCATATATTATCATTAAGCCGTAAAATTACTATTTAAAATATCATTATTTTGGACAAATCGCATCTGCATTATTCTGTATGAACACGGAGAATTAAACCGCGAGTCATTTTCGGACAAAATGGAATTTCGATTTATAATGATTTGCTTTTTTAATGATTTCCGTTTCGCATATTTTGAACAAAAAATATGGCTGTGCACCTGCACGACAGGTGCCATGTCAGTATCGATCTCACATGAAATTAAGTTTAAGATGATGTTGGAGCGAGTTCAAAACAAATGTTTGAGGCACATTTGTCTTAGGATATACGATGTGTACCTACCCTTTTTACCCACTGATGTATCCGACCTTATTTATGCTTGGTTCTGTGGGCTACAACGAGCTAAGAGTAGGCCGAGAATTCGCGCTTGTGATGTACTCCATAAAATTGGTACGTGGCAAGGACAGTAATTCGGCAAATTAATACCTTAGCTTTAATGTACCTGATGGGTACGTCAGAAAGCGATATCGTCCGCCCTTACTTCATGTGCCCACAGCTAGGACTAAACTTCTGAAAATGGCACATATTATGATTCGGTGTATTAATTTAGTTAACGAACTACATAGGTTAACGGACCTTTTTCATTCTCCGTTGAGTGAACTGGCAAAAGTTCTATTATTTGTGCCTATAGTAGTTGGTTAATTTCTTGTATTTTTATTATGTAATTTTGTTTTCTTAATTAATTTTGTATGTTTGCTTTTTTTGTTTCGTCTGTAAATTTTATTCACTTAATGTGCACTCTTTTCAATTTAGGGTCGCCTGTTAGGGCAGGAGTGTTTTTATAAATAAATGATTATAAATATATCTTTATATTGAAGACTAGTATACTTTAGTTCATGTAACTAAAATTGGTCCCATATATTTATTAAAGACACGGATTTTTTGGACCTGTTTTCAACTACTGTGTTTAGCGTATTCGCTTTAATGAAGAACTTTCTTACATCCTTGACGATGCTAAAATCGTCCAGTTCATAAAACGCAACAGGCTAAAGTGGCTATGGTGGTAGATACTGAAAGAATTAATATTCTAATAGATCATACATAGTTTAACGTGTGTGTGAGAGGCATGATGATGGATGGATTGCAGTACAGTGAATCTCATCTGAACTGGACATGATCCGAATATTTGCCATGGCAGGTTACAAAGTTCTCTGTAAACCGTTAATATAATGGATTTTTAAACGCATTGTCATATTATTAGATCATCGACTCGAAGTTCTTCGTAGTCTTCATTACTGAACGTTGTGCCTGTCTTGAAAAGCCCTAACCGATACCTCGACTTGTTGCCTCCACACCACTATATCCTCAGCTTGAGTAAGTATTTAAGTGTCTCTCACATACAAAACAACAGTTCGTGCTTAAAAAAAAATTGGTTGTTTTTGCTGCCCTTACTCTGTAACTACCAGTAGCGATACGAGATATACGTTACCCCTCGCGCCGCGCCGTCGCGTGTCACGCAGACTTATCAATGGGGGAATAGGGGTCGATGCGTCCAAAATAAGGGATACTGACGCTTCTTTGCTAGCATTGGACTCAACTTCCTCCAGCTCAACAAACCAGGGCGAATGAGCCGAAGTGAGTATAGTTCTAGCTGTGCGAAGGTCCATCCCACATCATAAATGGCCGTAGTCACGGTATTGTGGCGGCGTCCATGCGTCGGGTTGTCTCTCTCTAAAATATGGCGAGGGGGCCGATGGCTGGCCATGCGTCATACTCGTGAACGGGTGCTACTTGTGGTTGTTTTTTATTTATTTTATAATTATTAATTACTTACGATGTCATGTGAAACATGGTGTAATGGTTGCATATCCTTACAAACATTATGTAAAACAAAAAACTTGGCGATTAAAAAGAGTGGAGGAGAGTTTATTGCCAGTTCTTCTCTTCCGTTCTACGCCCTTGATTTGAGAACTGGCAGAAAATGTTAAATTGGAAGCATCATGTTTATTTATTTATTGACGTTCATAAGTGCACACTTTGTTACCTATATGATTAAATGATTTGTGATTTTTTTTCACCGTGTCCTGCATTAGCCGTTTGTTCGTGGGGTCGAAATCGCTTTTGATAGTTACAGATGTGATGCCCAGCAGTAAGGATGTGACAGAGTATGCAAATTATATTTAATATAAACCAGTATACAATTCTAAATATGAAAAGTGTAATTTATCTTGACTGACACTTAACGAGCCTAACAAGGTTATCAACTGAATGGCATCGCTTTGATTTATTGGATCATTGACTGATGGAAATTAAATCTACCTATCAAAAGCGTAATTTATTCGATGTAGCTTTTCAACATAACTGGTAAAATTGCTATTGAAAGGATTTATCTCTAGCGTGTCCCCAATCCATAAATCGACGATATGTGTCTAACAGGCTGATCTATTTGTCTATGAAATAACAATGATCATGAGGCCAATTTCAGGCCAAGGGTTTTACTAGACTAATATTATTAATACGTGTTTACGGACAAAAAATCGTGAAACACGACGTCTAATGAAATCGATGTATATAGACTACTATGACCATGATTAGTCATAAAAATAAAATATCGTTTAATACGTTTAATTCTATAATTAATCAGTATATTTGAAAATGGAAAATATATTACTAGTAGACTCGGCCAAGCGTTGCTGTAGCTAAGATTTTTGTTATATTACATAGTAGTAAACTATTCAAGAGAAACGGCAGGAGAACACCAATTTACCATGCTTTTCTGGTGGTTATGCCATTAAATTGTAGCTTATGTCAAACGTTGGTACTTTCAACACAGCGCCATCTGTTAGAATTGTGACTATCAAATAATAAACAAATATTTTGCAATAAAATAATATTGCGGGTATAAATTGAGATGTAAGCTATCCTATCTTTTAAGTTAGATCAAACTACACACGGTGTGCAAATTTGAATGAAATCGGTTCGGTAGTTTAGGAGTCCATCGCGGACAAACAACGTGACACGTAGTTTATATACAGGGTGGCCAAAAAGTCGTGGATCAAACGCAAATAGGGGATAGCTGAGGTCATCAGCGGCAAAAAATTGTTCAACGGGAGGTCTCTAAGGTCAACCCCTGCAGAGTTATGATTTATTTTGGTTTTTATATGAAAATTGACTTTTTGTTACTAATTCTTCTTAAAATTCGAAAATATCTACATCCTGTATCTTTCTCATAATATCCACTAGATTGGTACTGATGAGTTCTTGCTTAACACATACTATTTATAGTTGTTTATTGAGTGTATTGAAGATAATATTAAGTTATACGATATATATTTTTTATTGATAATGCTTGCCAACGCTGGGTATAACCAGCGGCACGTAAGTCTAGCGCTGGCCGATACGTGGAGAGGATTGCTGCGCATGTGTACTGTCGCGCGGGGGACAAAATGCGACTGGAGAGCCAATCGACGCTCTTCATTCCGCTAGCCCCCCTCAGGTACCTTATTTTTTACTTCTGCGCAATAACGGTCAGCGCTAGACTTACGTGCCGCTGGTTATACACTGATAAATTGGTAAAAACAAACACAAAATACAATTTTTAATGTGACAAGCACTTAAAGGCAAACATGACATACATTTAGAGACACGGATTTTTTGGCCCTGTTTCCAACGACTGTGTTTGGCGTAATCGCAAATATTAATCAAAACAATTATTAAACAAAACAAAAATTACAAAAAAAGCAATTACTAATCAAAAAAATTAAAAAAAAACTAAACAAAAATCTATTTTAAGGCCGTTTAAAAATTGATTGCCTTCCTTATATAACTATTTTATGTCGCATCGTTAATTTTTTCTAGGCATCAGATCAGCCTTCTGACCTGAATATATCTCTCCCTAGAAAACTCTTCTTTTTTCTGACCTTTTAATGTTGCATTGTTATGTTTCTTTACTAGAAGGCAGATCATCACCCTTCTGACCCGAAGATCTCTGAAAAGTCTTTCCGATTCTGAAATATTTTGGAAGGAACTAAGGGATATCAGTGCGAGGCGTAAGTTATCGTGGACTTATTTTAGGAATGAGAACCGTCTTGGGACTTGAGGTACAGTACATATTATCTTTTAATGTTGATAATACAGTTAAGTGTGTAGAATTGGAACACAAATCTGGATACATAATATAAAAAATTTTTTTGAAGAGAAACGTCACGAAGATGTACAGCGTTTTTGTCGAAGAAAAGGGAGAGAGCGATTGAGACCGATTGAGAGAGAGTGAGAAAGGGCGAACGTAGCATGAAGCAAATAGCCATGGAGAAAAAAAAAATATAAGTTGTATTCGACATTTTCGACACTTTTAATATTTTAATGACAATTAAATTCATTAAATTCCTAACATATCTTCCTTTTTCCCTCCCTCTAAGTCTCGGAAATCTAATGTTTTAGATTTGTATAAATATGTACAAGACTTAAAAATTAGTTTGCCAAAGAAGTGTCCCTTCTGACATGTGTACTTTGTACGCACGCACTTTATTATTTTTAAATAAGAATTATAACGCATAATTGCCAAACTCCGACATGTGTAGTTTGTACGCACGCACTTTATTATTTTTAAATAAGAATTATAACGCATAATTGCCAAACTCTGAAATGTGTAGTTTGTACGCACGCACTTTATTATTTTTAAATAAGAATTATAACGCATAATTGCCTAACTCTCACATGTGTACTTTGTACGCACGCACTTTTTCATTTTTAAATAAGAATTATATTAGTTCGTATTACTGCCAAACCGGTTCTCTATTCGCAAGTATATCTCTGCTTTAGTTATTTCATTTTGAATAATACAAGAAAAAAACTAATCGGATTCTCGTGTCAATGACCTTACAGTATTGGAAGTAGATAGTAATCACAAAGCAATTTCCTCGCCTGCGCCTGAGTCACTTGATGCACTCGTAAAAAGTTAACGACTAAGAAATTTATATCGAATAGGTTTTTGTGTAATTAGCTAAATTGAATGATAGCTTTTACATTAGCAGGCTAATATTACATAGCAAATCGAACTGGTTCGAGGAATAACATAAAAAACAATGTACATTTCGGATTATCGTCTCCTTCTTCATGCACGCATGTTTCAATGTTAAATAAACATTGCATGTTAAACAATCCACTGGCACCATGTAAAGACTTGATTTGAAAATATATTAAAAACTAGCTGGCCTGGCGAACATCGTACCGCCTAATAGTCGATTCTTTATTTGTTTAAAATACTTATTCTGCTATTCGGGACACCGGTCTAGCTAGTAAGATTAAAAAAAGAAAATTGATAAGACAACAAATACATTATGTCAAAAAATAAAAATTTACCTTCCCGGAACCCCTCCACTAACACTTGAACTTTATGCTATGGTATTAAAGTTCAAATTGACTTTTAAGTATTATTACGAATATTTTGTATGGGAATATAGAAAAGTGTTGTTTTTAGACTTTTTCACTCAATTTTTTTTAATTTTTCTCCGTAAGAACCATCCTCGTACTTCAAGGTATATTATAAAAAAATCAGACAAATCGGTCAAGCCGTGTTCATGTTATGTCGTGACAACGGAAAACGGGTTTCATTTTTATATATGTATATAGATGGAGCACGAAAAAATTACGCATGATCCTTGATACATTTTCACTGGAATTCAAAAATGGAATGGTTGTAAACAGTTTAAATATCGGGTACAAAAAGGTTATTATTTATATCCCGGAAATAAAATACCTGGCACCTAATAATAGATTTAGGTCTTAAATTTTTTTTAAATTAGAACCGAACCAACCGACTAACCACTGAACAAAATAATTGTTTTGGAATCATTGTATCAACTTCCCAAAGAGCTGGTTTCTATACATTTACGAACACATTTATTCAAAAATTTCAGTTACATGGTAACATTTTTGCGTTCCATAGATACTTTTTTTATGGCCGGAAAGAGTGTCAAAAATATGAATTGTTTCGACAATAATCGAATCCAGGAATTCCAGGTACGCAATGTACGTTTTCTAATAGCACAGTGAAAATCACTATACGATTTTATTCATATTGGTTGGCGAAACCTAGAGCCACGAAACTAGTCCAGGGCTCGATTTACCGACTAGCAAATGTCATTGAAAAACACACTTTGACACATGGCAATAAATTACGCAATTTCCTTGACAACAATGTCATATTAAATTGATTCAAAAGCGAGCGTTTGATCCAAAGAATGTCAGGATCCCTACAAAATCTGCTCACAGCTCATTAAGCAAATTTTCGCATGAACGCTTGCGAACCGACCAAAGGATGTCTACACGGTGAGCAGGTGATCGTGACATGCCAATATCGACTTAAAAGGTCAGTTAGGGTTATTAATAATCCTTGTACGAGCTAAAGAGCCTCTTATAGTTAAATACCAAAGGTACGATATATACAGTATGTTTTTAATTGCTTATTTAATTATGTTGTGGTTTTTTTTGTTTGTGGAGGAATGGAACACAGCGTACAAAATTAAAACTCAAGGACAAGAGTAGCTGGACAGACATAAAAAAGAAGACAATTGCAAAAAATTTTAAATGGAAATGGGCGGACCAAACCGCTCGCTAAGTGGTAGATATACAAACAGGGTAACAAGGTGGAAAGGCCACAAGGGAAAAGAAAGATACGTCGCCCTTGATGGGGAAGATTGGGAGCAGAAATGCTCAAGATAGAGAGAAATGTAGCCAGTTGGAAGACGCCTATACTGTTTAAGAGGTCTTTGATTTTTTTTATTCAATTTTTAGAGTGTATCTTTTGTAAATATAGATGAGGTATAAATAAGGCTTAATTGTGATTATATCTTGTTAATCTCGATGCTGCGACATTTTTTTATCGTAAGCAGTTTATTGCTTTACCGTAAAGTTTCACTCGTTCGAATCACTGTAATATATTTTATTTAATGATATGGTCACGTGACAAGGTACTTTGTATTAGCCCACTTTCAAGACACACTTTTATAGTTAATTTATATATAATAATAAAAAAAGCGTTTTATTTCAGAGACTACATTTAAATACATATATCATTCAATAATCTTATTAATGTATTGATTATAACACAAATTACCAGCAAATAGAAATATTTATTAGATAGAATGGCTTTGTTATTTCTCATGAACTATGAATCTTAGAATTTAGAATTTATATAAATACATATATTCTTTATATATTTTTTTGTATTTGTATAGGTGTAGCTGTGCTTTGTGTGTGTTTAAATGTGTATTCCGTTTTTGGCTTGTGTATAGTGTAATTTTTTGAATATTGTATAGTACTCGTAAGTAGCTGTAGGAATACCGTTAAGCAAATAAATAAATTCCTAGGTATCA
Organism: Pieris melete; assembly: GCA_963693345.1. Classification (NCBI taxonomy): domain Eukaryota; kingdom Metazoa; phylum Arthropoda; class Insecta; order Lepidoptera; family Pieridae; genus Pieris; species Pieris melete. Next base: position 315,398 of record CAVNZK010000122.1, read on the forward strand.
GCGTGCCACTTTTTGGCAAAGGCCCCCTGCAAATCCCTCCATTTCTGTCTGCACTCTGCTACTCTTTGCCATGTACCTGTTGTTTCCTTAATCAGATCTGGATAGACCTGGATACCTTCTAAAGCCTTCTAAGTTGTCTTCCTCGTTTTATTTTACATTAGACACCAGTTTAATACTTTGTTTCACCACTTTTCTGTTCTTGTGCCATGTGCCCATTTCCTCATCTGCTACCCTAGTAGTTTATACATAAAATATATGAAGAACGTATGGAACGTATTTTAATAGAGACTTAAGCTTTTTTTATACAGACTTTATAAGAACTGAAGGAGGGGTAATCAATTCTACATGTACTAATATTATTTATCAATTTCATGTGAATGCAGCTTCTTAAAGAAAATCGATGGCGATTAAAAAGAGTTACAGAGTGTCTTCTTATCAATTCTTCTCGTCCGTTCTACGCCATCAAATAGTGAACTGGCGAATTTATTTCCAGTTCAGAGTAGTTTAAATATTTTTGAAGTTCAAAAGTATTTTGACTTTTTAATGTCTTTGAGAGTTTTAATACCCGATAAAGATTGTAAATAGATAGATGATAGAATTGTTATATTTCTCTTTTTATCACAAAGTTCGTAGTTGTAACAATTTCTAACTGTTAAATCAATTTTTAATTAAATCCGCCAATAATTAGTTTTTCTTTCGAGCTAACCACAGTGTTAAACTGTGTTGCTTTGTTTAGTATTTTTAATTAAGTTTTTAAGAAACAGTTATTAAGGTCCAGAAACCTTTTAAATAACTGACACGATTAGATGAGACTTGAACCCGAAGTTAGCATATACGTACTTGTTTTAAAAATAGAAAAGGGATAATAATGAATTAATTTCCGATAAATTTGTAGACAATCACACAAACATAAAACTACTTACTATTACGTAGGTACTTGAAAACCTAAATAGATCATCAAATTCACGATAGCCTTTTTATGTATTATTATTACGATTACTGTAAAAAAATTGTATTAAAAGAAAACAAAGGTAGTGTAGAAAATGACAGTATTTTTTAACCAACTATTTGAACAAGGCAGAAATCGTCAATATCGCATTTAAAATTCCAAACGACTAAAAAAACTGCGTTTAACGAGCCGTAATAAAATAACAGTGTAATTAAAATAATTTTAAACGCTGCCCGTGAACTCTATAATTCATTTACCACTGAACAGATTTGGCCGGTAATGGAACGTAATTAATCTATATTAATACTTCGATTTGACGTTTTTGAGTGTGTTAATAAAATACGATTTCGCCCGAACGTAATGAGCGCTATTCATAATTATTTTTTAATCTTCACGCCTTTTCCCCGGGGTAGAGTCACGGATCTCCACTTGCTACTGTCCCATACCTCTCTCGCTTCATTCACTTTCATGACATTCACCATGCATACACAAATTCAAATATCATTTATTCATATATGTATAAGTAACAAAATGTATGAACGTCAAAAAAAAAAATGGTGCGTTTACTTATGTAAGCGTAAGAAGTTATACTTATTTGGCTTTCTTTATTTTTTTTAAATATTAAATAATTACCAATCAATATTAAGCGTTAATAATTTAACAATATTTAATATTTAGTACATTATTCAATTATTAATTAATATTAATAATAATTATTATTATATTATATTATTAATTCAATTTAATAACTAGGTATGTTTCAAAACCTTTTAACTAAGTATAAATAGGTCTTTGTGAAAAAGCATTGCTAAATTTCTTTGAAAAAATAATTAAAACTGCTTTATTTGTTTAAAAGGTACTACAAGTAGATTGTCTTATTCCCATCTCGCTCGCGCATGCTCGGCGCCCATACTGAATTTTGTGTCACGGTGCGCGCGCATCGCAAAATTTCACTCTCATCAATTTTTCATAACGCGCCTAAAGAAGTATAACTTCAATAAAATATGAAATCCTTCTAATTTTACATTTACTGCCAGTTCTCAAATCAAGGGCGTAGAACGGAAGAGAATAACTGGAAATAAACTCTCCGCCACTCTTCTTTTTATTGTTTACTCGTCGGCTGATGGGACTTTTAAATTGTCCCTTCTCCAGTTAGTCCAGTAACTGGATTTGGTCTAAGTATGTACGACAAAGACTACCAACCCGACTTCACGATCCACGGTGGTCTTTAATACTGTAATACTGTATATATTATCTGTAATACTTATGTCTCTTTCTGTCAAATTGTTTTTGCGCTGTAATGAAAAGAGACCAAGAATTGAATGAAACCACTTATTTCGCAAGAATCAATTAATTTATTTGATAAAATAAATTACTTACAATCTATAGGTTACATATATTAGTTAATATCAATTGTAGGTAAAAAAAGTTACTCAAACAAAACGAAATAAGTTATGCTTTCCGCGAGATGACCCAATGACGCATTAAAACTAGTTTAATAGTTGTTAAATGTCAAATGCCATCCGCTTATTTATCCCTTACTCATTCAATATACATTTATCATTCATACGATTATAGAAATTAGAAACTTTGAGTAGATTTTTTTTTTATACTTTGAAATTAATAATAATTTGTGGAATTGCTTCCTAGCCAATTATAATTTTATTCTTAATCTGTTATTATCCAGTATTAAAATAATTTTCTGATAATATCGATTAAAATTTGTAATACAACTAAACGCTGTCCAGGGTCCAAGAAACCACAACCCTCACGGTCATTGGTCCACCGATGGTAGACCGAACACCATAAATAGCAAATTAATCAGAAAGATACAATTATCATACATGCAAATATTCCATAAACAAAACATGAAACGTTACAATATCAGCTTATGATTAATTTAATTTGTCTTATGTACCGTTAATTTATAACTGTACTTGCGTCTTAACGGTCAAGTGCTTAGTTTAAAGCAAATTTTGGATTTTCTTTGGTTTACATATATATTTAAGTATGTTTTTATTACATACTAGATGAAAGTGAACTTCGTATCACCTACATATATTAGTACCTAACGTAATACAACATTTTTAAAACAGACCAAAGACAGCCTCAAACTACAGCCATGAAACACACATTTCTGAAGACATGACAACCAAGGGACACTTCTTCATTTCTAAAAAAGACATAGGAACACACAATAGGAACAGGTTTTATTAGAAAATTTAACTGTCGTTTTTAGTATTTTTCTTTAGGTACTTATTATTTTTGATTTCCACTGTTTAAACCTTCTCTGGACTTCCACAAATAATTCAAGACCAAAATTAGCCAAATCGGTCCAGCCATTTTAGAGTTTTAGTGAGACTAACGAACAGCAATTCATTTATATATATATATATATATATATAGAATATCGATATAGAATATAGATATTATAGATTGGCTATTAGGCTGATTGTGTGAAGAGTACAATACACCACTAAGCACTAGCCATTTAAAACAAATCTACAACGAAACCTGCACATTCTTTGAAAATTGCTCAGTAAAGTATTTATTTTAATACTACCAATTTCCGCTTGGAAAATCGGTATTTCTGTGCATCTGCAGTCCGGTTTTGGCATCTTAGTTAGCAATGCGGTTTGGCTAAAGTAATATAGTTTTGACGTTTATCTGTAAACTTGTAGCATATTGTTAGATAAGAGAAATTTGTGTTTTTTGATACCTCTAAATCTATTATATATTTGAATGACTCTGTGACTTTTAATGCCCCCCTAAGATTAGGTCTATAAGAGTTTTGTCTTAAATGTTTAATAGAATATTGTATTTTAAATAATTGAACGTATGTTTATATATTTTTTAACGCTTAATAAGCTTTTCCTCAAGGCATCGGTGGGCGTAGAAAATGTTTGATCCATTATGGCGTAAACTGTTAATCTTTTTTTTTAAGAAACGGTCAGGAGGCTACTGATGCAAAGTGATAGGCCATGGACACTCTCAATACCAGAGTGCCAGTGCATTGCCGGCTTTTTATGAAATAGAATTGGTTCGGAAATACTTCAGTGGGCAGCTGGCTCCACATAGTGGTGTTGCGCAACAAAAACTGCCTTTAAAACGCTCAATCGTGGAACGACGAGGTGATACGGGTGGAATTTCGTATTTTACCCCGACGTCCGATGAAGCTCATCTGGAGATATATTTCCAAACAACTCCTCTCAATACTCTCCATGGTAAATGCTGTAGAAGATGCAGAGATACCACGCCGGGATGAAGCAGCTCGGAAAGGCATTGGTCGTCAAGGATTCGAATCGCTCTTAGTTGGATACGGAAGAAGAATAACTGGGTAGTGGCAGGCGAATCATAAACTGGCTGGTAAAGATATTCTGTCAGAAGTTTCTAATATTGTTTATTATAATGCGAGCAGTGTTGGTTTAGTGGCTTAAGTTATTTTAAAAGAGTACCGAGAGTTTTTACGCCGTCTTTTTCTCTCGGCCTCCCTCTGTCTTCTTTGCCGATGAGTAGGGATGCCTACAAATTCAAATTTAATAAGTGATACATGTATCTTATGTTCCATAATAAACATATTTTTTTTAAGCTAGTGTTCCTAGTCCGAGGTCGTGAGTTCGAATTACAGCAGTGTACATATTATTATTATATACGCGCAATTATATATTGCTTCTAGATTAAAAAAGTTTGTTAGAAAATTTGTATGTCTCAAACCTAAAAAAATCTTATAATAAGGGTGACCACCAACTGGTCTATAAAATAAAAAATCATCAAAAATTTGATGCAATAGGGTTGTAGCACTACTGAATTATTTAATATTAATATGCAGCGAATAAATTCATTATAATTAGCATCACAGCGTCAGTACATACTCTTGATGGGCAAACAAAGGCCTATCATTGTTTAGACAGTATCAATTTGTTTGCGATACAAATATTTTTGCTGACTCCACTGTTGCTAGTTGATTGTGAACTCGACGTCATTTAATGTGTGGTTGTCAAAGACAAAATTCATAAAGTATGGTAAGTAAATAGATATGGAGAAGTATACGTCTACAAGAAGAGTACCAGTAAAGTAAAAGTAGACAGACTTGGATCAAAATGTTGTATTAGGAGGATTAAAACAAGGAGATCCCTTATCACCCAAGATATTTATAGGCGTCCTTCAAAATATAATGAATAAAGTTGAAAACAGTAACTGAATGTACTGGTCCAAAAGGAAAAAGGAAGAAGGGCAGGTTAGGGTTGCCAATCGTATGGCGTCGGGAAGCGTATTTCACAACTTAATGGCAAAAAAATATTATTTTACATGTGTATAATTTGACTTAATGCAGTTTTGAGAAATAGTATTTAAAAAAAATCATTTATAACCTTTAATTAGATAATACCTAATGTATAATACCTACTTTCCGTTTATTGTATTAGTAAAAATAAATATATTTTCTATTCTTTCTTTCACTATATTTCTCGGTACAAGAAAGTAACGAAGGATGTATTAACTGACAGGCTGATCCCGCAACAGTCTTGATTGCCCACTTAACTACTTAATAAGCGAAAATAAACCTGCCCAAGCGAATTTTATATCTTTTTATATTTTGTTTTATGGAACAGACCAGGCCATATAGAGACAAAGCTGATAGAACGGACCTACGATTAATTAAAATTAACTAAATATTTATGACAACAGTAGAAGATGAAAAGAAGAATTGTGTCTGTAGACTTGTTAAAGACATTTTTGTATATTTATCAATTACTATTTTAGATAACTTTATCAAAGTATATTATTCTTATTTTGGTCGCGACTAGCTTTGCATTAAGGCGCTAGCAGATGGAAAAACAGCAGTTTTTTAAAAATTCAACAAGGGGCAAACGGGCAGGAGGCTCACTTGATGTTAAATACCCCATAGATACTCACATTGCCTATAGCAGCGTAAAATAGAAGAACAGCGATCGTTTCTTAAGGCAGTTTTTGCCGCGCACCATCTCTATGTGGAACCAGCTGCCCACTGAAGTTTTTTCGAACCAATTCGACTTAAGGTCTTTCAAGAAACAAGTATCAATTTTAAAAAGGCCGGCAATGCACTTGCGAGCCTTCTGTCAATGTGAATGTCCATGGGCATAACACCTAACATAAAGCGAACCTCTTGCCCGTTTGCCTCCGATTACATAAAAAAAGAAGATGTGTTCTTGTCTCTCGATGCAGACCCAAAGCATTTAGTTGGTATTAAATTTTGAACCTATCACTTCTGCACCTTAAATGACACATCCCATTATGTGCACCTTTAGATAACCTTTTGTTTACTAATTGTACAATTCCACATTGTCATTCGAAATTGTATTTTTATTACTTACTCACTTAAATATTTTTTCTTTATTAGGTTTTAGGTTTTAGCGATGCCCGTTGACTTTTTGAGTTTTTTCCTCTTATCACAAATCTTCTTTTGGTGTCCTCTATGGAGAGACGGCCATCTACAGTAATGGTACTGTAGATGGCCGTCAGTCATGTAGTGTGTCTGGAGCGCTAGATACAGCAAGTCGCAGTCTCAATACCCGTCCACTTCCTAACATTGCGATGCCATGATTTTTTCCTTCTACCAACATACCGTTTACCCTGGGTTTTACCCACTATAATTAATTGAAGGATTTAGGTAGCGGTCATGGCGCAACACTCGGCCCAGCCCTGCTATTCTGTAACTCACTTTTCGAACTCACACATCGGTGTTCGCATCGGCGGTCGCTCTCAAATCAGTCGTGAAGCAGTCATTTCATGATGCGAAACCCGCTGTGTGAGTTCGTGAAGTGAGTTACAGAATCACAGGGCAGGTACGCAAATTTTCGTTGTTTAATGTATTTAATTATTGCAAGTATTATAAAATAAATAAAAGGATCAACTTTATATCATCCCCTTACCTGGCTGAGCCATGGTTGAGAATATTTGAGCACTATTAAGAGTTGTAAGTGTTATTCAGTTTTAGGATTCAATCCAACCATAATAATAATAAATAAATAATAAAGCCATTTATTCCAAAACTTGCTTTTGTTTTGCAATGTTGTTAGTACTTAATTGCTTAAATTTAAAATGGTTACTTATAATTACCGTTAGTATTATTATTTATGTACAAGGTTTGGATCCCTGTTGGGTAAAGGCCTCCTCCATCCTTTTCCATGACTCTCTGTCTCTGCCTATTTGTATCCAGTCGTTTCCTGCGACGTGTGTTATATCATCAGCCCACCGTCTTAATTGTCGACCAACATTTCTCTTCCCCATGGGTCCTTTCCATCGTGTGGTTTCAATGGTCCATCTTCTGTCTCGGTATCGTGAGATGTGTCCAGCCCATCTCCATTTGAGTAAGAGTGCGTGCCTGAGAGCATCAGTTAATTTGGTTTTTTGACGAATTTCTTCGCTCCTAATTTTGTGTATTCTCCTAATTTTCAGCATACTCCTTTCCATTGCTGTTTGGTTACTTTTAATTTTTTGTTTTATTTTATTTGTAAAGGTCCAAGTTTGGCAGCCATACAGCAAGCAAGGTAACAGGCATGTATCAAATATTGTCCTTTTCATGTGTGAGCTGTAATTGCCTTTTAAGATTTCTATATTTCAATCCAACCATAAACATCTTCCCAAAATCAGAACAGAATATGGTCTCAAAAATATAACTTATTTCAGAGTCTTTACAACAGCCTCCGGAGATATGAGGAATAGTAGCTGTGGACCCGTTCCGAATATGCCTGCGAAGGTTTTTGGGAGATGAACTTTGATGCAGAAATAGCGTACGACGGCCGTGTGATATATTTTAGTTTTTTGTCATGTAATTTTTTAATGGGATTAAACTTCTTTTAACCTAAAGTCGAGACTTTTGAAAAGAAAGTTTGACGTATCAAAATGTACTGCATAGTACGTATTTAAGGGTCATAGTTCGCGCCAAGTCGGCACTGAATCATGCCTTAAGATTTTTTTTAAGAAATACATTTTAAAAACGAATTAATTGTCTAGAGACTAGAATTATATAGCGTGGTAAATAAAGTTATCGTACTTCAATCAACGTCGATTATTATACAATAGGGAATTTAATTAACAAAACTGCCATTATACATTTCTCAAATGAACTTCTTAATTATCCAAGTGCAGCTCCAGTGAATTGGTTGCAAAGTTAACGATTAAGCAATTAATCTCAGCTATCGAGCTTGCAAGAATAATTAGATTCGGATTGGCATGCAAGGAGAAAATTTATATCAATTAAGTTCTCTTATTTCTTTGAAATGACCTGGTATAGTTTGATTTTTAATTATTAAAAAAGTTGTTGAGCAGAATAAGAGCAGTGTTGGCCTAGTGGCTTCCGCGTGCGACTCTCCTAAGGTCGTAGATTCGATCCCCGACTGTGCACCATGCATGGACTTTCTTTCTATGTGCCGAATGCGCACGGTGAAGCAAAACATCGTGAGGAAACCGTTTTCTTTTAATGTAATAGGAGGCAAACGGGCAGGAGGCTCGCCTATGTTAAGTGATGCTGCCGCCCATGGGCACTCACACTGCCAGAAGGCTCGCAAGTGCGTTACCGGCCTTTCAAGAATTTGTATTTGTATTTTCTTAGACCCAAAAAGTCGATGGCGCGGCACGGAAGGCTGATCATCTACTTGATGAGATTGACAAATGATCATGAAACAGATACAGAAATATGCAAGTTGCATATTCAATGCGTTTACCTGAGCCTACAGTCAAGAACTGGATGTCCTCAAATGCATTCCACTACAAAAATAGGACTGTGAACCGTGTCCATACTATGTATCTTCCAAAAGCGATACAAACCCCGTCGTTAATGTACGCAAGTTGTAGTTCTCAACATCCGTAACCTTGGAATCGTGGAATAAACACTCATTATTAAGACTGATATCTTGCGGGTAATTGAAATTACAGACCTTGATCATATTTAAAAATAAATTAAACGAATTTTTAAAATAGAATCTGTTTAATATTTATATTCAAATGCGTTAATTCGCATTTCAATATACATATAACTTGTAATAATCCATTGTTTTCTTTATTCGATTAAACAAACTGTTTTCCCAATCCAACCAACGATTATTAACATTGTGATTTCATCTATTGAACAAATATTGAGATATTGAATGCAAATATGCAATCACAACATAAATGAATACTTTTATATTGTTGTTTCCTTCTGGCATTGTTGGTGTTTATAAACATTTGGATCATGCTCTTATGCATATTATATAGATTTTAATTTAATATAAAATTATTTGAATCTGTATCATGATCATTTTTTTTAATCTAATAGAGGCAAGTAGGTGATAAGCCTCCAGTGCCTTGAGAAGTGTTGGCCTGGCTTCAGCGTGCGACTCTCATACCTAAGGTCGTAGGTTCGATCCCCGGCTGTGCACCAATGAACTTTCTTTCTATGTGCGCATTTAACATTTGCTCGAACGGTGAAGGAAAACATCGTGAGGAAACCGACATCTCTTAGACTCAAAAAGTCGACGGCGTGTGTCAGAAATCTGAGGCCAAGACCTAAAGAGGTTGTAGCGCCACTGATTTATTTTTTTATTTTATTTATAAAATTATTTATTGACATTAAAATCGTATACAAAACTTAATAGAAAATATACTAATCCCACCACAAGATATATGCAAGTAAATATGCATAAGTGATAAGGTATCATCATTTATTAGATTTAAATAAAAAATATTAATTTTGATAATTATATTTACGCAAAAACAACGGAAAATTAATATTATAATATTTTCTTTTTACTTTTCTTATAATAAGGGAAATAAGGAAAATTATCATATTGTAACTATGTTGGAATAAACATTATAGTTTTCATCAGACTTACTCACCAAATATATCGCAAATTAAAATCCTGAATTATTATTTGTTTATAGTTTCTATATTCAAAACTACGTTATTAATAATACAAATTACGTTCAATGTTATACAAACTAGATTTAAAGAAGACTCTTGCAAAGTATAGCCAGTATTGGTAGGGTCATACAGCTTCGCGAATAGGATATTATCGTGACAAATGAAGTACTCAAAACAAATGTGATACAAGTGAAAAATTCGCGATATAACCCGCTGTGGTGCCTATAAAATCTCGTTACGGTATTGAATAACAAAATACTAAATAATTCTTCTCTAAAAATGTTTGACTGTCTGCAGATATTACAAAGAAATTATTTAACTAAAGTGATGTCAAGTTCATAATAACACTGCACTGCTATTCATATAGACACGTGCAAAACGATTGTTATAGCTAATATAAAGTAAAATATTTGCTCTCCAGTCACCGATAGAACTCGCACGGACGCGGTCACAATTTTTTGTCCTTTTCACACACGTCTTTAATCAGTGGCATTCAAACTTCTGTAACTTAGGAAAGTTTTGTTGCTAGTTACTTGTTTATTGCTAGCTGTATTATAGTTTAACATACCGCTTCAGAAAAGGCGCTCTTCGGCCGTCTAGCTGGGGTCCCATTCATCCTTGATACGAGAAAAAAACAACCAATGAGAACGCACCAAACTTTTCACGGACACTTGTTGAGTTCACTGTCAAACACATGGGCAAACTTTGTACACAATCGAATACAATTTAATCGATGACTTCATGCAATTGATAAGTTATCGTGTCGCGAGGTGACCGGTTAGACGAGAGTACCAACGCACGGTTGAGGAATGACTGGCTGAGCGGCAGCCGGTCGAACGGCATTTCAACTCGCGCCATGCATTTTTTGTATATTTTGGAGGTTATGCCGGCTAACCCTAAGTTTTCTATATTTAGGTTGCGTGAGGTGACATCATATCAGAGAGATAAAGAACAATTACGAGACGTGTTATCGCTTGAATAAACATTACGCTTGCAGTTTGTTATCGAAAATGTAATGGAATGAAAATAAATGAAGCGACGTATGTTTTTTTTTATTTTTGCTACACGGTTATAATTTTAGTATTTACATTGCAATGTTTATTTATACTTCGATAGTTTATAATGATTTAATTTCTTTACATTATTTTTACCTTATATAATACCATATTTGGCTAAAATTATTATTTAAAACTTTACTAACAACTTTAAATAGTTAACATATTGACAAACACAGGCGGCCCTAAATAATAATAACAAATGACAAATGTGTGGATGGGTCATTTTTCTTAAATAAATAAGAATTTTTTAATATTTAAATTAACCGTTACATTAAATAATAGACTTGGTAAATCTTTTGAAATTAAAATAGTGTCTTATTTACACATTTTAAATTTTAAAATTGCCTCATATTTTAGATTTCCGAGACCAAGAGGAAAGGAAAAAGGAAGAAATGTTAGGAATTTAATGAATTGAATTGTCATTTCATTTCATGTCGAAAACTAATACAAATTATATATATTTTTTTAATTTTAATTTTATCTTATTTCTTAGATAATAAAAACAACAAAACGTATACACGTAAACAACAAAACGTACGTAACAATTCGTCATTTGAGATTTCAATAAATTATTTTGCATAAAATATAAAATACTAATATTTCATACATTCTCTTAATGAAATTCTAATTTTAAAATTAGAATTTCTATAAGGTATTTCGCCCTTTACACTCTCTCTCAATCGGTCTTAATCGCTCTCTCCCTTTTCTTCGCTAAAACGCTGCACATCTTCGTGACGCTAATGCGCCTAAAGAAGTTTCACTTCAAAATTAATTTGGCCATTAATAAAACAAACCAGTAGTTGTTAATTTATACAATCTATCATCTGGTTACTGAAAGCTTATCTAGATCATAGAAAGCCTAGACACAAAGCAAACACAGCTTTCTTAAGCTGGCTGAGCTTAAACTAGTTGTGGTGAAAGTTTTGCTTTCATGCCGTACTAAGCAACAAATAGCATATGTTTGATATTTATACAACCTTTCGTTGATATAGACTATATTCTAAGCTTTTATTCGTTTAAAAGCTTAGAAGCTTCGTGTTCTTTTTTTTTATATTCACTTTAATAAATAATATAGAAGCGTCGACACTATACATCCCTTATTGCTAACAAACACGTTTTTCATATAAACGAAGAAAGATAGGAATAACATATACCTTCTTAGAAGGATAGTAGGAGGATTATAGGAATTAGATATTACATTACATATATTCAGTTTTTTATATAATTTTTTATTTTTTATTTTTGTCTTCCCTTGCTTCGTTTTACATACCCGGGGTGCTCTATCTTTCTTCTTCTCTATTCATTTCCCAGTTTTATCACTTTATGAGGTAGGTAGAATGACAAAAAAAAGTTAGCTAAGGTAGAATAGCTAAGAATAGCCTAGGATAGCTAAAAATAGCGATATTTAGAGGAAATCCTTTGTCGACGGACAAGCGTAATATGTTTTAAAAGTAATCTACTATATAATAATAAGTCGGGTTTTCCTTCCTGACGCTATAACTCCAGAACGCACGAACCGATTTCCACGGTTTTGCATTCGTTGGAAAGGTCTCGGGCTCCGTGAGGTTTATAGCAAGAAGAAAATTCAGGAAAAATTTCAACAGAAAAGCGGGATCACCAAACGAAATGTTACATAAAACGAAGCCATCTGGTGGCGAAACGGAGTTCGCCGAGTTTGCTAGTTAATATATAACAATTCAAACATGATTAATTTGACAGTTATAACAGCTGATTTTACTAGCTTGTTGTGCTATAGTTTGACGAGGTTTTCCTTCATAGATCTTGTGTTAGCGTACATATATTGGCGATTAAACGGGGTTTGAACGCACCACCTTAGGGTTTAAACTCGGTCGCTACTACAACGCAATACAGAGGTACAACGGTCAAGCTTACGGTAACACAACGATAATATGCAAGCAATAAACTTACTTTATCGCTTTTAATCAAGGAATTTAAATGCATGAAACAATGCGTAATACACATATATCTTATGACAGCGACTTGCTTGCTAAGTTCTATAAACTATAATAGTGATTTCCTACAATCCTACTTGAGATAAAGATTAAAAGATAAGACAAACATAGATAGTAAGAGAAAACAAATATAAATATAAAATAAAATATTATTTATCACCCCATGACATCCTTGATTAGTATAAGATTATGACAGATGAGAAGATTAATCATCTTCTGTCGATTTTTCTTTACATTCACCACGATAAGCGAACCCAGTTAGTAAGTAACTAGGTACTTGGATTTAAGGTACCTATTTACAATAATTATGTCCAAGAATTTTCTATTTCTGTAAGCAGAAAGAGATCCACCGAGCTAGGAAGATACAAGAGATTGTGGGGTAAGTTGAATTGTAGCGAAAATTAAAGGCATTCCTTAAAATTCCTCTCTCATTCTTCAAAGAAGTAAATAGGCAGTATGTAGCCGCTGGTACTCAGAGTTTAGTCTGCACTCTCACTGTCAACAATATTGCAGGTGCATTCGCAAGGGCTGAGTGTAAATATGGAGAAATTGCGATTTTAATATTTGAAAATTCGTATTTCGCATGCCTCCAGGTCTTCTTCATTATCTAATATATAAAATTCACGTGTCGCGGTGTTTGTGGTTAAACTCCTCCGAAACGGCTTACCCGATTCTCATGAAATTTTGTGTGCATATTGGGTAGGTTTGAGAATCGGACAACATCTATTTTTCATCCCCCTAAATGTTAAGGGTAGTCCACCCCAAAAATTTTTTTTATAAATTTTTAGATATTTTTTTTTATTTTTATTTTTTATGATACAGCATTAAAAATACATACAACCCCTAATTTCCACCCCTCTACGACCAACCCCTATTTCTTATTATAAATGATATACATGGCAAAACGACCGGGCAGGTCAGCTAGGATTTATATAGTATTGTAATATATAGGTAAAGATTCTATAAATCTTTCTTGTTTGACTCACTGTTAATTTAGTCAAGATGCGACATTGAAACGTATCAAGCATGTTAATATAATTGACTACTAATTGTGTGAACACAGTTAATAAGCAGAAAACTATGAGAAAATTTCTGTCCCGCAATGCGGAAGTGTTTAGACTTAATTGTAGAACAGTTTCTGATTAACTTTCGATGGCAAACCTCGTGAACTTTGTGTCTGTACTGTCGTTCGATTCCCGGTCAGATAACAGATTATAATTTGATTTAACCTCATTGCTGTAAGGATATGACTTCAACGGTATTGTCTTCTTTATAAATTGACTATAACTACTTTCTACTGCCGTAGAAATGACATTACCAGTGTAAAAATGTATCTTGGAGTTACAAAGATATGAAATATGTACCTTATATACAATAATGAGTACTTTAAATATCACAGACTTGAATACAAATAATACAATTATTGAAATAAATAACTAAACTTAACATAAACTAAAATATATCATTAAAAGGAGTCCCTTTAGGCAAGGTTCCGAAGATACTGGCAGCGTTCCCCCTTTGAATTGCTAGACTAATTCTTTGTCCGAGGTAGCTGCCAGATCTTCGGTCTCCTGTGATGTCGACTAACCTTTTTGAAATTTCTTTAAAAAGCCTTAAAGCGCTAGGACCCCACGGACCAAGGGTCTCGACACCGAATGGGACAAAATCATATTCTGAGCCCAGACCCCTGTATTTGCATGCTTTATTTTTTTCAGCCGCTTCACAAGCCGCACCAGCTCTGTAGTTGGTTCCATGTAGATGGGAAGGGGCCAGCGTGTCTAAACAGGTTGCATCCCATACCAGTACCCGACCCATCTTCCATGGAATCAAGCTCATACCGTCCGGTCTCTTGCCATCGTCCCTTGCAATACCACTCGGCTCAAGTAGACTTGGCACGTTGACGGTGGCAAGGGAACGGCGTATGATATCGTTAAGTGCGGCATGTCTCGAGAAGCGGCCTGCACTTTTTTGGCATGACAGGCCGTGATGTCCTAACTTGTCGACATCACTGCCACAGGGACATATATGAGGAGCGCAGACCGGAACCCCAAGCCGTAGACAGGTTGCGATTCGAAGCGTGTCAGGCTCAAGAAAAGTTCCTGTATTTGACGATGGGTAAGCGTGAAGCCAGTAGCCGGCCTCATGCATACCCACGGCCAAAAGCCTAGCACGCGCCGAACCTGTACTACAACTCAAAAGATCGTCAAAAGTCAGTTTGCAGTGTATGTCATCCCAGCTCCTCTGTGAATTTAGAGATAATGGAAAATTTTGACCTGGGCATGCAATCAAGAAAGCGTTTCTAGCTTCTTCCAAGCCAGCAATCTCAAAGTTTGAAGGGGAAGCCCTTAAAATTTTACTTATGAGATTTGCTGAACTATGGACAGAAGATAGAAAAGCTGGCAAAGCGACACTGGAAATTTTGCGAATCCCTAAACCACCATAACGGATGGGTAGGGAAGCTTGGGTCCAAGATTGCTCGTTCAGCTGCATATTAAGAAGTGATTCTAAGCTAATTTTGATTAAGTCGTCTAATGGTGTTAAAAGATCTGGGTGATTCCAAAAGGAGCAGCAACGGAGCACATATGTAAATTTTGGAAGGAAAAGACAGAATTTTAAGATGCAAAGTGCATAATGTGGACTAATTTCAAGGAGACGGTCAGTAGAATTTTGAAATTTAGTAATTGAAGAATGAATATAATCAGAAATAGATTCATTAAAAATTGGAGAACCTAAAAGGTAAAGGGAATTCCTGTTAAGTATTTTAATATTTGGAGCCAAAATTTGAAATTTTTTTTTACATCATTTAAATTTAAGTCGCAGTTATTTATGAAAAGTTCGCATTTGTTAAAATTAAGCTCCAAACCAATGGCTTCAAATTTATTTTTGATTAAAAGAAGGTCCGAAAACACAGTATCCACATCACCTCCTAGGGTTCCGTCGTCCAAATACCAAACATTGAAATTAGAATTTAAATTTTTGATTATCGGATTTATAGCCAAACTAAAAATTGCAGGCCCAAGGGGATCACCCTGCTGACAACCTACTTCTGAGGAAAGTTCATTAGAACGATATAACAATTTAGTTGGATCAGCGTAACTGAGAAGAAGATAATTGTATATTTCCGGTATATGTTGTTTTATTTCAGTCAGCAGGGTATCCCTATTTACCGAATTAAATGCATTTTTCACATCAATTTTGAGCAACACGTCTGGCTGTCCGTGACTTAGGAAAGAGCGTAGGGCATGGACGGCTGCCTCACACCCTCCTTTCACACCGAAGCCTAACTGTACAGGTTCAAATTCTGAATTTAATTTTGGTAAAATATGTCGAACAGCAATTTTGGAAGCCAGACGTCTTAGTGTTGATCCAACAGCAATTGGTCTCACCCCTCCGTCCTTTTTAGTGAGGGCAATGAGGTTCGCGCCGAAAAGAATGGGAACAATTTCTGTATTGACATCCCCGGAATACATAAAATTTATTAATTTTGTGATCGAGTTAATAAGTTGCTCGCCTGCATCACCCACAGAATGCGATGTTAAATCTTTCAAATGTTGGGGTGAGATTCCATCCAATCCTGCAGCCGAACCTGGTTTAAAAGATAAAATTGCCTCAGTTACATCTTTGTTTCGAATTTTAAGGCATGCTTGCCCTGCTGTTGGTGGGTCGAGAAAATATGGGTTTACTGGAGCTGGGGGATGTTTTGTCCGTAATGCCTCAAGGGTGTCAGGGGTATCTGGCGATAGCACGTCATTGGAGAACAAAAGGCGAGCGGCACCTTTAAGATCTCCGTCACAAATTTTGTTCTCGATGAGTTTTTTGCGATTAAAAGGGGCATCATGTTTGATTAGAGGTGCGGGTGAAGGTGAGGAACTTACAGCACAGTTATTTTTTATCTTTTGTGTCAGGGATAAATTCGGTTCATCAGTTTTTATTATGTGTAGAGTTCTGTATGAAAATAAAAATAAGTTCTGCCAGTCTTGAGTACAATTGCTTACATAACATTTCTGGATTAATTTTGACAAATGTGTAGCAACAGTCAATCGAGCTCCTCTAGGGATTCTTTTAACAATTGGTATACTATTTTTCAAATGGCTAAGTAATTTATGGAAAGGAGTTGTAGTGTTGGCTACAAAAGTAGGCGCACTCGGAATAATGGGATGGATGTCTAATAATAATAATGTATAATGAGTTATGTCTAAAAGTATTAGATTTTAGGTATAATAATGATTTCGGGATACCCTTGGAATATGTTGAATTCATATTCTTCTCTCTTCTTTATTCTAAAGATAGAAATCAGATAAACGTGGTTTTTTTAGGGTTTTTATGGCAAACGAGGGGGGCGCCCAGAAAGGGCAGACATCGCAGCCCATCGACACCCATTTATAGTGATACGTTACCGGCCTTTGAGGGAGGAGTTTTTAATAGTAAGAGTATATTACTTTAAACAATTGGAGTTCGCCGTCAATCAGGGAAGACCCACCGGGAGTCGATTCCACAGTCATCAAGGTGATGCTGATGAAATTTTGAATTTAAACGGCTTGTACTGTGTTGAAACGAGGCAGGAGGGATCAACCCAAACAATTATGTACCATTATGTTTTAGTTATAGGCTAAAAACATGTGAAATATTTTCTTCATGTTTCTAAATCACGTTTCGTGTAACTCATTACAATGCAACCTACATTTGGCGTAGATGACTAAATTTTTCCAAGAATTCTAATGACTCAATAGTATCCTTAAACATGATGTGCTAATATTTAAGGAAATATTCATGTTAATAATAGTTGCAACAGGCTTTAAATCTCGGGCTGGTTAATCAAGGTTTTATAGGATTGCATTTGATAGTTACGAAGGATTGCAGAATTTCGAATGCTCTCACACAAATGGAATTAGTTGCATGCATGTATAAAGCAAAATTTAAGGCAATGTAATGATCAACTAATAAGAAAACTTAATAATAATAAAAATCCAAGCAATCAAAAAACAACACTCACATTGAATTTCTTTAGAGAAATTCGTCTAAGAAGTCATAGTTTAAATATGGTATTTATGTGTTGGCCTAGTAGCTTCAGTGTGCGACTCTTATCTTATATCTTTACTTATATCTTTTCCTCTTGTCAGCAAAAGTAAGCAAAGCTCTCAAAAATAATAGTACAAACGTATTCATGTTTTGCAGGAATCCTCGAAAATGCATTTTGTTTATACAATGTGTGGTTAATATGTGTAAAAAAGAAAATAATTACTGTTGACGCAATCACCAAATAAGAAACTCAAAGATAAACAACCCCCGTATAGTGCTTACGTAATACTTGAAGCCCACAGATGTTGGGAATCACAAACTTAGGTTCAGTCTTTAAAAATGCTTTTAATATGAAACAATTCATGTCACAATTTAATCATTGTTATAAAGCTAATGTGAAACTTTGAAATTAAAATGCACTTCGTGCTTTTAAGGTTCAAAGCATAAAGGCTAAATTGTCCTATATTAAAATTAGTAGCTAAGAGCCCCTTTCATGTATTAAGGCTGTATCATGTACACATAACTTTTACATGTTTATAAAGGGGATTTTTTGAAGTTATACTTCTTTAGGCGCGTTAAGAAAAATTTATGAGAGTGAAATTTTACGATGCGCGCGCACCGTGACACAAAATTAACAGAATGAAGTTGCCCACAGAAGATGCCGTAGCATATTCTGTGGGCAACATTGGACATAATTTAAAAACTACATTGGAATAATAATAGAATTGATGTTACACTTAATGTAAGAGAATAATAATAAGTATTTATTTATTTAATTTTTCAAATGTAAACTGAACTTTATTGACTATAATGACTCCTTTTCCAGTCTTTGATTATTTAATTGTAATAAATTATTTGCATGCAATCAAAAGCTATTTTTAATAATGCCAAAGAAGTATAACTTCTTACGCGCGTACATAAGTACACGCACCTTTATTTTAATTCTATACATATAAGCGTTGTAAACAAACCTAAATAAACCTAAAATATTTTTGCAATACAAATAAAAACCGATTCGATAATCGAGAGAACTTATTCTAAGTTTAAGTTATTCGCAAATGCAGTTGCGAGGTCGTTCGTTCCCCTCAAGCCTACGTGGGCTTGAATTCCTGGACTTAAAAGCCTATTTATAAACTTACCTTTATATGAAAATTATTTTATTATTAGATCGTGCGCGGATCTCATAATTTGGATAATATAAAATATCTAGATATAAAATCGTAATAAAATTACATAAACAGCTCTATAAAAAAGTAATTTAGAATGAAGGCCCTATATATATCGTCATACTGGTAACAAGGTCGAACTCTACTTTTTTAAGTTTTGTTTTTTATGGAACAGGGCAAACGGGCTGGAGGCCCATCTGATGCCCTTTGCATTAAGTGATGCCTATGATAATGCCAGAATGCAGTTCCCAGACCATTTAAGAATTGGTACGCTCTTATCTTGAAGGACCCTAAGTCGAATTGGTTTCGAAATACGTCGTTCACGCTGGTTCCACATAGTGGTGACAAAACAAAAAAAACAGTAGTTAATGTGCCTGATGCAGCCGAAGGTGGTTATAGTGAGTTCATCTTGGAGAGATCTCCAGAGCCTGAACTCGTTATCATAATTTGTTCTATCATACCAGTCCAAATCAGTCCAGTATCAAATGCGACTTTTTCATAATGCTGGTAAACCGGTAGTCCTTTTATAGTCAAACAAAGAGGCCCTCTCATTCCCATTCTCTTTCTTTTTTCTGTCTTAATGCATTGATACTGTCTTGTGGTATAGTAGGTAGTATAGCTGATTGATTAAGAAGTACGTTTCCCTCAATAGAAGAAAGAAAATATTTATTTATAATAATAAATAACTGTAACTTGTTTATGTGTGAAGTTTTTGTGTGAAAATAAATAAAGATTATTATTATTAGTTTTTGAGGCCTGATATCTATAGAAGTTTTTAATTGTGAAATATCTATGTCCTCTCTATTTTCACTAAAAACTTTATACATTCACTAACTAACATAAACAACATCTTCTCAATCTGTCTTAAGCTGAAACAGAAAGTATTCTTGTGCAATAGTAGTTTAATAAAATTGGGTTTTGTAGAAATTATTACGTCAAGTACCGTTAATATGTCAAATGGAAGAGAATTCTCTGGGAATCCTAGTGGGGGGCTAGTGCACTTTTAAACATTAGTTTTTATTATTGTAATAAATTTATTTATTTCTTTCTTTCTTATTTATAAGTCTTATTGACATATTACATATATGTGCCGAGATACTAGAGTGGGTAGCGACCCACTCATAACTACAGTATCCAGCGAGTTATAAATAAAAATTTGTATTGAAAAAAGTTCTTTTGATGCGTCTCTCATCCTCGACAATGTATCACTTCCGTTCAAACACACAAAAGCTCCGAAATAGCAAGCTCTCCAATCACAAATACCGCAGATTTTTTCTTTATGCAGACAGCTTTGCCGCATAAAATTTTTGGAACGGAAAAACTAGGTTTATTTTCTCTTGGAAAATTGTCAGAGATTACATGAATGTTACAATTATCTTCTATATACATCAGTGCCGCCGGCCCGTAATAACAATTTGTTATGTAAAACATTAAATTAATGTATTTTATCAATTTTTTTCTGAAATAGATTACTTGGTTTGCGATAAAATATATCGTGTAAATTTAAAAATCATGTTCAATATACATTTTCGTCAAAAATTTAATTCAAAGTGTCAAAAATTGTCTATGTTTGGATTTTTTTTCTATCGAGCGAAGTCATTTAAATCGCGTATCGATCTTTCTAAATGGATACATAAACTACTCAACTTCACCATATATTTTTTCCATTTGCGCTACTTCGAGAAACGACGACGAAAAATGGAAAGAAACAATGTACTTTTTAGGAGTTTGGCGAGAATATAGGTCCTTAACATCATTTCCTTTTTTTAAAAACTGATATCATTTTATGTTTGTTTAACGTGTATTCCGTCTTTGGCGTTACGTATTAAATAATTAAATAATATTAAACTATCTGTAGGAATACTAAAAATCTTATATATAAATACACTACAATCAATTTGTATCAGGAACAGCTGACTCGTTTGACACTGCGAGGTCAATTTAATTCTTGATGTTCCCACTTGTCTTTTTATGACCCTCATATCCGATTACAAAGCTTAAAAGTTTATCGCGTTTATTTATATATATCTAAACAGCTATAAGTCTTACTCTTAGGGGCATTTAAAAAGTACCACTATATTACTGGGACCTAGCACTAAGTTCGTATGTAAAAGACGTAAAGGACTTTTTTTAGGTCTGGACCTCAGATTTCTGTATGTGTTTGATGATGATTTGTTAATCTAATAGGCAAGTAGATGATCAGCCTTCTGTGCCAGACGCACGCCGCGCCGTCGACTTTTTGGGTCAAAGGCAAGCCGGTTTCCTCACGATGTTTTCCTTCACCGTTCGAGCCTATGTTAAATGCGCACGTATAAAGAAAGTCCATTGGTGCACAGCCGGAGATCGAATCTACAACCTCAGGGATGAGAGTCGCACGCTGAAGCCACTAGGCCAACACTGCTCTGAATTCGACATATGGGACATATTAATCCTGGTTAAGATTAAAGGACTGTCTAATGACACTATTTTGTTGCGACAATCACACTTATAATTTTTTCTCATACTAGATTCAATAAAAAGTAATCAAGAGTATGACGCAATCATCTTTAATTAAATGTTAATATTTCGGTGTAGTAGGGAATTTTAATTTGGACTTATTCAATGCGTATTTGTTTTAAAATAAGTGTTGTTTGATGATTTGATATTTAAAAAGAGTTTTTTACGCCGGCCTGTTCTCTCGGCCTACACCCTCTGTCTTCTTTGCCGATATTGGGATGCCGACAGATTCCGAATTAAATGACGTGGAATAAGTGATACCTGTATCTTATGTTCCATAATAAACATATTATATTTTATAAATCTATAAAAAAAATCTTCTTTATTTTTGAAAAATCATGTACCGTAGCTTCATCTTTAAATGTATGGCCCCTCTTATGTTTTTTAACCGCATAAATATATATGATTGTATAGTAGAAATCTCTAGGTCCGGTTAATATGGAGGAGGTTCCATCAATTCGAAGCCAGCTTCTTGAATTGCCGCCAGCACTAGTCTTGTGCGCGTAGGCATTATCTTTGTGAAACAAAACAGCGCGTTTAACACGCCGTTGCTTGCGTCGTGTTAAAGTGCAAAGTCCACGTAAAGCTCCATGATTAAGTTATATGATCATTACCAACCTTGGCTGTCCCAGAAAAAACTGCCCATGATCTTACCGGTGGATGAAATCGCTTTTAATTTCTTCGGAATTGGAGATGGCGGTCTCTTCCAAGTCAGTCATAGAATTTTTTTTCGGTTCCGGGTCATAATGATGCCATTCAGCAATTCGTTCATAGTTCATATTCAGGCGAAAATCGGTCAAGATATTGTTGTAACAAATCCAAACAGCTTTTTGAAATCCTCAGTCTTTCTTGTTTCTACGCATCAGAAAGTATCCTGATACTTTTATCATAACCTGTGAAATTATTATGGACACTTCTTATAGACATCTTCATTTCTTTTGCTATAAAGGAAATGATCGAGGTTCTACAAACGTTCACTAAATGCCATCTATTGGTAAGTAGCAAAAATATTTAAATGCTCGATAGTAATACCAGCGCCCTCTGTATTCATATATACAAATCCAACTAAACTATATCCGCGCCATCTGTAGGATAATATAAAACCAGCTTGCTTCATTCTTCTATTCTAAAATAGATGTCGCTATATACATTTCATACTATCCTCAAAAGATTAGCCTGGTCAAGCTAATATTGGTAACTTGCATTTGTTCTTAAGACAGGTATTAAAATAAGTATGTCGCGCGCAATGAAAGCGAACGAAGAAGAGACTTGGCAAGCAGATGAGGAGCTGGTGTTGATATCATTAAAATAAGAACGAATATTGTTAATACTCTTTTAACCGAATAAAAGACTTTGTTATTATTATTATTCGTCATCATACGCCATAATTTTCGAATCTTCTAATAATAAAAAAAACACAAATCTGGCTTCAAATTGAGCTGTTTAACTAATCTAATCTCAAGCACGCAATATGGTTAGGGCGGCAACATCAAAGAGTTTATAAAAATAAACAAACCATAACTTTGACTTCACTAGATTGGTATCCGTTCTTAGAAAATCCATAGACAAATGGACGAAGGATTTTTTTACAGCATTATTTCATTCATAAGCGTATTAATAGTAAGACATGGAACCGACATTTCTGCATTTATTTTGCACAATAGTATATGCATGACATGTGACTTTATCTCTACGTTGAAGAGTCGATATTAACCGCGAACTATGGCTCCTGTACGACAAATTGACTAAGCAAATTTTGTATATTTTTTGGGATTAAACATGATGGAGATGGTGAGCATCACGTCGCTGGGGAATGGGTAACCAACCTAGCCGCATACAGAACGCAGAGACAGCTCGTACTTTCTTAGACCGAATACTGAAACTTCAGTCGCTCGGACTTAATAAAGTGTCAGCTATAAATTTTGTGTAAGAACATGTGTTTAGTGGCATGGATTTATATCGTTAGATAGGCCCCAACACCAAAAACTGTGGCATTGTTTTTGAATGTGCAATTTGTATAGAAGGTGCGGTCGAAACTAGTGTCATCTCTTTTTCTCCTACATTAGTTGCAAACACTACTTCCTCTTTCGTGCATCCTAGGTTGGCGACCGGACTCACTTCGACTGTGCGACAACACGGCGCGGTCTCACTGCGGTAAGGGCATATCTAACGATATAAATCCATGTTTTGTGGACATAGAAAGGTCATATTGTGGCATAGACGGGGGCTAAACTACTAACAACTATTAACAACCCTTATAATTACCCTTAATATGTTTTTTTTTAATTTAGCCTTCCTCTTTAATAACTATAACATATAGTCACTTTGCCACCATATAGAGACTGTTCGCTTTTCCTTAATAAAACCTTAGTAAATTATTTTCAAATTTGTTTCAACCATTTTTCACATTAAAACCTTTATTCCTCAGAGTACAAGGAATAGATTTTAAAAAAATCGAACCGGTCCAGTCGTCTTCGAGTTTTGCGCCGAACATTTTTTGATCCATTATTATTTATATAGATATCGAGAATTTCCTTCTTGAAGTTTTCATCGATAAATTCCAAACACAAATAATCTTCAAAATCAAACAAATAAGCGAATAAACTCTTGTTTCATAGATGAGCTGGTAAACTAGTATTCAAGTGTGAAAAAGATAAACGGAATAAGAGATAAATCATTCTTTACCTGTATAATCATTTCGGTAATTCTCATTAGTGTTAGTGGGTCTTAAGTGCTAAACAATGGTTTTCACTTAGCATAGAACACAAGAACAGAGTGTTCCCCTATAGAGACTGTTAGAAGTGTTATTGGACACTTTCTTATGTTAACTTACATTACTTAATAGTCTTAAGTTAGGCTAGATCGTAAAGAGAAGACCATATAGACTTGTGTATATGTAACGATTTCTTTAATATGATGTCTCCCGTGATGATTAATGAATTTGATGAAATGAAAACCTTTTTAAAAATACTATTGAGTTGTGTTTGTATTTTAAAAGTTACATCGTGAGATACGTTTAGAAATTGTCATTCTATTTGTTGTGTCAAGGAAAAATAAATACAGCTATGCTAACAATTTTCACATTTTGTTTAATAGCTATTCATAGAAAGTGGGCATTTTAAAACGAAATTGTTTTAAATAGTTTCACATAGAAAAGCTAAAGAAATGCTTTTAAATAAGACGGGTTATAAATCGGCTTCAGCGTGCGACTCTCATCCCTGAGGTCGTAGGTTCGATGCCCGGCTGTGCACCAATGGACTTTCTTTCTATGTGCGCATTAAACATTCGCCCGTTGAAAGAAAACATCGTGTGGAAACCGGCATGTCTTGGACCCAAAACCGACGACGTGTGTCAGACACAGGAGGCTGGTCACCTTCTTGTCTATTAGGTTGCCAAGTCATGAAACAGATACAGAAATCTGAGGCTCAGACCTAAAAGGTTGTAGCGCCACTGATTTGTTTTAATGCATAAATGTATCTGTGCCATGATATTGTAGAAATAATGTTGCTATTGTGAAATAAACATTAATTACTATCAGATTATATCATTCATATCTGGGATAATATATTATGATCTACTATCAATATCTACATTAAAAAATGTAGACAATTATTTGTCACTAACAGCCTATCCCGTCTTTGCACGGTATACGTTTATCTAATCAAATATAGTATATATGTTATTCTGGTATAAAATAGCATTCTAATGACGTCGCATTCGTCTTAATATACTCGCGTAAAATAATTTTTTTTCAAAAACTCAAAAATCATTTAATCATATTGGTAACACTTTGTACACTTATGACTTGTCTGTTGTTGTTTGCTAACTTCAGTCCAATTTACGTTGACAAGATTCGCACTCGCCATTTTCGTCTTCAAATATAGAACAGTGCTTGTTATCTTACGATATCTGACTTATCGGTCATTATAATTTGGCACATATTCACATATAAATAACATATTGAATCCTTACATATTATAAAGTCCACCGGTCGCGTGTATACACGTGATAAACACGATAATGTGAACGGATTTTAGTAAGGTTCACCAATTTATAGTACGATACCTGTTTCGTATCACCTCTACTTTCATGACTGAGCGGTTTTAAGGCAGTTTTTGCCGCCACCACTATGTGGAACCAGCATACAAATTCTTAAAAGGCCGGCAGCATACTTGCGAGCCCTCTGGCATTGAGAGTGACCATGACTGGTATCAGTTAACATCAGATGACTGATGAGCTTCCTCCCTTCCTACTTAATACTTTAAAAAGATTACTTATCTACTTCTTAACAATTATTCTTATTTTTAACTTTTAATTTAATTTTATTTACATTTTTATTAATTTTACTATACACCTTTACACAAGACTTCATTACGTACACTGGTAATATTTAGTATAATTTTTTTCTACTAAGTATTTATAACATTCCTTTTCTTTTTTTTTGTGACTGAGGTGCAAACTAGCTGCTGTGGTCTCTGGCAGAATGACCAGCGCTGTGGAACATTCTGCTCCTCAGCATAATGCTGAGCTAGGCCAATTACAACCACAGCACGCACTTGAAACGAACCGAATGGGAATTTTTTTAATTGTTTTAGATATCTCTTATTTTTTCTTTGATTATTGTTATTTTGTGTATGTGTTTTTGCTAGTAATAAATGTTATGTCTATGTTTATACTTCACTTACTCTCTTCTTTGAATGTCACCCATCTGTTCTAGATGTCTTATTTTACCCAGACAGCCTCCAAGATCTTCCCATATCATTACAACACCGACCGACCTATATACCTCCTATATTATTACTGAAGAATTCCATTGAATACTTGGGGGAGCTATAAAATATAAAGCTTACGTCATCCGCGACACGCTGAAAATTTATCTTTCGTTAATCAGCTACAGCCTACGGTAGCCAGTTCTGTTTTAGACATTGTGGTGAGAGCACGCGCCGCTTGTTCGCGTTTTCGATCGGACTTTTCGCGAAATAATATTTATTAGTGTTTGTGAAGTGTTACGTGAGCGAAAAGGTAAATATAACTAAGTGTTTATGTGTTTCAGGTGTTTACGGTTTGTAGATTTTATAATAAGGGATTAAAATATCAACGTTTAAAGGCTTAAGAATAAATATTTAAACTAACAAACCGCTCGGGTTTTCACTCGTTTGTATAGTTTTACATTACTTATTGTAATATATAATCATTGTTATTAAAAACATAATTTATTCATACCAAGTGTGTAGTCGTATACTGAAAACAATATTAATTTTGTTAACTGAAAATATAAATAGCAATATCTATTGATAGCTTTCTTTTCGATTATAGAGTAAAAATATATGACATATGCTATGCAAGGCTTTGATTGTTTTAACAAATATGTATATGTCTTTTTGTGTGTTATATACGTAACTTTAGCAAAGCACACTTTAAATTTCGTTAATTAAAAACCTAAGAAAAAATTTAAATATTCTTATCATTACCGGCAACCGGCCGGCTTAATTATGTATTATGTGTCGTAATGAGTAATATTTTTTATTGTTCCTTTTCGAAACGTTAACATAAGATTTTATAAGCCAAGGTTGCATTTCTGCTGAGGTATTACGAGCGAAAATCACAGTTAAATTACGACAATGGACAGCATGGTATCTCATTAATATTTAATAAATCGCATTAATTTCTTTAAGTTTAAAACTTGTAAATATAGAGACTTAGAGAAGTAGACTCTTATTGTAAGAACGCGTGATTAAAGCATTTTATCTAATACGATGTGTATTAAATATTTTCTATGAATTTATCATGATTTTAATTCAATCTTTAACCATTAGAGACAGAGGCTCTATCACGAACTGTTGGATAGTTTGGTCAAGTGTTCGTGTACACTATTTTCAATACGTACGTATACTTAAATAACCAACGTGCACGTTTGTGTTTCCGTTTAGTTCCAAATACGCCCACGGAACGTTTTCATACCAACCTTTCAATACAGCAATCTATATTTTCTCTATTACGAGAGCCTGCTTAGTAATTTTATCTTTGTTTGACTATTACAAATACCTAGGTGAATTCAAATATTAACAGAGTTAATTGTCCTTTTAATAAATTATTGAACAATTATTTAAAATCAAAAAGTCTAAATCAAAATCTAGAGGTGAGCTATATACCTAAGCTGTAAAAACCTTGCATACATCGATTCTCTCACGTAAAAACGAATTAAATAATGATCGTTTATTAAATAGCACCGTAAAAATTGTCCTTGACAGAAATAAACTATAACATTCACATTTTTCACTATTTATTTGTCCATAAAATTCAAATATTTATATAAGTTTTTTATTAAATAATTTAATTAATGTTTTATCTTTTAATCATGCTACATACTCGTATGTATAATTTGTATTAACAATTTTCTTAACCTAATTTTATGGTGACCTCAGAGCTGGTGCTTTCCTTGCTCAACCAACAAATAAGCATCGCAATACAGCGTTATTATAACTTTGTAGGTTAATAAAATTGTAAATACAAATAATTTAATTATATATGAAATTATTCAATGTTATATTTAAATCACATAGTTAAAATGAATTAATTTCTAATGTCTGCGGTATGTGTTATGAAGTTCTACTGATATATACATATATATGCCTCGCAGTGAATATGATAATGAATTAAAGCGCGAATTATATGTGGCTTAATATATATTATGCAAATTAACAATAAATACGAAAGTGACTTTACGCTTCCATGCTTAGCCCCGATTTTAATATAATATTATAGTTACCATACATTTTTGACTTTCGCCTGAATTCAATACCGTACTACGGGGCGTCAATACTAAATTAGTTTCTATTTTAACTGCTCGTCGAATAATTTACAATATACCAGTGGCCGGTCACTCTTTACTGACCTTGAGGTTAATCAATTTTGGATTATTTCATAATCTAATATATAAAATTCTCGTGTCACTGTTTTCGTTGCCATACTCCTCCGAAACGGCTTGACCGATTTTGATGATTTTTTTTGTGCTTATCCGGTATCTATGAGAATCGGCCAACATCTATTTTTCATCCCCCTAAATGTTAGGGGTAGTCCACCCTGAAATTTTTTTATTTATTTTTTAGACAAAATTTTTAATTTCTATTTTTTTATGATACAGCATTAAAAAATACGATCAACCCCTATTTTTTATTATAAATGATATACATGGCAAAACGACGTTTGCCCGGTCAGCTAGTTACGTATAAACTTCCTTCCTGGATTTAAAACATTCGAGCATACTACGTGAACGCGGCAGAGTCGAAGAACCTTATCAGTTATCATCTCCTTTTTTATGTATAGAACAGGGGGTAAACGGGCATAAGACTCACCTGATGTCCAGTGATACCACCCATGGACACTCTCACGGGCCCGCGATATGTTGCCGGCCTTTTAAGAATAGGTACGCTCTTTTTTCGAAGGACCCTAAGTAGAAATGGATTCGGAAATACTTGCCCTAAAAATTATCAATTAAACGAATAATGGTTTGGTATCAGTACTTTAATAGGAATGGTCAAAAAGTCAAGAGTCAAAAATCGTTTATGTCACAATGTAGACTTATTAACGTCAAAAAATAAATATACATTAAATGCTTCTAATTTTACATTTACTGCCAGTTCTCAATCAAGGGCGTGGAACGGAAGAGAAGAACTGGCAATAAACTCTCCGCCACTCTTTTTTTTGGAGATCCGTAAACTTGATTCCCAGCTAGTAACTTATACTTTATACTAACATGTTTGAAATCTGCGTTCTGAGAAATGGCTGGAAGTTCAATGTTATTAGTTATTTGAGACCCGCCTCAAAATACCTCAGGCATTGTTTAGCATACTAAGCTTTTGTATATTTATAGCTTCATTTCTTAAAAGCAAACATTAGTTTTTCTATTTATTTCGGTCCCTAATGTAACCAAAAATATATTAAACTTCGACATTTACCAAACTCTGAAAAAGTTCATTTATCACAAAATTTCCATCGTGAGATTACGTTTTATCTGTATAAATATAATTCTACTGTACGTGTGTATGTCACTGACCGCCTCTTAAACGGCTGGACCGATTTGAATGTTTTTTTTTATGCGTTTGGGTGGATGGTTTAGATTCACAAATCAGCACGGCAGATGGCGCTGCTGTCGGTATCTAAGTAATTTTCTATACAGCAAATAAAAAGCTGGTATATATTATATAAATCTTCTGTGCATGTGTTCGTAATTAAACTCCAAAACGGCTGGACAGGTTGTGATGAAATTTTTTGTGTGTTCAAGTTCAAGTGGAGTAGAGAATGATTTACATTATTCGATTTTTTTTTGTGTGTATAACGTGTGTATTGGGCGGAGGTCAGATCCAATAGGAACTTATTTGTTACTACCAAGCTAGCAACGTTTTTTCGAGTAGCATCTATAAGACTTGGTCCTAAAATTAAACCTTTGTTTCATTTACGTATTTAGATATATCATCGGATAGAATCTTAACTATCTACTACATATATTTCATATTTTTGTGACGTCAAGAAAATTAGAAAGAAATCTCAAAATTACTAAATCTCACTGAACATAGTTCCTTAAGAATTCAAAACATTTGAATTCTTAAGGAACTCTTTTGTTTTCTCCTACAACATCTAATATATAAAATTCTCGTGTCGCGGTGTTGTTAAACACCTCCGAAACGGCTAGACCGATTCTCATGAAATTTTGTGTGCATATTGGGTATGTCTGAGAATCGGACAACATCTATTTTTCATCCCTCTAAATGTTAAGGGTAGTCCACACCTAAATATATTTTTTTTATTTTTAGATATTTTTTCCTGTTTTTTATTTTTTTATGATACAGCATTAAAAAATACATACAACCCAAACTTTCCCCAATCTACGATCAACCCCTATTTTTTATTATAAATGATATACATGGCAAAACGACGTTTGCCCGTTCAGCTAGTATTCTTATATAAAGTTATATCTGATGGCAACAAAAAGTTGTCAAATATACCACGAGATATCTGGAGCGTCAACAAGAATTCAAAACAATTTTGTTTTTCCTCACTTCCGCCGAACAAATAAACTGCCCTATACTGCGGTATCCCAATAGTTATTTTTCGCGAGCCAATTGAATTCAATTCAACATATTTCAACTCCCAATAAATACAATAAACGGTGATGTCAGCAATTTTTTAATGGGCTAAATTGATTCTGTGCCCAATTGGAAAGTTTGTGACAGTGATCGACCTATTTTGAATTATGATTTATTCAATATTAATGTTATCTACTTGGAATGAGCAGTTTCCTGTGTTCGTTTACAAACGAAATTTGGATCTTAGTTTATATTCGTCTTTTTATTATTGCTTAAACATTTTAAAAGAATACAAAAAGTTAAAGCTTAAACTATCTTTAACCTTGGTGCCTGAAGGGTACACCGCAGTACAAATTCCTTTAAATTTCTTACTAACTAAACAGTTAATAGAAATAATTAAATTCAATAAAGACGAAACACTAAACAGAGGGAAAAAAGGTTCTAATAAAAGTGTAGTCAAAGCATATTTTCTTTTACCTATTCACAATTTAATCTACAATAAGTATATAATCGAAACGTATTAAATTTTCGGCCTTAATACAAATTATTTGTTCACACATTCCCATTTTATCCACCCCGACACTAGACATCATTCATATGACTCCTACTAAACATTAGCCGTCCCGATTCCAAAGTCCAAAACAAAATTCAATTAGATTCGGGTCCGTCTAATTGATTTATGGCATTGATTTATCACTCATTTTGACAGCAACGCCATCGGAAGTTATGTAAAATGTGTAGGCTTAAAAGAGATTCACAATTTATAGAACTGTGCCACAATAATTAAAATATATTATTAATTACGACAGAAATAACCGTATGTGCAAACAGAGTTGTGCGTCTGTATCGGTTTGCATTATATGCAAAATTTTCGTAATACACAAAAGAAGAAAAATATTTATTTATTTATTAAGCTTACGACATCATACATAGAACTAAATGTACTGATTATTTAACAAAATCTTCCATCTAAAATGTATGATAATTTAAGTAAACATAAGTTTTACAAAAAATAGAAATTAAAACTTAAAAAATACAATTAAAACCTATACAAGATAAGATAAGCACACAAAAAATAAAATTACTAGAAATTCGTTAATGAAATAGGTTCGAGAAAGGCACCCAATGCTTACAATGCTTTCTCTAAAACCGATCAGCCAACTACCGAATATATCCAGCTCCGGATAAGCTGTATGTAATTTATTTTATTTATTGACTAAAATACAGTAAGCCAATACGATAATGTCGAAATAAAATAAAATATTAAGAGCATAATATCACTACTGTAAACTCTGCGAACATATAAATATGTCGATAGTGTCGAAGACACCACTCAGACAGCGCAACGTCTTTGTTAACGGGAATCTGTGCAACAGACTAGTTCTGGTGTCTGTGAAGTTAGTAGAGCACTTACCAGCAGAGCACAATAAAAGAGTTCTGGCAGCACACTCAATAGTTCTATAGTTCCTGATAGTTTTTAGAAAGAGTTCTGGACTTTTATCTCCAGAATTTTTTTTTTTAATCGTAAAATGCTCTGCCAGCTTCCCGATCACAGCAGAGCATTTCTTACCGATTTCGATAAATAAGGTCTCATTAAAACAATCATTTCAATTATAACAGTTCCCTATCATTTAAATCCAAAAATAAAGGATAAATTATAAAAAAAAATAAAGAAGCGTGAGAGAAAACAAAATAATGAGCATTTTACTAAATTTAAAAAAAAACATTGTACAGACATGGGAACTCCGCGGTTTCGATTAGATCTAAAAAATGTCTAGGCATTATAATTAAATCCTAGGACAGAACTCTTCGCTTTCTCTCAGCAACTCACTACGGCCCGAAAACGGTTTAAAAAAAAATAATTAAATGGGATCTAAAATTATCAATTAAGTCTTTGATGTTACAAATTGAGAAAATCAGAAACATGAGACACGTCAGCGCGGGCGCAGACTTATGGCATTAACAACAGATGCAGGTTTTTTCTATCGTTAAACGCTCCGTTCATATTATCGTAGATTTGTGAATGGATTGCACGTGCCGCCAGATACGTACTCGACGTATAATTTTGGTGCCTAATTTAGTCGGCATATTTATAGAAGACTTTTAAACTCGACTGATAGCTATGAACGAAATGGATACTTTTGGACCGTCCGAGTACATAAAAGACTTTAAGGATTATAAAGTTCTTTTGATTTTTATTGTTATTTTTAGATTTAAAAAAGATCTTCACTGTCCCATCACTATCACATGAAGTCCTTATTTCTAGTTGCTAAATTACTTCCTTTATCTTCTTAACTTGGGAGTTGTTGGTACGGCTAAATAAATAAATAAGAAATATTGATTACAATTCATTGTATAAAACAAAGTGTCAACATTTATAATAACTGTATAACCTTTTAGCAATTAAGATAGATTACTTTGCTTATAAGAAAAGCCTAGCATAGCCCATTGACATAACATCTTATTTCTGTATATTATCTGCTTGCTAATAAAATAAAAGTATTTTTATAACTGTGGTATGACATTAACATTTATTTTACTTAGTTATTATTTTTACTCAACAACATATATATGTGTTGTAAAGTGGTACATTTATATAAAAACAAATTACATAACACATAAAAATTATAAGGGATGCAACGGGCGGCCTTTTCGCTAACAAGCGATCTCTTCCAGGCAACTCTAGTAAGGAAAAACGTAAAAAAGAAATATGATGGGTAAAGTGCAAGAAGTGTATAAACAAATCTTATAAAAAATATCGAATCACCAATCTGAAATAATACAGTTTTTTTATTATAAAATAAACTAAAAAGCTAATGTCACGGATTCATGAATTGCGATGCAATACAAAAGAATATATATAAGGTTCATTGTGCTATTAATGCATAGATTTTATCGCGGGCCTTGAGCACGGCGACCGAATCAAGAAATTCCGTAACGAAAATGACCGTATGTCGATGAAGTAATATAGGTGCGACCAATACGCGTCAGAGCGGGACAGAACGCATACTGCGACTCACATCGGTCTAGCGTGATCGTGCAGCCGGTACGCGTTAGAGTGAGACCGAATATATTTAGTCTGAGTCTGGTAGAGTGGTAGATTGAATTAATATCAATAAAACAAAATTACTGCATAAATAAAAATAAATAATTATAAATGCATAAGATGATAAAAAATGCTATGCAATAGCTTAACCGCGGCAGTCTCCGGGTGCCACACGTTTTTTTTTTATTTTAAATACTTTTGTATAGTATTCGAGTTCGTCCCTGTATTTAAATACATCATTGTGTCGATAATGACACAAAATATCACTTTTCGACACGTATGTCAAACCGACCCTCCCTTTTTCGTGATATATGAGTGTATGTTTAACGCACATGTGCGTATCAAATACTATGAAGCTGGTTAAAAGTTTAGGGTACATTTAACGCTATATATTCTGACTTGATTTAATAAGTAAAAATTTTACTACTTTTACTACAACCTTTTTAGGTCTGGGTCTCAGATTTCTGTATATGTTTCATGTTCATTTGTTAATCTAAGTGTGGCAATAGACGGACCGCATGTTGCAGTCGGTGTTGACTGCAACATGCGGTCCGTCTATGGCCAGCTTAATAGGCAAGCAGGTGATCAGCCTGTTGTGCCTGACGCACGCCGTCGACTTTTTGGGTCCGCAAGCCGGTTTCCTCCTCGATGCTTTACTTCAACGTTCGAGCGAATATTAAACACATATAGAATAGAAAAACAGTCACATTGGTGCACAGCTGGGGCTCGAACCTACGACCTCAGGGATGACAGTCGCACGCTGAAGCCACTAGGCCAATACTGCTCAATATATTTTAATTAGAGTCCTGAATATAACTCTCGTATGTCATTAGAATATTGAATTTGACATCTTTTTTGCAACGAGTCCGTTGCAAAAAAGAAGCAATCTCTATAAAATTACCCATAAATTAATGACTGTGACTGATCACCTTGGTTACGACAAGTTATCAATGAAACGTAGAGAAATGTGTCCCCATTAGGGGCTTCTTGTACAAATCCGCATAGAAATTACTCGCTTATATAGACTTTCACACTGCGTAATGCGTTTTCATAATTGCGAAATGGGTCAACCAATTATGACTATCCCACAATACCATCTGTAAATCAATTGCTGGCGTCTGAAGTAATTCCCTTAACACCACCTCAGAGAATCAGGGTTTGATAACCTTTTTTAATTGATATCATTCAGATAAAGTTTTTTACTACCTACTTGTAGTAAAATATTTGAAAAAATTATATTAAATCAACTGGTAAGTCATTTTAACGTAAACAAATTATTGCATAATATGCAGTTCGGTTTTACCAAGGGTCGCTCGACAGCCGATGCCGGTGTTGAGTTATATAGATATATAGTTAAGGATTGGGAGGAGTCGCATGACGCTTTAGGTGTTTTCTGCGACTTATCCAAAGCATTTGATTGTGTCCAACACGAGACCTTAATCGGGAAACTCCGCCACTATGGCATCAAGAATACCGCACTGAATCTTCTGACTTCCTATTTACACGGAAGAACTCAGAAGGTTGAAGTGAATGGTAAGAGGTCCTCTGGGTCGGCAGTAGATATGGGGGTACCACAGGGCTCAATTCTTGGCCCTTTCCTCTTTCTTGTTTATATAAATGATCTACCTTTCATGGTAGAGAGTAAACATCAGATAGTTTTGTTTGCTGATGACACGTCCTTGATTTTTAAAATCAAACGACAAATAACAAATTTTGACGATGTGAACAATGCTCTGTCTTCGATTGTCCATTGGTTTAGTATGAATAACCTTCAACCTTAATGCAAAAAAGACAAAATGCATTAAATTTTGTGCAAAAAATGCAAGGGTTATGGATACTAGACCAATTATAAACGGGGAGGAATTGAATCTGGATGATACAACTGTATTTCTCGGAATCACCATGGATTCAAAACTTCAGTGGTCCCCTCATATTAACGGATTGGCGAAGAGACTTAGTTCTGCAGCCTACGCGGTTAAAAAAATTCGCTCACTAACTGATGTCGATACAGCTAGACTTGTTTATTTTAGTTACTTTCATAGCTTAATGACTTATGGCTTATTATTATGGGGTCATGCTGCTGATGTCGAAACTATTTTCATCCTGCAGAAGAGGGCTATTCGTGCAATCTATAATTTAAAATGTAGGGAATCTCTTAGAGATAAATTCAAGGAAATTAATATACTTACCTTTCCCTCGCAATATATTTATGAAAATATTATGTATGTATACAAAAATAGTGATAAGTTTACTAGAATAGAACATACGCACAATGTTAATACACGGAACAAACGCAGGCTGCAATTTCCCCGTACTAGACTATCTAAAGTTAGTAATTCTTTTTTGGGGAAAGGGATACTCTTCTTTAATAAAATCCCAGAGGCTCTTTTATCTCTGCCTTTCAATAAATTTAAGAAATGTATTAAAGAAAAGCTGTGTAAAAAGGCTTACTATAATGTCAACGATTATCTAGTTGATAAAAGGGCCTGGGACTAGTGCTAGACAGGCTACTTCTAATTAATTTGCGATATTTGTTTTAAATAAGTGTTGTTTGATGATTTGCTGTTTTAAAAGAGTACCGAGAGTTTTTTACGCCGGCTTTTTCTCTCGGCCTACACCCTCTGTCTTCTTTGCCGATGAGTAGGGATGCCTTCAAATTTAATGACGTGGAATAAGTGATACATGTATCTTATGTTCCAAAATAAACATATTTTATTTTATTTTTTTATTTTACGGTGTAAAGTTTGCTTTTATTGGGAATATCTAAATATACTTGATCCCATAAGAAAACTTCAAGCCATAATAAATTTAATTTACGTGGATTTTACATAAAACTTTTTAGTCTGTTATTATATAACGTAGGTTATTAAATTCATAATATATTTGGACATATAAAGCAACCATTTATTAAAACGAATACGCTGCGTAAGTGAGGCGGCTAGGACCTGAAAACTTTATGATTCTGAATCTGCACGCGTACTCTATATATTATTTATATACATATATTCCAAAAGCATGAGCGATACAGATCACAACAGTTATTCTCTCTCATATCCGTAAATTTGGAGTTGCGTACAAAAATACAACAGCAAGGTCTGGATCGCTGACACTATGGTGGGTGACACACTAGGTGGTGGTGAACAATGGCGGCTTAGGCTTAAAAGTCTTCACATTTTGCCAATAAATTATTAATATTTAATTGCATAGTAATGTCAGAGTTCGTTCTATAAAAGAGTTATTTTGTCTTGTATAAGCTGGTTTTAAGCAAGGTGCAGATCACCAACCCGGTGGTGTGACTAAGCCACGATTCTCACGGGTCTTTCCATAACAGCTGAGCTAAGGAAAGCTATAGACCGAACAAAGTGAAGAGATACAGTAGGGCAGCAGGCACTTTACAGTGACGCGACCTTCCTTCCACCTTCAACAATGAAGAATGCGACTGAGACGAAGAAAAGTTGACTTAGATATACAGGAATGATAAATTTTAAATTATTGTATAGGACATTACGTTGTATAGTTTTCTTCTACCAAAGGCATACCACCTCTTCTGTATGCAATACAATTAGCTGTGCACTGTAACTGTTTTAATAATCAAATTTAACCTTCAGTGAAAGCAATAAGGTTCAATGTTGTCTCTTCTTCAGAGGTGGGCTACTTGTACATCCAAGTCAAGTGAGACGATAAAAGTTTGTTTGATAATAATAAAATACACTCATTGGTTTATGGTCATAAATAAATTCTAATAAAGACTATAGTCGTTTGAACTTTCTAGTTTATTTATAGACTTTGTTAGAGACTAACACATTCATAAACTAAATAAGTCGCACAATCTACCTTACTTTTAGACAAAGTACTCTTTCGTCACTTTCTGTCTAATTATGTTTCCGAAGTGATAGAAAGAGAAAAACTTTAGTTTAAATAAATTTGATCGTTATACTTCTACGTACCTATTAAAGTACGGGTTCGGAAGGTCCCTTGAAACGAATACGATAGCAAGTATATATTATATATATTTAATGGTTTTATACTCAACAAAATATAATATGTATCAGTCACAACTGGCACTACAGAGTGATCAGCCGGAACTACTGACTATAGGGATGGAGCCCATTTATGACTAAAATAAAAAGTAAACAAATGTATAGAATTAAGTCAAAAACAAAGTCATTAGTAATACACGCTATCCTATTATTTATCAATTTATTAACTTAGAAATATAGGAATATTACAATTATTCTAGTCTGAAATTATATCACTTTACGGATTGAATGTTCTAGAAAGCGTAATTTTGATAAACAAATACAAGTATACAACTTTATTTATGTACAAGAATAGATTTAGATCGATTTAGAAGAGAGTCTTCAAGAATGGAAACGATCAAACTCTTTAACTCTCTACCTAGATAGGGGCATCACAATAGTGAAATGGCAAATGAAATATAGAAATTATAATGCAGTTGCATTCGCATACCGCAGAATTCGGTCACCACCATAAATAGCGAGAACAGAACAATACGTGGTGACTGGTCACGATATTGTCAATAAAACTACAAAGAAACTCTTGAAATGTTTTGGGTTTTCAACCAACGAAATGTAGAAATTAAAAGGATTACGCAAAATTGTGTCTTACTAGTATATGTTATGGTGCATTTTTGTATAATTAATTGTAATGTGTGATATAGGTTAAGCAGAGTCGTATTTCACTGTACGAGTTTCTTAGTGACATATTATGGTATTTTTGTCAACCAGAGGCCTTGCACGAAGTTCCCGAGGTGGTTAAGTGGGTCCCCATCCAGTCTCTAATGTCCAGAGATTACGGTATGGTTCGAGGTCCATATACCTCTTTTAGGCAAGTAGGTGCTCAGCTTTTCTGCATGACTATGGGCATCTAATTTGGGACTCAGGCATGCCCATTGCCCGTTTACTCACGATGTTTTTACCGTATACATATCTTAATATATTATATAAATTACTTGTCACGTTGTTTGTCCGCTATGGACTCCCTAAACTACCGAACGGATATCAATCAAATTTGCATACCGTGTGCAGTTCGAACTAACTTTTCACATAAGCTACAATTTAATGGCAAGGATGGTGGTCCCCATGACTGGTGTTCTCCTACCGTTTCCCTTAAATAGTTTGCTACTATGTTATATAACAAAAATCTTAGCCACAGCAACGCTTGGCTGGTCTGTTAGTATCATTATATTCAGGCCCTGTCTCGTGTATTGTGCAGTTAAAAGACGACGTTTTACCTGGTACTGTGACTCGACACTGTTTGCACAGTTGCTTATCAGAAATTCTATACAGCTGATTTTCGCGTTTAACGACTTAAATTGTGATAAGATGTGGCCAGAAAATTTAATTTAAAACATTTCACCTTTACTCGAATCTATGTCGTGAGATTTCAAATCAAGGTCAATTAATATATGTATAAATTTAAAACAATTGTCTAAGTAGAATACATAATTAAAGTTTTTTTTCCTATATTACAATTCATGGATACGAAATAATTAATTACGAAAATTTGAACCAGATAATTAATGAACTGAATGCCGTAATGCCGGACGACGTGTAAAAACCACTAGCAAGACGAAATTTTGTATTGTGGTACTATTTTTAGAATGTCTTGTGTACCATAAACCTATATGAATAATTAAACCGGCGTAATAAACCTAGTTATAAATCTAGGTCCTTCACAAAGACTCCCACCCACCAATACATTCGTGTTATTTATCAGAAAAAAAACCGATTTCATTTGTTTCCTGTCAAATAGTGTTTACAAATAAGTCCTATTGGAACGAAGTTCCTTACGGCAGGCTTGGAGATAAGGATTTTGCTGCGCGTCCGAACTGAAAAAAATGTGATAGTAAAACCGTAAGAAAAAGTCCGTGGAATAAAACCGTTAAATGAGACGTGCGCAGGCGATACAGTCGTATACACAAGCGCAATACTGCGCAATATTTTTTAGTCTGTGTTTCGTCGGCAAGGAGGACACACGCGTGCACGCTTCCCAAAACTAAAAACCACTGGCAAGTTTTGCATTGTGGTACTATTTTTAGAATGTCTTGTGTACCATAAACCTATATGAATAATTAAACCGGCGTAATAAACCTAGTTGTAAATCTAGGTACATTAGTCCTTCACAAAGACTCCCACCCACTAACACTGCTCATTCATGTTATTTATCAGATAAAACCGTATTCATTTGTTTCCTGTCAAATAGTGTTTACAAACTAGTCCTATTATTAAATTTTAATTACCATGACAGTGGCTTGTAAGTATTTTAATGTTCACAAAGCTTGCATATTTGTTGACACGGGGTTCCAAGAGGATGTCATACGAATTAAGGTCATAGCTGAGGTCAAGAATAATATTTACACCGGAAACGGAAATAGATACTCACACTTAATGCTTAAGATCTTCCCACACATGTATTAGATTTGTGATCTCTGCGGTTTTATGTGCCTGGATTTTAAATCCGTGCATATATATAATCGCGTGTCCATTATTTTGTTGCGGGGTTATTAAATACGATATCTCCTTCGATAGCATTAGCGTAACAATAGGGTGGCAGGGCTGGCAAAGGGTGGCAGGGCTGGCACATTTTGGGGCCAGGCCACGGGCTCCCGACCCTAGAGGGCCACTGCCCAAGAGATATTATGTTCTATGGATGAATGTGAAGTCTCCAATACGCATTGGGCCGTGGACTACAGACCATTCCCTCTCGCCTAAGAGAGGAGGCCAATGACCATTAGTGGTTGTTACAACGTGTAATTGAGTACTCTGAAAACCTCGAAGTTCGATTTTTACTGATAGGGCCCCATCAAAAGAATTTGCCACGGGCCCCAGATGGTATAGTTACGCCACTGTTACATGAATTATAGGATATCATGGCTTTTATGTTAGAAATGAATTCTACTCGATGTACCTACTGTATTTTATTGACATATTACACATTTAAAGAAAACACTTTTTTACCGGATTGAAGTTATGTATAATTATAAATATACAATTATTTTACATAATTTTAAAATTTCCGACGTTTCGCGTGCTTTACAGCGTGCGTGGTCACGGTGACTTAACAACTGTCTATTTATAATAATACATAACTTCAATCCGATAAAAAGGTGTTTTCTTCTCCTCGATGTCCGTCCTTGCAGAAGTGAGAGTTTCTTAAGGCAGTTTTTGCAGCGCAGCAACACCAGAACTTGTTGGTCATAGAAGCATATCCGAACTGATGCGACATACGGTACTTTGAGGCAAGCGCGTACCAATTCTAAGACCATACATACTTCTGGCTTCGTTGCAGTTCATTTAAAGTTGTAACACTTAACATCAGATGAGCCTCTGGTGTGCCACCACTCCCACATACTCACACTTTAAATACCGATAGTCCTGAATTATCAGTTCTAGTAATTTGGCGGAACAACGTCTACCGGGTGCAGATATAAGCTATCCATTTAAAAATCAAGAATGCAATCTTTCACCAAATAAATCTGAGTCACACTCGTAAATATAACCGGTCCAAACTGCGATTAAATCTGTCTGGTATAAAAGAGTTTTAAAATAGCATTGAAATTCCGGTCGCCAGAGACATGGTAACCTAATTAATGACGTTTTAAAATTTATTAATTAATTAATTTATTAAAGTTCATCACATTATAAATAAAGCTATATCTACGGTATAGGTTACAAGCTATCTTTTCTAAAATACATGACAATTATGGTAAACATAAATGTTACAAAAAAATCAAATAATAAAAAACCACTTCCTTTTTCAGATTTTAGATTTAATTTTAGTTTTGAAAATAGCAAAACATTTTTTTTTAAATGATCAGCTCACAATATATCAAGCTCTGGATAGGTAGTGTTTATTCTGTTAAATTCACGAGGAATTCGAATGAAACGTGCTTGAACTCCTAGATTTTTAGTTTTCTATGAAATGTACCACCTAAGAATTCACACGTTGCACACACAAAAATGTATGCGTCTAAACACATATCATGATTAAGATTATATTATTGTATTAAATAAATAAATAAAAACGTTTTCATCTAGCCTAGATCTAGACTTTGCCTCTTAATAGTCACAGTGCGTACGAAGGTGAAATTGAAAACGAAAAAGGCAACTTTATTGTCATGATGCAACTCAAGGTGGATGAGATCATTTTTGAAAGTGTAAGCTTACCTTTATTTATCAATGCTAATTCCACATCACGTACTTTAACTATTAGTCATCTCTTACAAAAACTGCATGGTCGTAAAGTGTAGGCAAACGAGTCCAAAAGTTCCCCTATCAATGGTGATAACAAACTTCAAAACCAAACGCAAACATAGCCTGCTAAAAGGAGGCAGTCTCGTTATAAATGATCTAACAAAATCTATATTAAAAAGAGGCAACTTCTATATGGGGCAAATGAGCCAAAAGAGGCTTCAGATTGAACCTAATAAGAGATAAAAGAAAACTTTAAAAAACTTAAACAAGCCTGCTCAAGCCTTAAAGGAGGCAAAGTCCTTCAAGAAAAGAGCGTACCAATTGTTAAAAGGTCGGAAACGCACTTGCGAGCCTTCTGGAAATGTGAGTGTCCATGGGCGACGATATCACTACTACATCACACAAAAAAAATATTATATATTATATTATATAAAAATATAATTTCTACCCCATACGGGGAAACAAAACTCCAAACAACAATTATACCTTCCAAACCGATGAGTTATCACATAAATCAAAATCTAGTTGAACCACCGTGACTGAGGTTAAAGTACGGTTTACATTATTTGTCTTAATCCGTTAACTTTAAATTCCTAATCTTCAACGCTGACGTCCAATGAATATTAACTAACATTTTATTTAACTCTAAGCATCTGAGTTAATATTTCAAAAGGAAAGTCAACAGGAATGTGAACGGGATATTGTTTTTCTCATATATAACGTAGTCATTACTCGACAAGATATTGCTAAAATCCTTTATTTCCTGCTTCATTAGTCGAGTGGTAGCAGGCTTCTTAAGCTGGTATCGGTTTCGAATCCCTGGCACTACATAACTTTCATATGTACGACAAATATTTCAATAGATATATAAGGTGAGCTCAAAAGTTAGGCTATTGTCTAGTGGCTAGTTAGGCTTGCTTGCACCTTGCTTTTATTGTGGGTTATCCGCAGTAATGTGTTTGGTCTGCCCCATTAAGTTGCATTCATACTATACATATATATTCTAAAACTAATAATAGTATTAGTAAGAGAATTAATCAAAACTATTTTTACACATTATAAAGTGACGTTTACCGACCGTGTCTGCCTACATATTAGTGAGGCTAAAAAGTTCGTAGCCTAACACTAATTTTTTTTTTAAATAGAATTTGATTTGATTATTCAACAGCCTTCAAGAGCGATACAATGATTATAGCGGTCATAAATTTTTTCGATACCATTTTTATTGCACAATTTGTGTTTAGCAAAATAGGCTTCATTTTCGGCAATTCTTCATCAGCCCAAATTTTTGAACAAAAATGAATATGGCCAATTTTAATAGAGATTACAGTGGCGAAATCGGAAAAACATTTCAAAGTATTACTATAGATTAACCGCCTACGCGACATTGTCTCACCCACACAATT
Source organism: Pieris melete (assembly GCA_963693345.1). NCBI lineage: Eukaryota > Metazoa > Arthropoda > Insecta > Lepidoptera > Pieridae > Pieris > Pieris melete. The sequence goes on from CAVNZK010000122.1 coordinate 358,694, forward strand.
TTGTTTATATCAATTTGACATACAAATATGTCTTTTACACCTCTCAAGGATTATAAGACATCAAGGCTATTGGCATAGAACCGATAATTATATTCGTTTTGATTTAATTTACCAATGAATAATAATGAAAAATCACATCACACGTAGCTTACGTGTTAAGCGCAAACAAAACAAGCTTGGTTACATTAATTGGTTTATACAATCAATTATAATTTTGGTTCTTTTACAAATCAGTGCATTCATTCCTGGGATTCCGGAGGTCTTAGGAATACCGGCTGTGCTCCAATGGAGGTTCTGTCTATTTGAGTATTTTAACACTTGTTCCTTAGGTGAAGGAAAACATCAAGAATTGTCTTAGACGTTATTAGTCAAGCACAGATACGCTTTTAACGTACAGCAAATGGGATGCCATTGAAACTTTACCGTGCTCGCCATAATCTCACCATTCTTTCACGCCATAACCGATTTTTAGTATTATTTACAAATTATTTTTTTATTTATTACCCATACTTAAATTATAAAGACAAAAATCTACAATGAAACAGAATTCATGAAAAAAACTATTATTTCAATACAATACCAGCTTACTATATACACATTAACATTACTTTCAATAAAATAAATCAAATTCAAAAACGCAGTTCGCGACGCCCTCATAATCTAACTCTACCTCAGTATTGAACCAAGTACGGTAAAAAACATTGAGCGTTGGGGGAGTGCTGCGATATAATAGACTTCCACTAAATATAAAAAGTGCAGATAGCCTGGCAATATTTAAATTTAGACTAAAATACCAGCTCTTTAGTGATCCCAGTTATTTACGTAAATAATAGTCCACCCAAGTTTAACTTCGCTAATTCATCCTTGAAGCTCTTCTAATGACCCACGACGTGATAAATTGTATCTTTAGTATATAAGTTCTCATATAAGTTACTATTGTCTGTTCTGAGAATAAAAGTCTTTAAACCTAACAGTTATTAAATATACTAATAAATTACTAATATACGTCTCAAGTTAAGTAAATTGAAGCATTGTTTAAAACTTAAAAGCTGAAATAATAATAATAATAAATCATTTGCAAAGATAGTGGTACAATAAGATCGATTAATTACAAAAATCCGCACAATCAGCGATATATAAATAAGGTATTTATGTCATTTAACTGCAATTCAATAATTTATATTTGGAAATGTTTACATGACGTGATTATCACCAAACTGACATAAATCAGACGACCGTGACCACTTAAGTTGGAAATGTCATGTTTCGACGAATATCGGTGATATAATTGATTCGTGCCCTTAAACGGCTGAACATATTTTAAAAGTATGTACCGTAAATTTGTAGGTAATAAACTAATTACAATGCGATGCTACTCTCTTTCCTGAAGACCTAGGTTCGCAGCTGTACCAATACCAATTACCAAATACCAATGGCGTCGTACCGTGAAGGAAAACACCGTGAGGAAACCGGCTTGTCTTAGACACAAAAGTCGACGGTGTGTGTAGGAGATTGATCACTTGCCTATTAGATTGACAAATGATCATGAAAACAAAAGAAGAAGAAGTAGGAGACTTCTGTCTGACACATGTCGTCTATTCTTGAGATATGCCGGTTTCCTCACGGTGTTTTCCTTCACCGTACGAGCGAGAGCAAAAAAGTTTATTGGAGCCGGCGGGATCGAACCTACGACCTCAGGGATGAGAGTCATACGCTGAAACCAATAGGCCAACCCTGCTCTATAGCTTTATAACACTAGCAATAAAAAACTAAAATAGATGTGTATCCCTTACATATAAGATCAAATATCTTTGATATATTCTCAACCACATGACACAGCACACAGGAGAATTAGTCTTACGCATAAGTAGAACATCTCTTCCATAGCCCTTTTAAATGAAAAGCAATATTTTAGCAAGTGCTTAACTCTTAATTAATCTTCTTAACAGGGTCGTAATTTTATAGTTAAATCGTTATAAACAATTTAAACGCTCTGTCATTGTTCAAAGCTATATATCATGCCTGGTTTGTTACCGTGACACACTGATGAGGAATTAATTGTAAACATGTACGATCTAATGACCATATGTGGATATGTGGTCATTAAATCGTTTATATTAAAATATTTCTCAGTTCATTGATAACTTGTTAATATATCTTACAGTGTATGGGTGTGTAGTAGATACGGCTTTAGTCTTTTCAGAATTAATTTATTTAATAGTTTTGGATTAACAATACAGTATTCATAATCCAAAGCTTTTTTAAAGATAATATTTACAATTTTTTAATTAAAAATATAGCTAATACGGATTACAAAATACGCAAAGGTTGAGGTGTGTGTGTAAGAGTGAGTGTGCGTTTTTATTTGATCTTAAAAATCCAATGGATTTGCTTATCTCCTTCAAAAAGACGCGTTAGGAGATATGGAATAAGGGTAATATCCTTATTATAAAGATTTAAAATACGTTTAAGTATTACTACGAGCATAGCTTGTACCAAGATGAAACAGATCAGTATGAGCATAAAACACGAGAGGGGCTGATAAGGGTTATAGCAATATGTACAGACATTGGCATACACAGACTTCACATTGAAGATTATGTTTTGTCAAGGAAAGGGAACTTTGCCAGAAGAATACGTACAGCAGCGAAGGCTTGAGCGTTCACCTCTGAACCCTGAGGTCGTACATTCGGATCATAGTTGTGTATCAATGTACTTTTCTAAACATTTCGCTATGGTGAAGTAAACATCGTGAGGAAACTGTCGGGCCTAGACCTAAAGATCGAGAAGCCGTGTGAGATTCATGCTCCCAGCAATTATGCTGGCTGCAACTCCCAACAGCTATGCTCCGGTGTATAAACTGAAAATTGCCGTCGGTATTATAATAGCTGTTCCAATTGCGAGTTAGAGAGTACCAGCGCGGTTTACATGCTATTGGATTTTTAACGAAAATATTCAATAACTTAAAAATTAAATTATGATTTTTATTACAGGTAAGCATCAGCTAACAATTTTGACAAAAATGCAGAAAGGTTTGGTTGGATAATCGCGATATTTTTTTAAGTAAATAATAACCTCAAAATGCCGAATTGAAAGTATATAAAATTAGGATTTAGAAACAAGGAATTTATTTATCCATAACGAACACTAAAAATATTCACACATCAGTAAAATATGACTTTAATTGCTGATAATTGGCTAATAATTATTAAAAGGCTGGAAACGGACTAGCGTGCCCTATGGCATTAAGTGTCCATGGGCGGCCGTATCACTTAACATCTGTAAAAAAAGCTACTTAGAAATTAAAATTGAACCTTTTAAGAGCTTTTATTAAATGTGAACATAGCAGCCCTTTCGTGACTGACAGTCATTGCTTCTATTATATAACAAGAGTAAGATAAAATTAAAAAATTATATTTATATTTTTTTAATTTTATCTTACCTAGTTTATTGAAACTAGGAAATATTTTAATATAAACGAATTTGCCATATATCCACATATGGTCATTAAATGAAGATTTTCACAGCAGCCTTTCATTGACACTGGCTGTATTACAAGTTTAACGATGACGTAATGTGTGCCAGGGACAAAAGGATAAAACATTAATTCGTAGTATAGTAATAATTTTATAGATCAATTATGATTAATTTGATAAAGCGTGTAATTATTGTAAATTACATAGATTACTGTATAATTCATATAATATTAGGTTAAGCTTATTTTTGGCGTGAGGTAGTATGTTCGAATCGCAATTGGACTTTCCTTATGTTTTAATTAACACTCGCTTGTACGGTGAAGGAAAACATTAAACAAAAATTAAATAATTTAATTAAAATTAATATTTACAATTAATTCCTAATCAGTGTAATTTTTTTTTTAATCTCACAGAGAAAGTTTCACACTAGACGAAGTATTTTGCATCGGGGTTCGTCGTGAGGCAACATGCTTTAGATCCTAAAAGTCGACGTTAATTTTCAAGCACATAACTACTTCTAGAAAATATTCACGAAACATTTTCAGTAATCTCTTGCCATGATTGTCGTGACCCATATTTACACCTAATTAATATTAACTTACACTAACTTAGTTTTTCATTCCAATTGCAAAATTTTATTAATTATATTTAAATTTTATTATTAATTTAATTTTTTTTTCGAGTGAATAAGCTCGAAGTTCCGGTGACAGTTTAATCCGATAGTCCTTAATATATTTGGCAGGTTTTGAATGATAGTTGCGTAAAATGAAACAGTAAACTAATTTGTACAATTCTCGTGACACAATGTTCGTTCCCATATTCCTCCGAAACGGGTCGACCGATTCTTATGAAATTGTTTATGCATATTCAGTAAGTCTGAGAATCGACTTCTATCTATATTTCAAACCCCTAAATGTTAAGGGTGGTCCAACCCCATTTTTATATTTGTATGATACAGCATACAAATATACATACAGCCCCTAATTTTCACCCCTCTACGATCAACCCCTATTTTTTATTATTGTAGATAGTTATTTTTATTGAACTAAAAAAATGTTGCCTAGAAATAATATACATGGCAAAACAAGCGTTTGCCGGGTCAGCTAGTCTATTTATAGTAATTTAAAATGGGACATCTGATAACCATCGAACGAATAATTTGGATAAAATTTGAACACTTCCAATGTCATGTCATAAAACAGATGAAAAGCGGATCTCTTGTTCACGAACGGCGAGTGAAGTAAATACAGGATTTTGCCTCCTTTTGAAGTAATTCCTTCACTCATAATGCCCGATCATCGGTCATAGTAGATTGTCTATTTACTTACGTAGCGTTATTTAAAAATAGAACTGACCCAGAATCACCAATTAAATGTCATTAGAGTTTAAATATAGAATGTGGTTTTTAGTATCACGCACTTAAATTAAGAATATTAGGCCTGCTTTCCGCATGTGAAAGGAAAAAAATGTTTTAAAGCGATTGAATGTTCATATGAAGTTCACTCAAATAATAGACGCGTTTGTAATATTTCCACAGGAAAATATATAGCTAAATTGCTGACCAACGACGTGTATGATATGATATGATATGATTGGACAATTCACACCAATCGATCTAGTCCCATGCTAAGCTGTTGAAGCTTGTGTTATGGGTACATATTGTAGATAGATAGACTTATAAATACATATTTAAACACCCAAGACCTAAGCACAACACCAAATGCTCATCACATCGATGTTTGTCTCAGCCGGGGATCAAACCCCGGGACCCATGAATTCGCAGTCAGGGGTACTACCCACTAGACCAATGAGCCGTCTACCAACGTCATACCAAGTGTCATACGAGTATTAATATAATTTGGCCATTTTTATTGCCAAGTTTATTATAGATTTCTCTATTCTGGTCACACAATAAACATTTAAAAATTTCGCCGTTTGACCATTTCGATGAAAAATAAAAACCAAAGCATGCATTGAATAAATTTATAGTTTTATGCTATTCGCGATACACTATGTTGGATATAATGTAATACAAATTTTTGAAACCGTTTTGCAAAATTAATGTTAAAAATATTATTGTACTGATTATGAGCCGGTAGTTCTTCTTCAGTCTCACTCTCAATTCTGAAGGTCATGTTAGTGGCGTCGCACAACTTCCTCGACTAGACCCGTGTATTTGGCAAGCCTCTAAGCCTGGCTGATGGTAAAACCTGTAAGGGCCTATACTTGAACGGTCTAGCGAGTAGGGGATCGTCTTCGAGGTCTGGTGCCCTCATCTCTGCCAGTCACGATGAGTTTTTCTAAACTTTCTGGATCTCTGCGTGTTACATGTCTAAAAAACTTAGCATGCGTTGGTAACAAAGTGTCGAAAGACGATTTCTTACCTGTAACCGTCTTAGTATGGACACGTTTTTTACCTTTATTATTATTATTATTATCCTTAAAAATGTATAGCTCGCCGTTGTGAGAGGTTTCGGTTGACGGGGAATAAAACCCAATAACTCATTCCACATATCAAACCGCGCCGCGAGGCTCGTTGGCCCATTTATGCCATGCTGTGATGACTGCCAATAGAAACCAAGTGGGTGCGTTGCCGGCCTTTGAGGGAGGAGTATACTATTTCTTTAAACAATAGGATGTCGTATCTCCCAAGGTAGGCCCCTACTGGGAATCGATTTCACAGTTCCCTAGTTCGCAAAAGAAAGTAAGTGTCTTGAAAAGCGGACCGTGGAAGACTTCCAGGTGATGCTGATGAAATTGAAACGTTGCAGGAGGGATCACACCAAACAATTCTTCCGAACACTCTCCATAGTACACTTAGTACATTCTCTCTGCGTTGAGAGAAAGGCTCAAGCCGATCAGTAATACGATGGAGTTTTCGAGAAGATTCCCTTCGCTGAATTTGGTCGAAAGGAAGAAGCTGGTATTTGGGAGCACCAGCCCAGAGATGTGAGCAGTATTCCATATGAGGTCGTACTTGGGCAAAATCTAACCGTTTAGAAGTTTAGTCAGATCGCCGTAAACTTTACAATTGATGAATTTACCTATAATTTTTTACAATACGTGTTTCTAAGCGTAACGTGAATACAAAAATATTTTTTGCTACGCATTGTAGAATACAAATTAGTTTTTCTGTATAAAAAATCTATTAATAGTGGGAACTACTTTGCCCTTAACATAAAAAGTATATTGAAACCGGACTTTTATAAATACTAGCTTTAAATATATTCTATACAACCTTTTTAGGTCTGGATCTCAGATTTCTGTTCATTTGTCAATCTAGTAGTCAAGTGTACCTGACATACGCAGTCGAATTTTTGTGTGTAAGCCGGTTTCCTCACGATGTTTTCCTTCACCGTTCGAGCGAATGTTCAATGCGCACATAGATAGAATGTTTATTGGTGCACAGACGGGGATCGATCCTACGACCTCAGGGATGAGAGTCGCACGCTGAAGCCACTAGGCCAACACTTCTCGAACAATTCAAATACAAACAAAACACATCGCAATTTTTTTTTTTATTGCTTCCAAAACTAACAATAATTTTAAATCCATGTGGGCTCTGGCAGAATCGCTGTTTGGCATCAAAAACTGGATCAACACTTGAGAAAATATTTTTTATATAATCAATATCTTATCTACAGTTCTAATCCATAGTTATATAATATAGATATCAGATATATTATGTAGATAAGTTTATATATAGGCCAAAATTAAAATGATGATAAGCATTTCGACTAAATTTAAATTTACGTTTGCAAAATAATTGTATTATCTTTATCGCGAAACTAATGCCGTTCAACAAACAAGTAATCGGGTTACTTAGTCACTCAGTTTAGTCTAGGTAACATAAACCTAGGCTCGAGTAATATATCAGAATGACGGTATTGTGTAAATTTGTATGCGCTCTTTAATCTATGACGCATTTGAATAAGTTGTTCTAATTTCAAAATGCTAGACGCACAGAGCCGATGCAGTATTTTAGCCTTGTACACATGAAGAACTTTATAACATCCTTTATCGCCGACATCCAATATAGTGCAAGTATACCTAGAGCAAGAGAAAACCCGGTAGACCGAGGTTGCACGAAATAGATTGCGAAATATACTTGAGGAGGCAAGGCCCACAGGGGGCTGTATGCACATTGATGATGAGATGCACAGTGCTACCAACTTTACTGTCAAGTATTTCGTGGTGCTAATTAACTTTGACGCGCACAGAAGTTGGGAAAATTACCAATAATCAGCATTACTTGAATCACGTTAACATAACATAAAGTATAATAAATGAAATCTAATGCCTATTTAGAAAACCGAATGATATTTTAATATGGTGGCTGTTTCCATTTTAGCCGTTCCACAGATAAGTAACCGGCAACGCACACGCGAGCTCTCTGACATTCAGTGTATAGGTGGCGGTACATCTTAACATGACTATGACTTTGACTATATGACTATTATGACTTAACATGACCCTACTTACTTACTACTACTACTAACTTACTGGTGGGTTACTGCCCTGTCTTTCTAGAAAAAAGAATGGGAGTTTATTAGGGATAAAGATGGTAGATTTCTATATCGCCTTTTTTTAAATCTTTTTTTTTTATCTAGGAAGGCAAATTATAACGGTGGTCATTTTCATAAATATATTACTAGTTCATAAAATAAATAAACCAATGGCCCTACAACCTTTTTAGGCCTGGGCCTCAGATTTCTGTATCTGTTTCATCATCATTTGTTAATTTAGTAGGTGATCGAATCGTAGGTCTAAAGCGAGTCGGTTTCCTTCACCGTTCGAGTAAGTGTTAAATGCGCACAAAGAAAGAAAGCCAGGGGCTTGAACAAAGAAGCATTACTTAAAAATCTAAATATAATAAAATATCTTCTATTCCTACGTCGCATCGAAAATACAGGGAATATTAGCCAATCTTGTATTTCCAATGGATATCCACTTTAGTTCTCTATAAAATATTATAGCCGTCTAAAACCTGGAACTAAATCACAATGTTTCCGCATTACTTCATTCAAAATGACAATAATAATTTATGTTGAATAGACGTGCTCAGGATACGCCATCATTTGTTAGACTGACAGTGATAGCGAAGTCCAGGGTAATATTTCAATGTTTCACAATTTGCTATAATAGATTAGGGAATTGACTTGAGGTCTTATTCTTAAGTATTCTAACGGTTAATTTATTTATTTATAAAACAAAATGTATGCTTAAAATAATAAGAAAATATGACTTCACAAATTATAAACAAATACACATATTAGAATATAAAAAATTCATTAGCAAGGAAAATATTTAACACAAGCAAACAGTAGAATATTAAAAAAAATGTGTGCGTGTACTAGGTGTACACGCGTAAGAAGTGAAACTTATATAAAACCTTTGTTGTACGCAGAGCCATAATTGGTTTGTTTTAAGTTTAGAGGTCCGAAACTATTTCTTAAAACACAGTAAATTTTGATACACTGCCTAGCATACAATTTACAAATTAATTGCTGCAAATTGCGATTAGCAAATTTCAAGTCGAAAATATAATCCGTTGTACACTTCAAAGTCAAAAACCATACTATATGTCATATTTTAACGCCGATAAAGAAGTTTGACTTCAAAAAGCAACATGGCGCGTAACGCAAAAATGTTACACTAAATTTTTTTCCAACCCCGATAAAGAAGTTTCACTTCAAAAAATCGGTTGTCTGTAAAGTTGGTTTTCTGACGATAGTTGAACGTCATAAGAAAATACTGATGGAATGGTTGCATTTTTCAAATGAAAATTTTAATTTTATTTGTTTGATAGATATTTGGTATGGATATAGAGAAGGAGGTAAATGTAAATCACAATGAGACTGGATAGACAGAGGGAAAGATGTCAAACGGTGCCGAACGCAGAGGCCGATTGTGCCCCTTTGTTGCTCGTTCCACGCTCTCGCTTGCACTTCAAGCCTTAAATGGAACGCCTCAGAGCGAGGTAACGCCGCACGCGTCATGTTTTTTCGTGCATGCAGCCGGCTCCATCGAATTATAAGACGTTGTCACGTCAATAAAACTGAATAAAAACTTAAACCCCGTTAAAAGCATGATGAACTTTGTGTAAGTTGGAAGATTGTTGTAAAATATATCAATATTTTCGATAATGTTAGTAATTATTTGTTTATAAAAGAAAAACGAATAACATACAAAATATAAGGGTTACAACGGGCTATCGCAAACAAGAATATTTGAATATTCAAGAATTGCATAACCAAATCAACAAAAATAAAATTACTGAAAAATTATAGAATTACCAAACTTAAAATAAATATCATAAAATAAACTAAAAGCTAAATAAGTTGTAAGAGCGAGATAGCCTATTTACTGGAGCATTAAAAGTAGCAGATAAGCGAGCCGTGGGTACGCATAGAAAGTTCTAGTAACTCTAGGATTACAAAGAAAGGAAAATTTTGCAAGTACGTTAGTATCAGTATAAAAGTTAATTTTATTCAAATATACACAGTAGTCAATGATGTTGGAGTTTGTGGGTATGTATTTACTGCGAACTGTCCCGGTTTCCCACTAGCGTTTACATTATAAATATTTCCTAAATATATTGTCTTAGATTGACATAACCTTTACACATTTAAAGAAAAAACTTTTTAACCGGATTAATGTTATGTATTATAAAACACAGTCAATGACGACGAAACGTCGGATAAATTTAAAATTATGTTAAATAATTGTAAATTTATAATAATACATAACTTTAATCCGGTTAAAAAGTTTTTTCTTTAAATATATAAAGACTTGTTAAAACAACTGTTTCCTCTTATTAGAATAGATTATAGAGATGGAATAATATGTTGCATAATTTTACTAAAATTGAACTTTACACAATTGCATCATGGAGATCTGGGTTGCAAAATTTATTTATAAAACACTTCACTCTCAGGAAATGGAATTAATGGGATATTAATCCGTATTGTGCTAATGTAGGTCGAGTTAAGAATAATAGATTTATAATGCAGTCTTAGCGTATTCGTACCTAAGTGTCGAATTTGTGTGTGTGTGTGTGTGTGTTGTGTGAGTGTGTGATTCGTGTTTATATCATGGAAATGCGTGAAATTCTAACTTATTTAAGGCGCTTAAACATACATGTTTAAAAGCTCATTTAGCCATATTGACGAATATTATGATGATTATTAACTGACACATATTTTTAACAACTTCCATAGCTCCTACTCAAAGCAGTGCCGCTAATATCCCCTATTTGCCTCAGATTATCTGTTTCGTGATAATTTATTTTAATAAGGTCTAAGCCGTCTAAACTTGACACAAGTCGCCAAGTTTAGGTCCTAGGCCTCAGATATACATCTGTTACTTGATTATTTTATTCTTAATAGGCAAGATAAGCCATTTAAAAAGAGTGGGGGAGAGTTAATTGCCAGTTATTCTCTTCCGTTCCACGCCCTTGATTGAGAACTGGCAGTAAATGTAAAATTAGAAGCATTTAATGTATATTTCTTTTTTGACGTTCATAAGTGTACATTGTGTTAACTATATGAATAAATGATTTTTGACTAGGTCTATTTCAGTTCCTAAGCCATTCATGTTAGGTAAGGTTAGATACTATGTGTTATATGACGATGCTTTCCTGCGTATTAATTTGCATATAGAAAGAAAATGCATTGGCGCACAGGCACGCCGTGTTCAGGGTTGTGTGACGTAAGCTCAAGCCAATTTTTTTGCCGCCATAAAACTTTTTACATTAGATACAAAACATTTTGCGAAAATTATAAAAATATAAATGAAATAAACGCTGTGTCTGGCATTCTTGCGATATTGCTAAATACACACAAAATTCTGATGATTCTCATTTTAATCCACCAATATGCATATTATGTTACCAACTTGACTAACGTATACCTTTAGTTTGATTTTATAAATAAAAATATTTTCAATAATAAACCATACTAAATATAGAGGATTGGAGAAATTTTACACAATACAATTGATATATGAGCTCCATTATAATAATCTGCGCGTGCGTCAGTAATCTTTTCACACGTCCCCTTAATTTGCTAATTGATGGGTGATTATAATTGCCGAAGGGTGGTATAAATCCCCTTATTGTTGAGTATCCCTTGTAAAAAATACATGAGTTTAATATATGTTATACATATATATTATTAGATACTGAACGGTTCTATCTAGCTGGAATTTAGGCAATGTAGAGGTCTCTAGATTTAGTTTAGTAAGATATAATTCATAAAATAAACTAAATTTAACTAAGTTTCTGTATAAAGCTTAGTGCACAGTTTTATAGGGACCGAGGATGTTTCGTGCATGTCGATTGTCGACAAACTTAAAAAAATATATTCAAATAGTTTTAATGTTCAATATGTCGAATAAATGCGGCTATGCTATATACATTATAAATAAGTTAAACTAAATAAATTAGTGGCGCTACCATCTTTTAAAGTCCCGGCATCCGATTTCTGTATCTGTTTCACGATCATATTTTGTCAATCTAATAGGCAAGTAAGCACTCGTATATATAATATAATAGCAATAGCTGTTTACAAATAAAGAATTTTGAATTTTTTTTAACTGTCAAAATGTCAAAGGCAAGCCATTTTCTTTCAACGAATGTTTAATGCGCACATAGATAGAATGTCTTTAATTAAAATGCGATAATTTCAACATGATGTGATTCAGCTAATAATCAACAAATTCACTAGGCCTTAAAATAAAAATTGAAAAATACGTTCGAAGTTAAAACTGTAACCATTATTCATATTATCTTTAAATGACCATTAAATGGCAGTTTAGTCAATTTGCACTACAAGTCATCAATCATCTTTTGATCTTTTGTGATGTATGAATAAGCAATTCTATATTATTCGCAATCATTTGTATTGTTATCAGTTTTAATAATGGAGAGTTAACTTCTCTGTATCATACTTGGCATGTGAGTAAATAAAGTGTTCATTATTTACTATAACACTGATTTTGTTCCCTTTGGAGTAGAGGGATTCAAGTGCACGACTGTTGACAAAATAACTTTCCTCGCTCAACGAATAAGTATCGCAATGCTGCCAGCGTTAAAGGTACACAGCTACAGAGACCAAACTTTTTAAATTTGATTTAATTTTCTATTTATCAATTTTTAATTATTATTATACTATATATATATTACTATGTAGGTTAAGACTATTGTATACGTTATATTTTTGTGTTGGAAATAAATATCATTCTATAGAAAAAACAACATATGAAAAACATTTGCTTTATCTCAAAAGGAACTGTGACAAACCTTATTTAAGGCTAAGAAACACATCAGAGATAGTAATTCTCGACTCTGAATATTAAAATGGGTCATATCAATCTTGTTCCCCGTTCGTTTTGTTACGCCCGCCCTAGCCAAGGAATGATTTTAAATAATTAGTTATTATCACTTTTATACTTTTTATTTTAATCAATATTACTATTAGTCCGGGAAGTCATCATCATCATCAATTACAGCCTTTGCAGGCCTTAGCCTCCTCAATTACACTTCGCCATCGCAATATTATTTTCTGACAAAAGATTGAAAAATGTACTCCTATATTGGAGATTCGTCACAGTCAAAAATAATCTCTCTATGAAAACGCTAAAGTTGTTGGAATTGAACGATTTTCAAAAATACCATGCGAATAAGGAAGGAATGTTATACGACTCCATATACGGATTGCAAATAGATTATAGGTTTTTCCTAGTAAAACTATGTATATAATAATAATTAAGCCACTTTAATTCCTTACTTTTTATAATAAATTTACAAATCAAATGGCTGTTACTTTGCCACAATACACACAAACACTTAGTCTAGGTTAGTTATTGTTATTTTTATTGTTTTGTGTCTTACACGCGTCCACCGTTTTGGGTCTTCTGAACATTACATTTGGATTTGTTTCTTGCATCCTATTTTCCGAATATTTTGAATGGGAATATAGAAAAATTGTTTTTAGACTTTTTCACTCATTTTTTTTTTAATTTTTCTCTCCGTAAGAACCATCCTCGTAGTTCAAGGAATATTATTAAAAAAAATTAGACAAATCGGTCAAGCCGTTTTCATGTTATGTCGTGACAACGGAAAACGGGTTTCATTTTTATATATATAGATGATCATATATTTATTAGTACTTACAGGAGTTATTAATAACTGACAGTACTAGAGAACACCTCAATGTATAATTAAGTAAATATGGGCAAATTACGATTAAAACTGTGAAGTGATTGGTATTTATAGTATCGAAGTCAATCTAATAAATCTAGATTATCTATATAGAAATATATATAGCGGCGTTATGTCTCTTTGGACGAAAGACTTCTTCATTTACATCAGAGCCTTTATTCAGATACATTAAAACAAATTTCCATTTTAATCCTCTTCTATATTATTTACGTAAACCAATTGAAATATACACTCTTATCTCATTCTAATACTAAATTTTCTATATAATGTTTAAATAATTTATATTAATATAAGTAATAGCCAAATTTGATAACAAATTAAATCACTATGTGGCGTGCAATAAAAATAAAATTTTAACTAAATCGGTGGTTGATTTAAAAATAATCTGTTTTGTTTTTCTCTATCTATTTCATGATCGGTTGTCAATCTTATAGGCCAGTAGGTGAGTCCTGTGCCTAACACATGCTGTCAATGTTTTGGGTTTTAGGCACGCCAGTTTCCTCACGATGTTTTCCTTTACCGTTCGCGCGAATGTTTAATACACAGCCGGGGATCGAACCTACGACTTCTGGGATGAGAGACGCACGCTGAAGCCAACACTGCTGTGACGTGGTACAATAATTGTCTAGATAATAAAATTTAATAATTGCAAATAAAATTTAATAAGCGATAATTAAACCCGTATGTAAGTTGTCCTGTAATTAAATAATCACTATCCGTGTGATGAGGAATGTGGATGTAATTACACTATTATTAATAATGGCACGCAAGCGTAATAGAAAAACAAGCTAGCGTTGAAATTTTTTTTTATGGCTCTGGCACGGTTTGTGCATTAGACAGCGTCAAGTATGAGATTTTTATCATTCGTGCTTTTTGCCTTAGAAATTCGATCATGTCCTCCATGTCGGGTTTAGGCACTCGCCCGGTACCGCACAACCCTCCCAAAGGCCGAGAACAAATTTTACAATTAAATTAAAACTTTTTACAACTATTTAAACATAGATAGATTTATAATAATACATAACTTCAATCCGTTCAAAAAAAAAAGATTTTTATTTAAAGGTGACTAAAATAGAATTTGCGTAGAAAATTCCAATCGCAAGCTGAAGGGTGTTCAATGAAAAGCGGGAATTAAGACATCTTCAGCAAATGCAGCCAAGTTTAACTAAATCACTTTACGGATTACATTGTTTTAGCAATAATTGTAAAAAAACTAATCTAATTAATTTTATTAAACACAAAAAATTGCCTACGTCATTTTTTTTTGCACACGGGCAAGAGGTGTTAAGTGAGAGTGCCCATAGACACTCACATTGCTAGAGGGCTTGCCAGTGCGTTGCTGGCCTTTTAAGAATTGGTAATTGGTTGAAGGAGCCTAACTCGAATCGGTTCGGAAATATGTAAAATTCATATGGACTTAGGGTTACCAACTTTTTTTACAAGAAAAAAAGAATATTCAGGTCTATTTATTTATTTATTGTTTTAAATACGTATTTTTTAGAGCTTCTCGCATCACACACAATTATAACTGAAATTAAAATAAATAAAGAGCTCATTTTTTATTAAATTAATTGATGGTAAAAACAGTATTTTGTCTAAGTACTTTATTTAGTGAAAAATCGGTTGTCTGTAAATGCGGTTTACTGACGATAGTTGAACGTGACAACGCCAAAAGAAAATACTGATGGAATGGCAACTATTCCATTTTCTTTATTTCAAAAGAATATCTTTCTATTCAAAAGAAAATTGTAATTTTATTTGTTTGATAGATATTTTGTATGGATATAGAGGAGGTAAATGGAAATCACAATTGAATTGATCGATTACAATATCATCGATATAATACGATAAAGATGTCGAACGCTGCCGAACGTCTCGCTTGCACTTAAATCCTTAAATGGAACGCCTCAGAGCGAGGTAACGCCGCATGAGTCATGTTTTTCGTGCGTGCAGCCGGCTCCATCGAATTATAAGACGTTGTCACGTCAAAAGTAATATAGTTGGCAACCCAACCTGTACTGTTGTGTCAATCGAATAATTAAATATAAAAAATAAAAAAAATCTGACTGAGACCTTCGTATAAAAATAAATCATATAAAGCCTCCATGGTCATCCAAAATTTTAACGAATTGCTTTTGTTTTCAGGTAAGACCCGTATCACGTAGGTAAGAAAATTAACACGAACTTACTAAAACTGGTGACATACGATGACATCACTGACCACGTCATCGGCATTTAAACATCTAAGTCAAGGGCAATGTATTTCTGTAGGATCGTATATTTCAAACAATCGTGCCTAGGAAATAATTCAATATGTTTGTGATATGGGATAACTAAACTTTGAATCTTTCGTTTCTTTATAACTAATCGATCTGAATGTACCACATTCTTAGCAAATTTATTTATTACTAGCCGACCGGGCAAACGTCGTTTTGCCATGTATATCATTTATAATAAAAAAATAGGGGTTAATCGTGGAGGGGTGAAAATTAAGGGGTGTATGTATTGTTAATGCTGTATCATAAAGAATACATTTTTTATCTAAAATTAAGGAAATTAAATTTTAGGGGTGGACTACCCTTAACATTTAGGGGGATGAAAAATAGATGTTGTCCGATTCTCAGACATACCCAATAAGCAAACAAAATTTCATGAGAATCGGTCAAGCCGTTTCGGAGGAGGAGGAACCACAAACACCGCGATACGAGAATTTTATATATTGGATGTATTTATTTGTTAGAGCAAGTTTACGTTCTCAAACAAATTCTCTACGATGTTTCCATCACATTTGTTTCTTTTCAGAGTGTCCAATAACAAACTAGGTTTTTCTGTGAAACTGTTTCAGAATACATACAATATTTTATTAAACTTTTTTGTTTCTTTTAGTGTGTGTATGTGTATGTTTTCCAAATAAATAAGTTAGGTGTAAAACAAACTTCAACTAAATGGCCCTTTTTAAAAGAGCAAAGGTAACGTGAACGTTACGCTAATTAAGAGACAATTGATAACTTAGTCTTACGCTTACAAGTGACCTACTTACAGAGATAAAATGTCATTATGAAACTAAAAATGTATGAAACGTAGCCATGGCAACAACCACAATCACAGTCCACGTTTTATTATAAGGCCGAACGTGTTTATTATAAACAATATTAGTTGTGGTATGTGACTATCATTTGACTATTATTCAAGATATTGATGTATTTCTTGACGTTACACTTGGCATTAAAAACACACTTATGTACACGCGTTAGAAGTTATACTTCTTTAGCGAAACAAGATAATTCTTTTTACAATTTTTATCTTTCGCCTTATCTACGAAGAAAAAACTACACTAACAATAGAAAAAAGGAATACATTGAAAATTTTATTACAACGCATTAACTAGTTAGATCAAGTTTATTTAAATATCTCAATAAAATATTTCTACATTTTTTAAAAAATATTTACTATGCTAACTTCAGGGTGTCGGTTTTTTGTGACGGTGTGCGCGCGCATTGTAAAAATTTACTCTCATCATTTTTCCCTAACGCGCCAATAGAAGTATAACTTGTTGCGTTTCCAAAATGAAAACACGTGAGTCAGGTATGAAATATAATGTAGCGCGTCCCCATTTTCAATATTAAAAGTTAATTGAAATATCCTTTATATAACGCAGTTTTGATGGTGATGGTACACTAGGCACAGGACTCCGTACGCAAGCGAAGTGCAGAAGTTTCCTCTGCAGCTAAGTACGCAAGTAGCAATTTATTTATTTCATACTCCTACAGTTAACAGACATTATCTATAACCAAAAACAATTATACTAATGATAATATAGCCAAAGATGGAATCTGGAAAAAATTAAACAAGTCAAGGCTTAAATACCGGCCGCGATACAAAACTTAGGTTTGTCATAGTTTTTGTTGGGAAGCGTTCAAGTATTACGTAACAAATTTGGGGGGGGGGGGGGAAACCCTTTGTAAAACCTTACGATGCGGGGCGGGGATTGAATTACACGCTATTGGTTACAGTTATTTTCAACTTTCCAGTACACCACACCACATAATGGTAACTTTTGGGTATAAAGAGGCACCGGGTGATCACGAAACGTTTTATTATACTTGGGTACAGAAAAGCGTTACGGCGCGTTACTTGGGGGGGGATGTTAATAACGTGAAACAAAACACGGTTACGAGTTTGGTAGGCAGGTACCATGTACCTGCTAAACTCGTAGTGCAATTTTTTTAGTAGTAAGCTGCAATTGAGGCTGAAGCTGCTATAAAACATATAACGTTTTAATCAGAATCTTACGTTTTTAGATCAACTACTACGTTACAAAAATAACAGATACTAATAAACCGTCCATAGAAATGTTCAATACCACGAATTTAAAATCATAACTATGACATCGTAAATTCTAAAATATTTCGTAATGAACAAATGTCGCAATCTCTGGATTACGTCAGCTAGTTTACAATTTTCATTGAGACATCAATGTTTTAAAGAAATCGTTATTTTTTATTTTAAGGTTAAAAATAGCGCAATTTAAGGTCATTCATATTTCGTTCTGCGTTATATGAAAGCATTATTTAATGTATTTTACGTAAGGCAGCAATGACTACAGACGTTTTGTCGTTATAGGAAATTAATGACAAAAAATATTTGATTTTTTTATTTATAAAAGCCGACGCTCGGCACGCTGATACATTGGTACAAGAAAAATAAAATACAATTTTTAATGTGACAATCACTTATAGGCAAACATAACATACACGAAGAGAAAAAAAAAACTAAAGGAAAATTGATATCAAAGTGTGAGGGGAGCAACTAGCCTAACCAGTGTTTTTAAATAATGAAGATTAACGGCTATTTTACTTTATAGTTAAGTAAAGTAAATAACAGATCTAACTCTAAGAATAAGTCAAGACAGCGGTGTCTTGACTCTGCATCGTACCTAAAAAATATCTCTTGAATTTTTTACATTATTTTTGATAAAACTGGTTCTAATTATGCACATTGTAAAGATAATTAAACGTATTATAAATGCGTTTCGTTCCGCCTCATATCACAAACCTTGGCACTGGTTATCAAAAAATCTTACAGGCGGCTCTTATCAAAGATATTTTAACGATTTAACTGTATTTCATACTTAATTAACCGACTTTTAAAAATTCCTTATACGAAAAAAATATATTAACTAAGGTTTATAAGATATATTAATTATTAAGTATTTTTTAAGTTAAAAGTGGTTTTGTGTGGTTTTATGATTTTATGTAATTGAATAACTGCGGAAGTTCTTTTGGGATTCATTTTTAAGCTATTGCGTAGCTTCTATCGCGGGCCTCGAGCGTGGAGACCGAATCCAGAAATTCTGTAACGAAAAAAACCTTTCGCGTTAGAGCGGGACAGAACGCATACTGCGTATTCACATCTCTCTGACGAGATCGGTGCAGCCGGTGCGCGTTAGAGTGATACAGACTATACTCGTATAGGCGAGTTAGTCTAAGTGTGGTCGAATGATAGATTGAATTAATTTATCAAAGAAAAAACTTGAATTAATATCAAAGAAAAAAAAATACCGCATAAACAAATAATTATAATTGTATAAGTGGAAAAAAAAATATATGTAATAGCTTTACCGCGGCAGACCCCAAGTGCCACACGTTTTTTATTTGTATCTTAGTATCCACTTTTCGAGCCAGTGATGTTAAAATATAAGTAATCAAATAAGCAATCAAAAGTTTAAGTATAAGTAACGGATATAAGCGCAAATTTATAATATATAACCCACTGACGATTGAAAAAACATCAATCGTAATCAGTGAAATTGCCATATCTATTTGATATCTATTGAATCAGTTGTCTAAGAATCAAGATTCTTTTGCAGATTTAATATCGCGATATATTCGCGTAAACACGATCACGGGTTTCTTGTGAAATTTATTTCAATAATTTTGAGATTGCGTCTGAAACTTAAAAAATGAATTTACTGTTTTTATTTTCTTACAATAAAGTTCACCAAAGAGAATTCGACTTTACATAAATTAAAATCTAGCCTATACAATAAGTAATATTATGTTGAAATAAAAAACTTTTTTTTGAACGGATTGAAGTTATGTATTATTATAAATTTACAACTATTTAAACATAATTTTAAATTTATCCGACGTTTAAAGTTTTTTATTTAAATGTATAAAAGTTATGTCAATCAAAGACAATACAATATTATATTGACATAATTTTCTACAATAGTGAAAAAACTAAGGTAAAGTTTATTATTAGTCTGTTTTACAATGTACGGATAAGTTCCAAAAATAAAGTAAAAATTCTATTAAAAGTCTAGAACCAAAAGCCTTATAAAGCCGCCCACTTGCAATTCTTGCTTCGTATAATCGTAACGGTACAAATCTTTTAGACGTAACATTGAGTGACACATCTCCGTGAGGTCACAAATTCACAGCACGTAGATCAGCGTCATTGATCCGGGTTGTAGATACCTAGTATTCATCTATTACTCCATTAATTATATACAAGAGACGAATCATCACAGAATACCTGCAATAATTGTATATAAGTTTAAAAGACGGTGACACTCGGGAGCTGAGTAGCCTGAAATAGAAGGTAAACGGGCAGGAGGCTCACCTGATGTTAAATGATACCGCCGCACATGGACACTCACATTGCCAGAAGGCTCACAAGTGCGTTGCCGGCCTTTTATGTCTTTGTTCATAGAGTCGTGTGTCCATAGTGTCAACCTTCCCATTTAAAATATGAAATTTTAAATAGAGTATAGAAACATTTCTAATGTTTTATAACAATCTTACTTTGACTTAAAAAGTATCCACGTTATTATTGTTTGTAGAACAGGTGGCAAACGGGTAGGAGGCTCATCTGATCTTAACTGATTCAATCACAATGCCCGAAGACTCGCAGCGTTCCCGGCCTTTTAAGAATTGGTACGCTCTTTTCTTGAAGGACCCTAAGTCGAATTGGTTAGGAAATACTTCAGTGGGCAGCTGGTTTCACATAGTGTTAGAAATAGTAAAGTAGTAGTATTGAAACCAAAAGTAAAAGCGTAATAAAATATTATAGCTCCACGAACTTCGTTTCGATTAATATGATTGTTTTACTTATTGTTTACCATTTAGGTAGCTATATACCAACATATGGAACATTTTGCTTTGCTACCCCATAGAGACTGTTCGCTTTTCCAGAACAAAAACCTAAGTACTAAACTAAATTTTAATTTTTATAGTTTTAAATTTCTTCTCCATAAAAACCTTCCTAAGAGCTCAAGGAATATAAAAAATACTCGAATTGGTCCAGCCCTCTTTGAGTTTTGCGCTTAGGATTATATTTTGCGATTCATTTTTATTTAGATACTTCGTCGTGGTAGTTGGAGAAATTATTTAAAAACTATGTATCAATTAATCCTACAAAAATATTTTTGATGAGTTTTAAAGCCTCTAAATAGGCGTAGAATGGCAATTATCCCACTCATAATGTTGTGGGCGAGCGGAGCAATTTATATGAAATATCTTTACCATTTTCAACTTGACAATATGATGTAATATTATTTACACTAATATGTAATAACAACAACAGTTGGTGTGGCTTGATATGTGGCTGAAAAAGCTAAATAATGCAAATACAGGGGTCTAGGCTCCGAATATGATTTTGCCCCATTCAGTGTCGATACACTTGGTCCGTGGGGTTCAAGCGCTGTAAGGCTTTTTAAGGAAATAGCTAAAAGATTTGTCTTCATCATAGGAGACCGAAGAGCTGGCAGCTACCTCAGACAAAGAATTAGTCTAGCTATTCAAAGAACGATGCATGATGTATCTTCGGAACCTTGCCTAAAGGGACTCCTTTTAATAATATATTTTAAGGTTAGTTATTGTTTTTAGTTAAGAAAATTGTTAATAATAAAATCTCGCGGTTATCAATATAATATATTACCTTTATAATATTATATACAGTAATAGATACTCCTTTATATATAACCCTTAATATTTAAAACAAAACAATGAAAAATATATACATATTTGTTACATATTTATTCAATTAAATACTTTATTTACTCATATTACCATGTCCTGTTCACATCGAATCCCTTACTGTCGTCCTGATGTAAAATTATCGTGATTCATGTGCACTTTTTTTATGTCCTTTTTATTATTGTCCCTTTCACTGTTTACAAATGTTTTAATTGCTTTGCTTTGTTCCATTAGTTTTTTCTAAGTATTTATAAGTATTATGGAGTTTTGCACAGTTTTTTTCTCTCACAATTGTTGCCTGGAGAAGATGGCTCGATGATTATAAGGCCGCTAGTTGCCTTCTTTTTATTGCATTATTTTAATTTTACTGAATTTCTGTATTACAGCAACGAAGTGTAATTAAATTAAATTATAAATAAATACAGTCCTCATTTGTCCTTTTTTGTCACAGCTTAAACACAATTTGCCAGAAAGAGTCGAAACTATACTTCTTTATGGAATAATGAGGGAAATCTTTATAATAAGTAATACATACACAAATTTATAATTTGTTCGGTTTGCTGCTATAAAATCAGAATATGCACCATTTTAGTTACATAAACTGAACAAATGACTTTTGATATTAAAACCCGTTAGTTGTAAAATATTATCTTGATACATTTATCTTTAACAATCTCGACTGCGATTTATCTGTTCATCGGTAAAAATTGGGTTAAAATGCATCAAAGATTATGACGATAAGGATTTTTTAGGAATGCTTGTTTTGCCAGTGATGGATCTTTTTATAAACCGTATTTATGCAAGATAAGTATTACATATAATCGAAAACGTGGACTTGATATGGGAATTAAAAACAAAGAACGATCAAGCCGCCTTAGATATAGCATCTGCGTCACGTAACATGTTACGTCATATAATTACGACCAATCACAATCGCACGCAACTAATAAGACGTCGACACATCCTGTAACATTAACACTACCCACGATAGTTTTTGGACCCAAAATTTATTCAGTAATATATTTCCAATTCTTAAAAGACCGGTAACAAATTCGCGAGCCCTCTGGCATAGAAAGTGTCCATGGGCGGCTGTATCACTTAACATCAGGTGAGCCTCCTTCCTGTTTGCCCCCCTATTCATTCATCATCATCAGCCTCTTCTTTATTTGGTTCATTTCTCCATTTTCCTCCAGTACGCCCTGCATTGGCTCCGCTGTATCCACTGGGAGTGAACAAAGGGCTTTTATTATTATTATTATTATCCACTGGGAGCCAACCTCCTTAGCGATGTTGTCAGTCGTCAGCGGCCGCTCGGTCTTTTGTTCTGCCGAGGTCTCCATTCAAGAAGCCTGCGTGTCCATCGGTTCATGTCCATGCGCGCTATGTGGCCTGCCCACCGCCACTATGATGTTGGGACCCTTACTACGTCACTCACACCGGTCTTTTCACGAATGGCCTTTCGTACGCGATCGCGAACGGAGCCAAGCATTGCTTGCTCTGCGTTCCGCCGTGCTTTCTGTGTTCGTTATGGTTTCGGCTCCATGAGTAGCGACAGGCAGCATGCACTGATTGCACCTCTCCATTCGCACCATTATTTATGTCTAAGTAATTCTATATCATGTATGAAATTCATAAAATATTTTAATTGCACTGTATTACTTACAACGAAGTGTAATTAAAACATATCTAAATAATTAAAAAATAAGTGATAACAACGACGACGCACATATCTCCAGTCACTTATATTACATTTAATTTTTAATTTTACAGTTATATTCATCCATGAAATCCGACAAATTAACCAATCCCTTTTGACAGGACCACTTTTCCGTCCACTTCATTAGTGACTTGCTCTTTCGCAATAAAAATAAATATCGGTGAATCTGTAATTTTATTAAATCTCTGGGTATACTCCAGATTTCTTTAGTTATTTAGTAAAGTTCACCACATTATATATAATGCTATATCTACAGTATATGTTACAAGCTAACTTTTCTAAAATACATGACAATTATGGTAACCAAAAATGTTACAAAAAATTAAAAAGTATATACGTGAGTATAAGAACGTAACACCGGCTAGAGATTTCCGATCGTACAGTAACATCATTATAAATTTTAAATTGCTGATGGTACAAAAATAATCCTGTACTTATGAATGCAAGGTGTCGAGTAAATGATCTTTGAAGACTTTCGTTGCGTTGCGGATGGACCCGCAAATAATAAATTCCATATAATAGCATTATACCGTACTCAATATGACTGCGCACTAGAGCGTTATACATGTTAACTAATATATACAAACTATACAATACAACACTACTTATACAAATCTCTATTGAAACCTGCCACGTACGCAGATGATGTTATAGTCGAAATAAGAGTATTTACGCTTGTCGTATTCTGGGGATGGTGAAACTCTGCGCTCAGAAACTTAAGAAACCCATTCTAAAAAGGACGACGCACTCGCGAGCCCTCTGGCATTGAGTGGCCATCGACGGTATTACATAATAAGCCACCTGCCAGTTTGTCCTCTACAAAGACATATACGAATTTCGAGCGATACGGACGGCTTCAGATGCGGTGCTAATGTATTTATTTTGGCTCCACATAGGAATCAAACTCGAGACTTCTTGATTTACAATCGAATAAAACCAATGATGCAATAAGGAAGTAGATTATAATACTTAGCGCGATTAACTCAATTGCTCAGACGTTACCAACGTCAATATTTTCAACTTGTATATAAAATTAAAGTCATGTGAACTTGCCCTAATCCGCCAGTTGGTGGACTGGGTAAGTAGGAACAAAGTCAAAATATGTCGGTTAAAACGCAAAACACCGTAAGTAGGGCTTACCTGATAGCGTATCTCGCAGATACGTGATAACAGATAACAGTGTTACAAAATTAACAACGATTAGGAAATAGATTCAAACATAAAGGTACTTCCTTATGCTTAAAAACTTATTAGGGTTCATAACTGCAGACATATATCTACGTTAACTGTGCTGCAGAAGCGGGCTGTTCAGGGTATTTTATGTGTTTCTCCGAGGGAGTCGGTACGGAATAAGTTTAAGGAATTAAATATTATGACACTATCTGGTCAATATATTCTTGAAGCCTTGTTGTATGTCCAAAAAAATATAAACGATTTTAAAACAAATGGTGACTTTCAGCAGTATAATACGCGAAATAGAACTAATTTGAGTGTACGACCAACCAGGCTCCAAAAGATAAACCACTCCTTTTATGGAAATTGTATTCGTTTTTACAACAAACTCCCAAGCGAAATTAGAGTATTATCACTAAATAAATTCAAAGCCCTCGTTAAACGAAAATTAATCAACAAAGCTTTTTATAAATTTATATATTAGTGAACTTTTCTGTGACTCACGTCCAGAAAATATTAACCTCAAGTGTAGTGATGTTGGTCCATCTATTACAAAGCGTGAAATATACTATGCCATAACAAAAGCAAAAACTCGGAAAGCTGTCGGAGCTGATAATATACCAACAGAGATTATAAAAGAAATTGAGGAATGTAACTTAGATTATATCACAACCCTTTTTAATGGTATATACGACTCAGGAACCATTCCTTCTGACTGGCTTAAGTCAACATTTATCACTATTCCGAAAACAAGGAATCCCAAAAAATGCAACGACTATCGGACTATCTCACTTATGAGCCATGTTCTGAAACTCTTTCTGAAAGTGATACATAATAGGATATACTCTAAATGTGAATCAACACTATCCTGCACCCAATTTGGATTTCGAAGCGGTTTAGGAACGAGAGACGCTCTCTTTGGCTATCAAGTGTTGATACAGAGATGCTTGGACATGAACAGGGATCTTTTCGTCTGTTTTGTCGATTATGAGAAGGCTTTTGATAATGTACGACATGGTAAAATGATGGAAATACTCCAGAGAATTGGCTTAGATTATAAGGATTGCTGTTTCATTAAAAACCTATATTGGAAGCAAAGTGCTAATATAAGAGTAAACAGCAAACATTCTTCATATATCGAGATTCAGAGAGGTGTGCGTCAAGGTTGCATTTTATCACCTTTGCTATTTAACTTGTATGCCGATGCAATATTTTCAGAAGCCCTAGATAATTGTCAACATGGCATAGCAATTAATGGCAAACTGCTGAATAACTTGAGATACGCTGATGACACGATCTTAATCGCAGAGAGCCTCGATGGTCTACAAAATTTAGTCAATTCAGTTGCCGCCGTGAGTTCTGAATTTGGTATTAGCATCAATGCGAAAAAGTCAAAATATATGACAATAAGCCGAACACCGGAGCTTTTCACGCAACATATATACCTCAACAATCAGACCTTGGAACGTGTCTCGAAAATACGATATCTAGGCACAGTGATTGATGAAAAGGGTGACCACAGCATCGAAATCCGCTGCAGAATTGAACAAGCTCGGAACGCCTTTTCAAAACTAAAAAAAGTACTTTGTGACAAGCGCCTAAATTTACAGCTTAGAACTCGCATTGCGCGATGTTACGTCTTCTCTGTGCTGCTCTACGGCGTAGAATCTTGGACGCTGACAGAGACTATGTCCAAAAAACTGGAAGCGTTTGAGATGTGGGTTTATCGACGTATGCTTAAAATATCTTGGACAGACCGCATACGAAATACAACCGTGCTGGACAGAATGCAGAAGAACAAAGAAGTGCTTATGACGGTTAAGAAAAGGAAACTTGAGTATTTCGGACACGTTTTACGCAACTCCAAAAAATATGAGCTCCTTCAACTAATCATACAAGGCAAAGTGGCAGGTAGAAGGAGACCTGGCCGCAGACGTACGTCCTGGTTGAAAAACTTGAGACAATGGTTTGGTCAAAGCACCAAGTCATTGTTTAGAAGCGCGGCATCCAAAATTAAAATAGCCATGATGATCGCCAACCTTCGCAAGGAGATGGCACTATAAGAAGAAGAAGATAAATTTGAGGACTACTTAAATGATCCTAATCCTTCGGATTGAATTGCTCCAGTTTAAACAATTTGTATGACAATACTTGGCGATTGAAAAAAGTGGCGGAAAGTTTCTTGCCAGTTCTTCTTACCCGTTCTACGCCCTTGACTTGCGAACTGGTAGTAAATGTAAATTTACGATTAATTTAACTTGACGATTCAAAAGTGTACTTGGTTACCCACTTGAATAAAGATATTTTTAGTTTCAGTTTGAACTTCATTGGTAGGTACCGTTGTAGCTGTTCCATACTGCTTTCGGTGCCTGAAAGAATTCTATTTTTGGTTCCCATACATGTAGGTTTCCGTACAATGGTTTACTTCACTGACACATTACTTGTAAATAAAATCAGTGTCGCTACAACCTTTTTAGGTCTGGGGTATTTTTGTATCTGTTTCGTGATCATTTGTCAATAGGCTAGTGATCAGCCTCTTGTGGCTGACACACGCCGTCTACTGTTTGGGTCTAAAGCAAACCGATTTCCCCACGATATTCCTTCACAGTTCGAGTGAATATTAAATGCGCACATAGACAGAAAGTCCATTGGTACAAGGCTGAACCTACGACCTAATGTATGAGAGTCGCAACTAGGCTAAAACTGCTCTTTTACTTATATGACATCGTTAATTGGCCTCAGCCAGAGTTCCATGATGTTTGCATAAAGTTTTACACCCTTAGACACTACATTCATTTGCCGAACTCTGAATACAGATAAATTACTAAAACAATTATTTGTAATAATTGAGGTACCTTTAAAACCCTGATACTTAAATCTTCGAGAAATTGGCTCTAAATTTCTCCAGAGTAAAATATTCAAACCATAAATTATGTCTTTGCGACGTCTTAAAATATGCAAACCTTTTCAACGCACGGCTATTCAAATGACAACTCATAACGGTCAAGGGGAGACTAAGAAAAATCTCACCGCCTACGTGTGCCAATTTACGCACAATCCAATCAAGATAAGCATTAAATTGGCTTGGAATAAATCAATCAAGTTGGCCATAGTTTCATTGCCTAATCCAAAAAATTACCAGTGTTAGGGCAGTTCCGTCTATGCCGTAAATTCACGTGTGCAAGATAACCTTTTTTTTCTAACCCCGTTTCTCAAGTGGGAGATCGAGTTTGTGTTAAAAGAGGGTCGCAGTCTGTTGATAAATAAAATATATACAGAAATATAGGTACAAGGGATAACGTGACAACGTGTTATAATTCGATGGAGCCGGCTGCACGCACGAAAAAAATAACTCATGCGGAGTTACCTCGCTCTGAGGCGTTCCATTTAAGCATCTGTAAATACATTATCTATACATGTAACATTGTAATTCTAGTTGGCTCAAGAAACAAGTTAACAAGATTGTAAGATTTTAATAACAGATTGAATTTTTGACTAATGGAGGTATTGTCTAATAAATTTAGATCGAAGTCACCACATACAATAATATACTTATTGCTACTTCCAAATACAGGCTACTTCCAAAGAGTGTTCTACAGACAGACACACGATGTCATTACGCTCTTACTTTAAATTTTTATTAACAATAATCAAAGAACCCCCATGAATCGCCGACAATCTGCAAAACGAACTTGCAACTTGGTGCTGATCAAAGTTAAAGATGATTTGGCATTCTCTAAGCCAATGTTCGGTAATGCATAGGATGATAATTTGATTTGATGATTTTGATGCATCAAGTTTAAACAGCTCTAACCTGTGTGCATCTGACACTATTGTTGTATGACAGCTGTCAGTTGTCAATATCCTCGTAGACTGTGTAGCTAGATTAGCTATCAAGACCTTTACAATATATTAGAAGCTCAAAATTTTATTTATTTCCTATTCTATTCTACCTTTTAAGACAAATTTCAACGCCATTGTGACAGAATATGTGAACTTTAGATTCTACCACCACCACCATTTTTGTACCATATTCTTGCGATTATTACAAAATATCTGCTAGCAGCTATGGAGTAAAATTGATTTTGCATTGCAAGCCAATAAACTAGTTGAATTTTGCATATATATTGCATCTCGTAATGCGGTATAAACACTTTGATATTACAAACCTAGTGGAACACGTTTATTGTACCTTAAAATACTTGACGACTTTTTCATTACATAAATATAATAAATGAGCAGCGCAAACATCGTGAGGAAACCGGCTTGCCTTAGACCCAAAAAGTCGATCGGAGCGCACAGGAGGCTGATCACCTACTTGCCTATTAGATTAACAAATGATCATGAAACAGATTTAGAAATCTAAGGACCTAAAAAGATTGCAGCGTTTTTTTTAAGTTTTTCAATAAACGCTATCAAATAGAGGATTTGTTATTGAAAGTAATAAATATTGAATGCCAGTTGGTGGCTCCTTAAGGATATCCTCTCTTTGGTTTCTTAAAATGGGTTGAGTAGCCATACTGATTCAAATCAGACTATCTTTACTATCTAGAGATATACTAGAGAATCTTATCTATCAGACCTAATTGTCCAATTTGCCCTCGTATCCCCTTTGGTATGAAATACGGGTAAAGCTATCCATAAAATATGTCCTTTATCTTAATAATGATATATTTTGAAATTGCAATCCAAAGAACGAATCGTCACGATAAACAAAGGAGTGTTTAGTTTCAAATGTTTAAAAATGCTTCTCCGATTAAAGGGGTTTATGTATTTAAATTAAATCCTAGGTACAGTTAGCACAGAGCTCCGTTCAGGCTCAGTGAAAGGTCTGCAGATTTATAGCACAAGTGTAACAGATTGTGCAGATTAAACAACGGGTCTTTTGTTTCTGGCCATAAGGGCCGTTCTCGATTCCATTATATTTTCATATTAAGATTATTTTGCCTTGTAAGAATGTGGCACTTATTTATTTATTAACACTTCGTTACCTTAAACATACACTTAAACCAGGTTACATAAGTTATTAGGGAACGGGCGGCCTTATCGCTGATAAGCGATGTCTTCCAGGCTAGTATGAAAAAAAAACAATATACAAGATACAAGAAGTGCATTAATAATTAACACAAAATAACATGTAAAACTAACTATAATTGAAATAAAGTAAAATGTAATTATTTAATGAGTCACAATTAATATAATATAAATAGGTAAAAATAGGTAAATATTATATTTATAAAACGAGGCAGAAGAAAAAATGCTCTTAAAGAAGATTTTTACTGAGCTCGTCTGATATCAAGAGGAGTTACAAAGCAGGTTACTTTGCACAGTAAAGGAGGAGAGATCATGGAGAGATAGTATTCAGTTTTATGAGTACGGATTTAAAGAATTAGATTGTCTAAGGAACGCAAATCAACACTACCACCAGAAAGGAACACAATTTTGCTTAAAGTAACTAAAATTTTTAGGATTAAAAAGAACATATAGAAAAGTTGTAAAATGTGCATCTTGCGCCGCAATCGAATGGGTTGCCAATTGAGCTTTTTCGGAACTCCGAAATATGGCAATGAAAAGGGATAGATAGTTTAGTTTTAAGTCTATAATTAGTTTATTAGAACGTTTCAAATAATATTTATTTGCCTTTAACATTTACACAACAGACAGCGTCGAGTCGTCAGTATAGACTATGGAGTATGTATCGCGTCTCGCTCGTGGCTATATATAATAACCATAAAGAAATATGCAGTGGCGCTACAACCTTATAAGGGGCTTGGCTTTTTTTATGGAGAAGTAGGTGATCAACCTTCTGTTCCTTGCACGTGTCATAGATTTTTGGGATTTAAGAGATGCCAATTTTCTCACGCTGATTCTAGCTATACATTAATCTTCTCTAAGTTCTTTGTCCTGCTTAATTAAAAGCGTTCACAAAATCTAACTTTCCAAAAAAGCCCCATAAATGCCTGTCCTTTACTTTGAGATAAATATTAGCAAGCACATGAACTAACCAATCAAATAGCTCGAAAAGTGACTCAAGAAATGTATTATGACAAATTTATACAGATGCATTTGTAAATGAGTAAGTCGCAGACGACCTTCGGCTTTATTGGTCATTCTGATGAAAATTTATGTTTGTGTAACGTGACCAGTTTTTTAATAGTATTTCGAGAATTGTCATAATCGCTTTATAATACTGAAACTGACTTCAATGAAATCCTCAACTGAACTGGTAGAAAGTACCGGTGACCCCAGAGCTGGTGCTTTCCTCGCTCAACGAATCAGTATTGAAATACAACCTGCATTAAGGGTACACTGACACAGGGACCAAACTTTTTAAATTTGTTTTTGTTTTTTATTTATTAATTTTTAATTATTATTATTACTATGTAAAGAATATATTTGAGTGTTGGAAATTAATATAAATACATTTAAATTATCTCAGTTAAAAAAAACACTTTTTTATATTGTCATAGATGTCCGATATTATTTCTCCTTATCTCTGTATAAAATAATTGAGATTTATTCACTCGACTCTGTTTCTTTGAAAACCAGGTGATACCCACTATAAATAACATTCGATACTAGTAATTCAGAGGCTCTCAAGTTTAATTTTAAAATTTAAAAACAGTTTGTGCATCGACCAGGAATCGAATCCATGCTCCTTTGATGTATCTAGAAAAAGGTAAATGAGAACCGAATGTTCCAAGAAATAACTATAATAATATATTAAATGTTACTTTCTCAATTTGCTACAAGTCCCATCGTGATACCCAAAGCATCATCGATTGAACTATCAATTACATACAAAAACGTCGGGGTAGCTATTTAAAGAGTGTATCCTCTTGCTTTGAAAAACTTGTCTCTACACGCTACAATGCAATATATCGTATAAGTAAAAAGATTTTGCATTTTTTAGTAAACATTTTAGTATCTCGTACTTACTCCAAAATTAATTGATTAACCACAGAGTAATGGATAGTTTCGATTGTGATTCGAATTGACCTTGACGTGACATTTCGATTTTACATGACAATTAATTACCCGGTTTAACTTGTAAAACTATGATTAACCGGTGAAGTATCATTGACCCAATTTTTACTTTCGCCACCGTAATAATTAATGTTTAATAAAATAAATACGATCGTTACAGTGTCATTGTCAGTGATTTTCTGTGTATATAAAGAAGTTTATTCTTATTAGGGGGGTAATTCAGATGAATTACATGGGAAATATATTAACAGGTGTTGCTGAACATTGTAATATATATAGAACACTAGCTGTTACCCGCGACTTCGTCTGCGTAGAACTACTACTTCGTGTAAATTTGTTTGGACTGAATAGGCTCTGAAACTATAATGAAACGATTCTAATGAAGCCGGCACATTGAATTATTGAGATTAACATAGGTAGACTTTTCCTGACCCTGATCCCTGACTTAACTTAGTTTAATACGTTTTTGTATACGACATTTTTTGTTTTTCCTTCTTTGGTCAAAACATGTAGGTTTTGTGGACTCGATACTCGTGAGCACGCCACATACAGTTGCCCATGGGAGAAACAGTTTTTTTCTAAATGAACACCAGCTACTTTGAGTGTCTGTCCTTGAGCTTTGTTTATCGTCATAGCGAATGCTGCTTTCAGGGGAAATTGTACTCTTTTGAATTGGAATGGCAAATCGGTAGGGATTATTGGAATACGGGGAATTAACACTTCTTCTCCCTTTGCTGTTCCTGTCATAATTATTGCTCTCACAATATTGCGTCCCAGGTGTGTAATTTGTAGACGTGTGCCATTACACATTCTTGGTGCGTCAAGATTTCGCATCAACAGGACCGGGACACCTACTTTTAGCCTCAACTTATGGGAAGGCACCCCCGATAATTCTAAGGAGTTAAGAAATTCTACAGGGAACGATGTCACTTGCTCAGTGTCCATGACATTGTCTACGGACAGATACTCAACAAAATCACCTTCCACATCTGACATGATTTGTTCGTTGATCTGCCCCACTACTTCGTTTGTCGGTGCTAAAATTGCCCTTTCGCACAGCCATTGTCTGTTCTTCATATTGGTTGCAAGATCGGGATAGACGTTGTTCTTTAAGTCATCCATGTTACAGACAACATTACAAAATTCACGATTCAATGTAATCATTCCGTCACTATTTGTTTCCATACGGTCTTCTCCGATTTTCAGAAGAGCATCCGCATATTGCACCAATTGTGTATCACTGTGCAGTTGTACTCGCATATTTGTAGTCAGACAAAAATTTTTTACATGCACCCATAATGGAGACGCTTTTAAACATGCATTTATTTCATCTGCCGGCGTGCCTCTAGTAATTACCGGCAGAGTCTGTCTAAAATCGCCAGCTAAAAGTACCACCATACCACCCATGATACTTTGGTTACTCTTAATATCTTTTATGGTCCGATCTAGTGCTTCTATCGCTCTTTTGTGGGACATGGTACATTCATCCCAAACCAACAGCTTACATTGCTGTAACATTCGGCCACGGTCGCTATTTTTAGTAATGTTACAAACTGGCATTTCCTCATGAGCTAAGTTCAATGGCAGTTTAAGTACTGAATGTGCCGTTCGGCCACCATTAAGTAACGTAGCTGCTATTCCAGAAGAAGCTACAGCAACAGCAACTCCTTTATCTTTACGAATTTGGGCTAAAAGTAAATTTAAAAGAAATGTTTTACCCGTGCCTCCTGGCGCATCCAAAAAGAATAAACCACCTTCGCCACTTTCGATTTTTTGCACAACATTCTCAAAAACTAATCTTTGTTCTGGGTTTAGACGCGGAACAGACTCAGTTATTTGTTGTTGTAACGAAGCAGCATCGTAACTCAATTCTCTTATTATATCACTGCAAACTTCCCCAGTTCTTTGCGGCCTGCTCAACCCAAAATCTGACAAATTTTGTACCTTTCCCACAGTTGTTGAGAGTTTGAAAGCCCACATGTCGCTATTAGTATAGCAAAAAGCATTCTCACCTTGGCCGCTGATCTACATTGTGCAGCCTCTTCCAGTGTTATATTCCAATGATTGTCATCCTCCAATAATCCTCTTGCCTCACATGCCTCTCGAAATGTTGAAAATTCTTGATTGTTGTATTTTTTGAGATCATTGAAAGAGGTTGGCCCACGCACATGGTGTAGAAGCATCCTTAAACAAAAACATTCCATGTTATTAACATGGACTGTGTAACCCGTCCTAAGGCATCTCCAGATTTGACACCAGGCCAGTTCTGAACCGAAGTTCCTTGAATTCGGCGTTTCCAAGTTTTTCTGGTTGCGTCCCATGTGTAATATCTCGGTACCTCAGCATACATAAGAGTTCTTGCAAACTCATCTCTTATGCAAAGTTCAAAAAAAGCTGTAAGGGTGGTTTTTGGTCGAGTAGATAGTCGCTCGTGGAAATTATCTTCTGTAAAATAAACTCGTTCACCGTTCTCTAAGTGTACACTTAGATGTGTAACGGTGGGGTGCCTTTCGTGCAACGGGAACCCTAATAACCGCCACACGGCTTCGTTGCTGCTAACATAACGACCAGATTGATATGTATGTACTTCATTTACGCGATTTGCAAGCTCTGTGCTCCTAAAATTGAAAATAGCTTGGTCACTGCCTTTGTTAATATATTTGCAGATATATTTGATAGCGCGCACTGAACTGCAAGCCTCAACATTTATATGGGCGTTAAATATTTTTAATAGAATAGCGGAATAAGGGACCACCCAACTATTATCAATAGTGACGTAACTCCCATTTCGTAGTTTCACAGATGCCGTTCGACCTCCGTCTGCTGGTGCTCTTCTACGATAGAGTGGGTATCCGTTTTCACTGTGGACAGTGTCTTTGTGTAATTTGCGAGGATTTGAGGATTTTCAGGTCCACATGGACCATGAATCATGTTTTTAACTATAATATCATGAAGTGTCTTGTCAGTGCTTGGATCGGGTATTTCTGCGCTGATAATATTATCAATTTGATCGGGTCTCAACTTGTCTTTTAACCACAATAATATGTGGACATGTGGTAGGCCACGCTTCTGCCACTCTATGGAATACATAAAGCAGATCACTTCTCCAAATATTCTGCCTTTGGAAATAACAGACATAAGTTTTTTAACTTTCAACCTAAAAACTCTTGCGACTACATCATGCCTATCAATCGCGCTTTGACCCGGCATTAATTCATTTACTATTTCCGGCCATGCTGGGTTGCAAGTAAACGTAACGAATAAGTCAGGGCGACCATATGTACGTACATAAGCAAACGCATCCTGAGTATATTCGTGTAAGTACCTCGGACTATTTACAAATGAAGACGGTAAAATTATCATTCTACCAATATCATTTGGATTTAGATTAGCGTCATTCGCTACTGCGTCTTGAAGGTGGATATAATTTTCTGCTCTTAATTTAGTTTGATTTAATGTTATGTATCGTAATCGTTCACTTTCTACCTTAACCTACATATCAACATAAAACTGATTGGCCAGTTGCCTGCATCGTGATATAATATTAAAATTATTTTCTCTAATCATGATATGAAAGGCATAAAAGTCCATACATGATACCTTTTTGTTAGGCAAGGGCAGGCCAGTTACAGGATCGACTTGTGGAATTTGAAAGTGATACCCTTCTTGCCCTTTGCTAAATATTAGCGGATATTGTAACGCATCGTAAAATTTATGTGTATCCGGCACCCTAGTTAGTGTGTTATCACGGGCATGTAAAACTATATCACGGGAAGAAAACTGTTCACCACAAACCATGGCTGCGACTTCATTTATTAAAGGTGCATTATATCGTCTTTCGTGTTCCCCACTTGGTGTACGATCTGGGTGAATCACCAACTTATAATCATCTCCCGGCATTCTTTCTAAGGCTGTTGTGAAAGTGTTTATTAGGCGGTTATGTTCATGCAACATTCTCTGAATCTTTAAGACAATATCCTTTTCTACTAATTGAATGTTTTGACACCTGCGGTCAACCTCGTCGTTTTCATTTCCCATAAAATAAATCTGTAAAAATTTTGGTTGCTCATTATTTGTAGGAAGCAAAGAACCAATCCTATGATAGATTGTAAAAGTAGATGAAAACCCAGGCATAACCACCTCATTTTCTACACCAAATGACGTCATTTGAAAGCATGAATTATATTTCCTTATTTTGATTAAAAAACGCCGCGATTCGTTGTTATCACCTAAAAGTAAAGACTTCAATGGTTCCTCTGGTTCTCCAAGTATTGGAATTGAAACCTTGCCACCAGAACAACACATACCCGGAGTTTCTTCTTTCCACTTGAGTGCTTCACAATGTATACATTTTTTATCCATTCCACCTATGAGAAGTAATCGATGGTTATTATACTCAATCGATGGGTCATAATCAAAAGCAGCATTGTGGAATGCTCCTCATGTATACATTGTAAACGCATTTCTCCTTTCTGACTGCCGTTCAGCATTTAACACACGTCGTCTTTGGGATTCTTCTGGCATCTCTGCAGCTATCAATGATGCGTGTCGCTAAAATCTGCCGGGCCTGAGTCTGTTCATAGGTCTCGGCAGCTCTTTGCGTTGCGTGTCGCTCAGCATCTATAATCTGCCGGGCCTGAGTCTGTTCATAGGTTTCGGCAGCTCTTTGCGTTGCGTGTCGCTCAGCATCTAAAATCTGCCGGGCCTGAGTCTGTTCATAGGTCTCGGCAGCTCTTTGCGTTGCGTGTCGCTCAGCATCTAAAATCTGCCGGGCCTGAGTTTGTTCATAGGTCTCGGCAGCTCTTTGCGTTGCGTGTCGCTCAGCATCTAAAATCTGCCGGGCCTGAGTTTGTTCATAGGTCTCGGCAGCTCTTTGCGTTGCGTGTCGCTCAGCATCTAAAATCTGCCGGGCCTGAGTCTGCTCCTCAGATTCTTGGGATCTAGCTACTTGCGCAGTTCGAGCTCTTTTAGAGCTACGCGCTAAATTAGATTTACGCTTGCGAGGCATATTACAAAAAAATTTAGTTAAAGGTACTGAGTACGAAACTATACTTAAGGTAGGTACTTATACACATGAAATAAAACAAAAACAAAACGAATTGCTAAACTAAAACTAAATGTTAAAAAAAATATACTATCCACATGGAATAAAAACAAAATGAATCGATAAAATTATATGCGAAACTACTGGAACTATTTTATTCACAAAACAACATTACTTACCTATTAATACTCAATAAAAACTATGCTGACCTTCTTAGGTACCGTAACTACTTACTAAATGTGAAAAAACTTAAAAAAACCTGCCTACTAATCTACTACAATTTTATACCTATCCTAAAAAATGAATTAAAGTATTTATTTTACCTATTAACTATAATTCTACCTACTACTAACTTATGCTAAACTAATAATAACAACCAAAACAACTAAGTAAATAACACAAAATGCTTATCCAAGAAACCCTAAACACCAATGAAAACGTAAAGAAAGCGAATACGTTGCAGCTCAAAATTGTAGATATCGCATGCGTCCGCCAACGACGTCTGCCCTCACGTGTCTGCCCGTTCGGGTAAGCATACTTTGTGATCTACACTCCTCCCACCGAGCCATCCGCGTCCCCCGCACGTCTTTGCCGCCGCGCCGCGCAGCGCGCCCGCGCCCGCCAGCCCCGCCACACCACACCATGCATCGTCACACTCACACATTCATAGTGTATAGGCCGATGGGCCTGATGGACATGTCAGGCAGAAAGTATTCTAAAAGCTGGCTAGGAGTATTTGAATTATGCGATACATAACTGCACCCCGCGTTTTCACCCGTATAATTCCGGGATCGGGATCGGGATCTGGATAAAAAGTACCCTATGTCCTTTCCCAAGGTTCCATCTATCTCTATACCAAAATTCATCAAAATCGGTTCAGCGGTTTAGGCGTGAAAAGGTAACAGACAGACAGAGTTACTTTCGCATTTATAATATTAGTAGGGATAAAATTCCGAACCATTTATAATAATTCAAATACATATAAACAAATCATACCATCTGGTGTTTGCTTAATAGACGTAATATCGATTTATATCGTCCGGTTGAAATAAGGGAAATAGGGCGTATAATTATAACCCTTATTACTAGCTGCAACCCACGGTTTTACCTGCGTTAACCCGCTCGGTACTTTACCATAATTTTGCTGCGGAGTTAAAAGTGAGTTAACATAATCATTTTTTGAAGTAAAAACTTCTTTAGCGGCGTTGTACACTTTTTTGGAATGGGTAAAAAAATTGAAACTCACGTCAGGACACGTGACCTGATCGAAAACTCGTAAGATGAATGGTGTTATGTGGTCCCCACTATACTATTAAACTTTCAACTGTTATTTTTGCCTTGTATAAGCTTAACCATTTGTTTATGTAGTGATAAGTTATAGTTAAGTACCTAATGACATTGTTTGTTCCCCTAATGTATCCCTACTCCTACCCAAACCTTTAAGTACCAAATCCCGATCCTTTCAAAGGCACTTCTATTCCATATTCCAACTCCAACGTTAGTTTATTGTAAACATAATTTTAAATAAAGTTTGTTAGTTTTAAAAAACAAGTTTTAGTCACTGCCTCATAACAATTTTGGCGCAGTCGGTAGGATCTACTTGTGTAGTAAGACGAAGCAAAAACGTACAAAGGACTAGCATCGCCTAGTACGGTAGCCTTAGGCTTTTAATAGTTTTCGCCGATACTATGCTCTTGTGGTTCGTGTTACTGTGGTAAGTGGCATTTTACTTGTGGCTCATTCTTTTCCTATATTTCCATATTTTGTGTGTTTTATATAATATATTATCGTGTATTACTATATCTTATATTTCATTTAATTACATTATTCATATTTAACTACACACGCATTCTACATTTTATTCATAATCATGTCATTAAAGACCGAAAGCATAATGCAGGCATCACCAGTTAATATTCAAACTCTTATAAATCTAATTCCTATATTCGACACAAACAATCACGATGAAATTTACGGTTACATTAGGTCCTGTGATACTGTGTTTAAACTGTCATCTCCGTTTGAACGGGAGACTTTGTTAACTTGTGCTCTAAATAATATTAAAGGCATCGCGGCCTCAGAAGTTCGGTGTAAAACTTACGAGACGTGGGATGAACTAAAGAGATTTCTTATTGAGAGATTCGCGAATACCAAGACAATTCAACATTTGAATTTAGAACTTCAATCGATTTTCCAGAGACATGATGAGTCCTTAACCCAATTCTATCATAGAGTAGATCTTTGTCGTTGCAAAATCTTAGAAAAACTACACTCAGAAATTTGCGATTCAACATTAGACGGACGTGTAGCAACCACCGAGGAAACCGCCTTAAGCATATTCCTCAACGGGCTCTCTACAGACATGGGTATAATGCTCAGAACAAAAGGTTTCGATACCTTGAGAGAAGCAGGTCGTTTTGCAATGCAAGAAGACCAAATTAGGGCTATGAACAAAGCTAGGCAATCTTTATTTAGACCAGTTGCAACTCCTAGGCCAGCAATTAGGAGTAATGCATATCAAAATAATTACCAATCTATTCGAAACCCAAATATTCCATTCAGGCCTCCTAATCCTAGATTTTCTCCAAAGACATGTGCTTATTGTAAAAATATTGGGCATTCAATAAACGAATGTCGCAAGAGAGCATACAACGAGCAAAATAAACAACGCGCTCTCCCTGCACCAATCCGCCATTTAAACTTAGAAGCGACCAACGAAATGAGCGACCCGTTGGAAATCGCTACCAGCTCTTACTCGATGAACCCAGCTCTTTAGACTATTCAATGCTTCCTCAAATTCCAAAATCAAGTCGAGTGTTACAAAGCACTGTGTCTGCATCCTTGCATAATAAACCAGCCTATCGGAGGCAATGCAAAGAAGCTTGCACACAGACAGATTTTGAAGCTAGCTTTATACAGACCTACAAACAGGGTAGCCAGTCCCAAACCTTTGGTCATAATACTAATTCTACTATTTCTTATAAGCACGACGAATCTTCAAAATCCTCTGAATCTAAAAATCGCACTGTATCTTCTAACCCCACTGTATCTCAAAATGTCGCTGTATCTCATACTACTACTAAATCGAATTCAAAATACCATTATAAAAAAAATAAACGTAAGTCGAAATCAAACAACAAGAATATTAAATCTTTTTCAATCTCTGCTTTAAATGATATACCTCCAGAAAACCTCTTACATGCTACATTTTACATAGATAATAAACCTGTGACTCTTTTAATTGATACCGGTGCTGTATATCTGTCATACGTAAAGATAAAATAGGTTTAGCTTGCATTAACGAATTAAATATAGTTTCTATTCAAGGTATTTCCAGTTCTCAATCTCAGATGCTGACCTTAGGAACGGCAAATATTTCCCTTGACAATTTACCTAAACATAAATTTCACGTTGCAAACCTTAACATAAAAGCTGACGGTATTTTAGGTAATGACTTTATGACTGAATATGACTGTAAAATTGAAGTACAATCGAAAATCTTAACAATTGGCGTCAAAAGTTATGACTTATTTTATTTACATGAAAAACTACAAGATTTAAATTCACAGAACAATACTATATCCCTCGAAAAACAAGTAATTAACAAACGATCGGAAACAGTAATTAGATGTACAACAAATTCTATGAATTCTGGCGAAGCAATCGTTGAAAAACATACATTAGATAATGGCATTATTATTCCACGCTCATTAGTGACCGTCACAAACAACTCTTTTCTTATAACTTGCATTAATTTAGACAAACAAGATAAGATTATTAGCACTCCTTCCATCCCTGTTACTATTTTTGACTTTGACAAACATACTAATGAACAAACTCAACATGAGATAAATAATTTTAATTGTATTTCCCAAACAGATCGTCAGAGCAAAGTTTGGTCCCTCATTAG
The DNA here is from genome assembly GCA_963693345.1 of Pieris melete. Classification (NCBI taxonomy): domain Eukaryota; kingdom Metazoa; phylum Arthropoda; class Insecta; order Lepidoptera; family Pieridae; genus Pieris; species Pieris melete. Next base: position 399,202 of record CAVNZK010000122.1, read on the forward strand.
AGGCGACCATTTAAACAAAGAAGAATCAAACTCCCTAAATAAAATCGTAATTGAATATTCTGACATATTTTATACAGAAGGTGACAAACTGACATTTACAAACCATACTAAGCATACTATTCCTACCACATCAAATATTCCAATTAATACGAAAACATATAGGTTTCCACATATACATCAACAAGAAGTAAAAACCCAGGTCGATAAAATGTTAAATGAAAATATAATACGTCCGAGTACTTCACCATGGAGTAGTCCTATCTGGGTAGTCCCTAAAAAAGTAGACGCCTCCGGCAAACAAAAATGGCGCGTCGTTATTGATTATCGTAAACTGAATGATATAACCATAGGTGATAGTTATCCTTTACCTAACATTACAGATATACTCGACAAGTTAGGACATTCTGTTTACTTCACTACTTTAGATCTCGCCTCTGGATTCCACCAAATCGAACTCGAATCAAACGATATTCCTAAAACTGCCTTTAATACTCCGTATGGACATTATGAATTTTAAGAATGCCATTTGGATTAAAGAATGCTCCAGCAACTTTTCAACGTGCTATGGATAGCGTACTCTATGGATTACAAGGTGAACGTTGCTTTGTTTTTTTAGACGACATAGTAGTCTTCGCCTCTAGTTTACAAGAACACGAACAAAAGCTATACGAAGTCTTCAATCGACTTAGGAAAAATGGCTTAAAAGTTCAACCAGATAAGTGTGAATTCCTTAGGAAAGAAGTAGCCTATCTAGGGCATATAATTTCTAGCGAAGGTGTAAAACCTAATCCTGATAAAGTTCACGCAGTCGATAATTTTCCAGTTCCCAAATCATGCAAAGACATCAAGTCTTTCCTTGGCCTAACCGGCTATTATCGCCGTTTCATTTCTAATTTTAGTAGTCTAACAAAACCTTTAACTAGTCTCCTTAAGAAAGATGTTCCTTTTGTTTGGGGTGAAACTCAACAATCAGCCTTTGAAGAATGCAAACGTCTCCTTACCAATCCTCCTATTTTACAATATCCTGATTTTACTAAAAAATTTATTTTAACAACAGACGCTTCTCTTCATGCGATTGGCGCTGTTTTATCGCAAGGACAAATAGGTAAAGATCTACCTATTGCGTATGCATCACGTACTCTCAACAAAGCAGAATCAAATTATTCCACCATTGAACGTGAATTATTAGCCATAGTTTGGGCTGTTAAGCATTTTCGTCCCTATTTATTTGGTAGAAAGTTCAAGATCGTTACCGATCATAAACCATTAACATGGCTTTTCTCTATAAAAGACCCTGGTAGTCGTCTCGTTCGCTGGCGTCTCAAACTCGAAGAATATGAATACGAAGTAATTTATAAAGCTGGTAAAAATAATACTAATGCCGACGCACTCTCTAGGCCCTCAATTCTTAACACAAATACACTTGACTTAACTTGTGACAAAAATACTGATAAGAACGAAATCGATTCTCACGACGACTATTTACAATTAAACTATCAACACTTTACAGAAATTTCAGATTATAGTTTCGACACTCCAAATCTACATATTTCACCAGATAAGCTGTTAGACGAACGACATAAAGACATATTTATTGCTATTTCTTGTGACATTTCCGATAAGAACGATCTTTACAACGAAGCTATTTCAATGTGTTCTCAAGTGGAACCATTTCTAAAAAAGTCTAAAGCACTCTACGAAACTGACTTATTGGTTTCCAACAAAAAACAAAACATTTACTTTAACTATTCTCGACCCTTATATTTCGATCCTTGGGATTCTGAAAGTTATTTTAAGTCACTTCTTAGCTGTTTACAGAATAACGATTTGAAATCACTTTACGTACCTGACTTAAAAGATGACGCAACTTGTAAATTAAAAGGCAATGAACAACTACATATTACATCTTATTTAGCAGACATTTATAATTGTAAGATTACTATCTGTGAAAACAAAGTGAAGACTCCTAATCCTGAAGATATTCCTTCTATTTTAAAATCTTTTCATGATGACCCTTTGTCTGGTCACCGTGGTATAGTTGAAACCACACGAAAAATAAGATCAGAGTATTTTTGGAAAGGTATGACCGACACTATTAAAAATTACATTGACAAATGTCAAATTTGCCAACGGAGTAAGATACAAAGAAAAACTTATAAAGCTCCAATGGTAATAACTTCATCATCCACTGAACCTTTTGAACGTGTCTCTATCGACTTAGTTTCTTATTCAGAAGTAACCCATGACTCTAATAAGTACATCTTAACCTTACAAGATGATTTAACAAGGTTTGTACAAGCTTATCCTATTGTAGATAAACAAGCAATTACCGTAGCAAAGACTCTATTAATCTTCTGTCAACATTACGGCGTTCCCAAACGATTTCACTCAGATCAAGGAACAGAATTTGTAAATAGCATCATAAAACAATTAATGAAATTGTTAGGTTCAAATCATACATTGAGCACAGCTTACCACCCTCAAAGTAATGGTTCTATAGAACGTTTCCATGCTACTCTTAGAGATCATATACGATCGTATCATAAGAAAAATAATTGCAATTGGGATCAAATAATTCCTTTCGCAGTTATATGTCATAACACAGCCGTTAATCAATCATTGGGTTTCACGCCTCATGAATTACTTTTTGGGTATAAACCTCGATCACTCTACTCTCTAAAAGAATTAAACGAATATACAACCTGTGATTATTTACATGATCTTAATGAACGACTCAAAGTTTCTCGTGACGTTGCTTTACGTAACTTACAAGCGATGAAGGAAAAAGCTAAAGAACGTTATGATAAAAATATTAGAAACATCGCTAAGTATAACGTAGGCGATTACGTAATGCTCAAGGTGCCCAACCCTAATAACTTAGATTCGAAATGGGAAGGTCCTTATCTTATTGTCAGAATAGGATTCAATGAAAATTACATTATCAGAAAGAATGGAAGAAACCAAATAGTGCATGCAAATCGTTTAAGACCATCGCACGAATCATAAATTATTTAGAATAATTATCGTTACTAGATTTTTTTTTACAAACCAATTTTAATTCTATTTCAGTTTACCAATTGCTATGGCATTTCCCAATACTATATCCGACGGAGAGGAGAATCCTAATTATATACATTCGTTTTATACACACATGAATAATCCTTATTTTAGTTTTATCATATGTTCTATAATAAAAATTTTATTTTGCATTATACTATACAAAATTTATATAATTATAAAGAAAATAGTTACAAATAGGTTTAATTCTAATTAGAATTCTGAACAGATCTCAACTGTTTCTATACAAATTCTAGAACTCGTCACGTCTCTAGAAAAACAAATTGATGATATCGTTGCGAGCATTTTATTTATTAAATCGGGAGCAGTTCATCCTTCGGTCATATCGTCAGTAAGTCTTTACAAAGAATTATTAGCATCAAGTCATGCTAGAACATCAGGTAACCTAGTGGCAACCGTGAGTCTTCAAAACATTCATAAAATTTTAAACTCTGCCACAATTACATCATATATTTATATGAACAAAATTATATATATATTAAATTTTCCTTTAGTCAAAAATGACATATTTACCTTATACCATTTAATTTCAATTCCTATAAAACATCCTGAGTCCTCCTTATATTCCACAATCCTACCTGAGCACATGTATCTTGCTATGAGCAAAAACAGTCAACGCTACCTGACGACGAACTCCGTGGATAAGTGTCATGAATTCTCTCCAAACCTTCATGTATGCAGTAAGGTCACAATCTTCAACTCAAACGCACGACCAATCTGCGAAGTCTCCATCTTGCTGACGAATTCTAAAGACATACCTCAAAACTGCGAGGTATCCACATTCTCTGCGCATTTCAACACATTTCATCCATTAAAAATAACAAATGGATTTTCATACTTTCGAAGAAAATTACATATGCTATGGAATGCAACGGAAAAACTACACATGGCGAAATATTTGGACACGGAATAATTCTGCTACAACCTGCATGCAAATTTTATACACCAATGGTTACACTCATCGCTGAAGACTCGAAATCGAAAAACATAAGTCATCCCATTGTTACTGTCGACGTGGAAAATAACTGCATCGAAGGAACTCCAGATCTTTATAATCCAGGACTCGTACCTATCCAAATTAACGATGTTTCCTTAGACTCTCTCATTACTATTAAAGACGAGATCAAACATCACTCTAAAATACTAAATCAAGATAAATATATCATTCAAGAACATCCATACAATTTCACTCTAATGAGTTTATCACTTGGATCAGTCCTTCTTATTTATACTCTTTACAAGTTTTGCAATTGTTGCAACCTCTTCAAATACTTTTACCCAAGAAGAAACTCTCACGAACAAGGATGCATTCAAATATTTAATAATTGCTTCGACCAATCCCGAAGACGACAACAAATAGAAATCCCATTGTCTACATACAATACGACGACGACGACGACGCGACGGCTTGCATCAGCTCGGACGACGAAGAAGAGGACGCCCAACAAACTTCTTCAAAAAGTTCACGCCAACAGGCGCAACCTTTATTTTAAGGGGGGAGGTGTTATGTGGTCCCCACTATACTATTAAACTTTCAACTGTTATTTATAAGCTTAACCATTTGTTTATGTAGTGATAAGTTATAGTTAAGTACCTAATGACATTGTTTGTTCCCCTAATGTATCCCTACTCCTACCCAAACCTTTAAGTACCAAATCCCGATCCTTTCAAAGGCACTTCTATTCCATATTCCAACTCCAACGTTAGTTTATTGTAAACATAATTTTAAATAAAGTTTGTTAGTTTTAAAAAAACAAGTTTTAGTCACTGCCTCATAACAATGGCGAGTAGACAGCTGGCGCGGGGTATTTAATGTAATATAAATTGTCATGTTTGTGTACGAAAGCGCAATAAATAAATATTGTATTCTACCACATAAATGATAGTACTTTTATACTGATAAAATTACAGCAATTCGTGCAAAATTATTCCCTAACCATTCCAAAATATCAAAAATGCACAACGTTAATATTCAAGTTTTCACTTCTGCTGGCACTCCCGGGGTGCAACCCGTCGTTTTTTTTATTTAAAACGTTATACCACATCGCACATACATAATTAAATAGCGAAAACAATAAGTATGAAAAATTACGGAGAACTAAGTGACCAAAAAATAATGATATTATCCTACACTACCTATATATAACTACGAGCAAAGGAATTAAAACATTTTAAACTCTAGTTATTGAAAGTATCTCCTAAGATATTCTATGTAATTTACAAATCCAGGAGGTGTTAGAGAAGGGACAAGACTGAATGTTGATTGTCATGGTAGTTTGAAGCGAGAGAGGCATGTCAACCTTAGCAAGTGGAGATCGTGGTCTCTGTCTGTAAATATAAATAAATATTCTTATAATTGAAACGATGTCGAGGACAAATTTGTTGAAAATGAAATACTTGTGAAGAATCTTTTTATAGGGGTAATGTTAAGCGCGTACAACCGAAACTTCTTTTATTAGTACAAATACTCTAGAACTTAAAGAGGTATCAAGTCCAGTCAAAAATCATTTAATCATATAGGTAACACAATTTACACCGCCAAAAAAGAGATATATATGAAATGCTTGTTACTTAACATTTAGTGCCAGTTCTCTACTAGAACGGATGCGAAGAACTGGCCATAAACTCTCCGTCACTGTTTTTTATCGCCATGTTTTTTTTTACACAACGTTTAGTAGAGCCATGAAGTAACCCATCCTTCGTATAATGATATATCCATTGATATCAGTTCTTTTTCGGTGATCAAACCGGTGTACTGACTAAATAACCATACCACTCTGTCACGTGGACATTTCCGCGGTAGAGGTTATTTATTTATCACAATTGAGTGAAGACACTTTACCACGCACCGCAAGTAGACGTTTCCGGTATATTAAAACGCCGGTAACGCATTCGTGAGCTTTGTTATGACATTAGGCCTTTTATTGGTTTGCTCTTAAAAAAATGAGGTTGATGTTTCAGCGTTTTTTAAGGCAGTTTTTGCCGCGCACAACCACTATGTGGCACCACCTGTTCACTAAAATTAGAAGCATTTCATATCTTCTTAATATATATAAATTACGTGTCACGTTGTTTGTCCGCTATGGACTCCTAAACTACCGAACCGATATCAATCAAACTTGCACACCGAGTGTAGTTTGATCCAACTTAAAAGATAGGATAGCTTACATCTCAATTTATACCCGCAATGTAATTTTATTGCAAATTATTTGTTTATTACGACACAATTCTAACAGATGGCGCTGTGTTGAAAGTACCAACGTTTCACATAAGCTATAATTTAATGGCATAACCACCAAAAAAGCATGGCGATCCCAATGACTGTTGTTTTCCTGCCGTTTCCTTTGAATAGTTTACGACTATGTAATATAACAAAAACCTTAGCCACAGCAACGCTTGGCCGAGTCTGCTAGTATGTATATATATTTTTTTGACGTTCATAAGTGTACATGTTACCTATATGAATAAATGATTTTAACTTTTGACTTTCCACTCAAGTATTACTCTTGCCCGTTTGGCACCCTGTGCAGTTTTTTTAGCTGATTAGTTCGCTTTCGCCCATTAATTTCTATGTACAAACGATTTCCTTGAACCACTCGCAAGCTTTTAACTCCGCTAATTATTTTTATTGTTCTCTATTCGCGGATCGTAAAATTCGTGTTAAGACATTGTCGGCTCGAATTAATTTACGACCCGAGGTTACTGGGTCTTATTTCGTTCATGTGCTTTCAGGGTCGCGTGTTTATCGCTTTTGTGGATAATGAGACACGTACATTGTACAATGCTGAAAAAAATAATCAGCGTTTACATTTATTTTTAAGCAGCATGACTTAATTTTTGTTTTATTGTGCTGATTGAAGACGGCGGTATATAATATCTTATTTTTAAAATACATTTTCTAAATTATATTAAGTTTAAATTTATGTAAGAATGCGATTAAATAATCATTTATACAAGGTTGATCACGTCTCATTTTTTAAAATCTATATAAATAAAAATTAATCGCAAAATATTTTGCTAAGCGCAAAACCGGAGACTGCTGGATCAAATTGTTTTTTTTATTTCTTTGAAGATGAGGAAGGTTTTAACGGAGAGAAGAAATTCAAAAATATTTGAAAAATTTAAAAACAACGTTTAGTGAACAATGTCTAACGGGTAGCATAGCAAAATGTCCCGTTTGTTAGTATGTAGCTACTAAAAAGGTAGGCTAAATAAAAAAAATTAGACGAAACATAAAAAAATAAAAATGTGTTATATGCTGTGGTATGAACGTTTCTACTTACGCAAAGTGGCTCAATTAAAATGACGCTGCAAGTCATCAATACGTTTGATACCTCAACTACTACAGATTTGTAGGCTGCATAAAACACTGGCCTAAGGATGGATCGTGGATTTAATATGACGTTCACGATATTAATTCCATGGGAATTAAATGTGATTTTTTTTAATATACGAGTCTGATTATATTGAGAGCCCAAAATAGATTTCTAGATATATTACATAACTCGCCCTGACCTTTTCTAATGTCTAGCTATTTACATAAAATATATTTACAAAACGGATATTAACTTATTATTTATATCTTTTCAACATTTTATATGACACTTAAATAGTTAAATTAACAATTTAAATCTTGACATATATAAAACATTATTTATCACACTAATTTTATAACACGCATTTATATGCGGTTTTTACATAAGCGAAAACCATAAAAAAATAAAAAATAAATAGTTTATCCTGAACATATAGACATGCGACCGAGAAGATAGTTTTATATTATGAAGTGGTTTTATCCGATTTATAGAAGCGTTATAGGTTTCAATTCTTCTAATACAATAATTATTGGATACTTTTAACAATAGCAGTGTTGGCCTAGTTGCTTCAACGTGCGACTCTCATCCCTGAGGTCGTAGGTTCGATCTGTTGTGCACCAATGTGCATTTCTATGTGCGCATTCAACATTCGCTCCAATAGTGAAGGAAAACATCGTGAGGAAACCGGCTTGCCTTAGACCGAAAACGTCGAAGGTGAATCAGGCACAGGAGGCTGATCACCTACTTGCCAATTGGATTAACAAATGATCATGAAACAGATACAGAAATCTAAGGTCCAGACCTAAACTGGTTGAAGGGCCGCAGATTTTTTTTAATATGCACGTAAACATATAATAATAAAACAGTTTAATTGCTCCATTTAAGTTTTTAGCTGTCACAGCGTAGACACGATTTGACAGAACATTGTAAAATAGCACAATAAGATTAATTTAGTTTTTTTATTGGAGGATATTCTATTAACTTTGTTTACAGAGGAATGCATTTACAAACAAAGATGTTATAGTAACTACAATCAAAACAATTGTAACTAAACACTAAACAATGATTGACAATTAACATTCCCGACATGAGAGCACTTGAGATGTCAAGAATACCATCTGAGTCATGCGTCAAGTGTCAGTTTTGCCGCCAATACTGTATGAAGTATCAGACAATAAGTTGTAGAGAATAAAAATAATATTAAAAATAGTTTGAAATAAAATTCATATTATAATTAAATTATGAAATCTTGGTATTTTAATAATTATTTTATGTGATAATGATTCTACGGATGGTTTCGTCAAGTATTCCTACACTTCAGTGATTTTGACAGATCCGTTTTTGACATAGAAAAGTATAATTTTTCGTATAATATGTAGTTTGTACGCGTATTCTATTCGAACAATGTTACGTTTAGATAGCGCCTGAAGTGTTCCACCACAATCTATCGTTACTTTGCTTTACGATTGCTGCTAAGCCACAGATAATATTACTATAACTGTATTATCTTGTTATTCGTTATTTACATACCCCTTAAAGAATTGTTAATTTTGACTTGAAAAAATACTCCCACGCATAACCTTCTCAACTTCCTAGATATAAATTCGCATTCCGATAAACATCGCCTAGAAACAGTCTAGACTGCAGACTTGCATTCCACCGCGAATCGATGCAACCTTGGTATCCACGTAAACACTAAAGGCTATTACTTTTAGAGATGTACGGGGCAAATATAGAGTAAAAATAGCCAAACAAAAACCTGAATATAGATTATAAATTCTTTCAATTGAAGCGGCAAAGTAACTTTAAAAAAATGCTTTTTACCCGCAGGTTTGAGGTTCGCAAACAAAAGTGTGACCATGTAGATTGATTGAAAAATGTGTATTTTGGATACAGAATATAAAAGATTCTGGCGAATTTCTTTATGCTGTACACCGGCTGGTAATGAGGAAGAATGTAAAAGTACGAAAGAAAGTACCCGAAAGTATTTACTGTCTTTGTGCTGGTAGGGGTTTATTTCCAGCTAAGAAGCGATCTAAGTATTGTTTTCTCAATTTCAATTCATCGATTTAATAATGAGTAATATATCTTGAGGTCCGCCAACCCTCCAAGTAGCGAAGAGCTTGCAATGGGTCAATCGAGGTCTCTGCTCAATAACAACCTTACCTTTTGGTACGTCTCAATAGAAATATATTCTATGGTTTCTTTTTAAATCTAATAATTGAGGCGTCGTTTATTTTAAGATCTATATCTCGAAAGTATAGGTGCGAATAAAGTTTGGCTATTCTAAATTCAAACTGGTTTAGGCGTACACTCATGTCTTGTTTAAAAAAAAACTAAATATTGTTGTACAGACTGTGCAAAAAATACATCATCATGCAGCGGTATATAAACTAACCTGGCCGTAAAGCTAACAATGTTTTCTTTTTTTAAAAATAGATTACTATTTTAAAAATTATTTTATACGAAATCTATTTACATCTAAGATGCTGTAATTAATATGTATGCGTATAACAGTAGAGTAAATTATTCTGTGACGTGCGTTGTGTCTAGGAAGCTCCCCAAGGTCAGCTATTTGTGCTGTAATTGAAAGAAATGGATGAGTGCTTCTATGTTTATTGTGTAGAGTGACCATGACATACGTATTTATAGTATTTTCTACGTATACTTAAAACAACGCAAAAATTTTCAAGTACTACAAAAATCAATAACAGTTTCAAACATTGAAAAACTATTCACTCTTCAGTCGGTAGCTCATCTCTGAGCGCCGTGGTCAGCAAGGAAACATCTGCATCTGTTTCCACTGGTTTCTGTCCAGCGCCTCTCTTTTGACAGTGTATAGTTTTGAGGACGATGAGTCTTTCACTTGGTTGGTGAACGGACATGTGATGTTCCTTCTGTGTTACTAACCACGATTGATTTCTCAAAGTTCTCATAGCCTCAGCGAATGGCCAAAATATGACATAATTCGTTGAAAAGTAGGAAACAAAATATAGAAGATACTATGTTGTTCGTAGTGTTGAAATACTTAAATAAAATAGACGCATATGTGTCTAATAACAAATTAATATGAGTTCCATATTAATTATGTGTGTTTGACATAGCTTATTTACAGGTGAAATTATTCCAGAAACCTTATATGTGGCCTATGTATTTAAAGGATATAATTTGTATTAATAGGTCTTGTTTCTCGTTTATAGTGGAAATACACCGTTTTATAAATGTAAGCTTTTATTGTAATGGCCGTTGGAAAACCTTTTTTTAAATAAATGATGGTTCTCCTACATTACTATGTAATACGGCGCCAGTATCTGTTAATTTAGGTTTCTGTTATCAGAACTCTTTAGTTACGCATTTGATTGTCATATGAAGACGTTTAATGATGTTGTTTTTTATTCAGCTGACGCGCATTTATAATTATTAGGATCTGTTTTACAATGTATGGATAAAGTACCAAATAGCTATGCAACACATAAATTATTTGGAAGATAAATTGTGCTATTTGACATTCACCGGACTCATAACTTATGATGGACTTTATGTGACGAATAGCGCTATCTGACAGTCGCGAAACGCAATAATATTGTTTATCCTACCAATAAGTAAGAAATAGCTAATTTGGAACTTATGTAGAACTTATCCGTACATTGTGAAACAGACTACAGACAGATAATCCAACACAAAAAAATACATTTTGTAGTCTATGGCAATTGTTTTGTGTCTATGGAATTCTTCTTGTGGGAGAGCAGTGGTGGCCTCATCAGCGTGCGACTCGCATCCACGTCCTCAGGGATCGATCCCCGCCTGTGCACCAATGGGCTTTCAATCTATATGCGCATTTAACATTCGCTCAATCGGTGAAGGTACCGCCTAGAGCTAAGAATATTTTTGTCTCCCACCGTTCCCAGTTTCCGTTCATCCTCCATACCATTGTATTCTTTATCTCCACAGCTTTCTTAATCTGGTATCGCCCTCTCCTTTGTATTTTCCGTAAAGTGTACAAATAAAACGCAATAGATCCCACACTAAAAATAATATTTATATATCAATCGCTGACGTGAGAAAAAATAATTTGATTGCGTCGCTAATGCTGTTTACACATCCACGTAGGTGGTCGAGAATTCTACAAAATACCTCGTAATACCAGTATTTTCTTGGATTACATTAAGAATTACAACGATGTGTTGTTGTTGAGTTGACTTCTTATATCTTCATTACATAAAACAAATTACATTTTGTAATTTGTCATAATTAGTCTTAAAATTAAAGAATTCATAGCAGCCATGACGCAAGGAATTCGTTACATCTTTATAATTTTAGTATGAACGATAAAATTATTGGCGTGGTTCATTCATTTTAATTGCGTCAGTAATTTATTTACTTCATATCGGACCTTTTCTTTATAAAGAAAGTCTTATATTCCTGTCTACTAGCATGACTATGTGGTGTTGGAGAACGATGCTTCTCATACCATGGACCGCTAAACTAACCAGTCAATCTTGGTTCAACTCAGAGTTCGTACTGTTATACGAGTTCTTGGATTCAAGTTCAAAAAACTTATTTTAATTAACTATATTTGTTAGCTTGAAATGATTAATACAAATACAAGATTTAAAGACTCGTAATTAGGATTGAATAAAACAACCGTTCTGGATAAGATCTCAAAGCAGACTGACTGCTACCAAACGGATGGTTTCTATCTCCTATAACTTATGATGACATGACTGTCTTTAGTATTGTGTTAGCATTAAGGCTTACAATTTAGGGGTATAAGAACTAGGCTCTCAACAACATGTTCTAGAACAGTTCTCACTTACTTAAGGTCATATCGTCGCGAACCAAATCACCTGGACAAGCTGGTTGTCGTGAGCAAGGTGACAGGCAAAAGGTCACGGGGCGTATCGCCAACCCGCTTGTTTGACCAAGTCAGGATTCTCACGGGTCGCCCCGTAACAGCAGGGCAGCAGACACCTTACAGTACACGACCTTCAGCAATGATGAATTCGACTGAGAACATCATGTCTTCAATCTTATGGGATCCAAAGTTTGATATATAATTCAAATATTAGTATTATAGGAACGTGACAAAGAGCCATAGTATACTGAACATACGGTTAATATATAAGAAACACATTAATTACAAAATACTATTATAAACGCCATTACACACCGCAAAAAAATTAAACGCCACTTGGAGGAAAAGTTACGGTGTGTCCTGGTCCTCCTGGAAAAAGAAAGACATATCCCACTAAAGAGATAGACTGATGGAATATTGATTCCAAAATCCAATCCATCTTAATAGACTAGAAAAGCGTAGGGGAAAATGGAGTGGTCTGGAGGAGGTTTTTTACGCTACTCCTAAAGACCTTCTTACAACTAAAGACTAACTAAAAAGGCCAGCAACACACTTTTAAAAGGCCGGCGACGCACTGGCGAGTCCTCTGGCATTGAGTGTCAATGTGCGGCGGTATCACTTAACATCAGGTGACCCTCCTTCCCATTTGCACCCTGTTCTATAAAACATAGACTAACTAAGTTCTTTTATTAGTATTATTCTTATATGTATTTGTTTCGTATTCGGGTCTAAAGAAAAAAAAGTGCACCGAGAGACGAGTTTAAAAGCACATACATTTAATGCCATAAAGAATAAACTCAATCACAAAACGTATTATTAAACAGTGTAAAAAAACAAAAGCTAATTATGTCATATTACAATTTGACAGCTATGTTATTTCATAAGAATGTTAATGTTAGTGTACGATAACTATAATTATATAATCGCTATTCATCGCTCTGCTTAAAGGTTATTGGCTTTTATGTTTTTGCATAGCTTTAAGGTGTGTCAAACACGAATACACTGTAGTAACTGTCAATAGTGATATTTGACATTCGACCGAATTAAATAGGCAATTTGACAAGATTTGAAAAACCTGAGCATTATGTATTTACACAATAATATAGTTATCCGCTGTATTGTTTTTTAAGCCACCATGCGCCTATTTTATTTGATGTCTTTACATATAATTATCAAAGCTATTTCTACAAAAAAAAATATTCTAAAAAAACCCCTAAGGAAGAATGGGCCCACTGCTTTTCTCAGTGGTTCCATTGATTGCAACGATGTGTAAAGAGGAACGGAGATTACTTCGAAAAACAAAAAAACCGGTTGTCTGTAAAGTCGGTTTACTGACGATAGTTGAATGTGACAACGTCATATGAAAATACTGATGGAATGGTTGCATTTTTCAAAAGAAAATTTAAATTTTATTTGTTTGATAGATATTTTGTATGGATCAATCACAATTGAATTGATCAAGTTATATTTATTTGTACGCATAAATACAATTATGACCGAACGCGGAGACCGATTGTGCCTCTTTGTCGCTCGTTCTGCGCTCTCGCTTGCACTTCAAGCCTTAAATGGAACGCTTCAGAGCGAGGTAACGCCGCATGCGTCATGTTTATTCGTGCGTGCAGCCGGCTCCATCGAATTATAAGACGTTGTCACGTCAAAAGTATAGACAACTTTCTACATGAAGCCGTTTTTCATTTTCTAAACATTTCCCGTGTTACCTAGGTATAACGCTTTTTACAACCCTTATACGGATTACTCTCAATAAGACTATTTTTAACTGTAAGATAAAAATAAATATTTACCACGCAATCCCTAAGTTACGACTTCTTCGCTGTGACATTGTTATAAAATCTATAGCCATTGAAAGTTAAAGAGTACTTGCCCTTCACAAAGAATCTTATCTGATTAAAAAAGAAATTAGAAACAAAAAAGCGAAAATTAACATTCATTCGTCTAAGTATGAAGTACTATAACACGTTTTATAATAATAATCCTTCGGCGCCAACTTTTTATGCGTAGTTGATACGCCTTGCGTCGTTAATTTTGGGCCTGGACTCCACGCGTTCCTTCATTTTACGAAAAATGGTAAAAATAACCATCTTATTTTCAATTTGATATAACTGACATTTACTTATAAAATATATTGCGGATACGTTAAAGTATGTCTGTATGTATGACGCGGATATCTTTAATCTACAAATTACGGCTAGTGTCACGTTGCGTTTCTTAAGCCCCAAGTTTAAGTTTCATTATACATAATAAGAGAATTAATCAAAATTATTCTACATATATACATTATAAAATGAGTTTACCGGCTGTGTCTACCTATGTATTATCACTTTTTTTATAGAATTTGATTATTCAATAGCCTTCAAGAGCGATACAACGATTATGGCGGTCATACAATTTTTCGATATCATTTTAAAGTACGATTTGTCAATAACCTCAAAATAAGCTTCAGTTTCGGCGATTAACTCTTCATCAGTGCAAAAATTCAAACGAGCATTGAGGTCTGCGAGTAGTAAAATAGTTGCTGGGACCAAATCTGAAGAATACGGTGTGTAGGTTTCCGAAGCGCAATTTATGGAATTTTATCATTGTTATCATTGATGTCTGACACGGTGCATTGTCTTGATGAAACAGTACTTTCTTCTTAATTATGAGTTTATCGCGAACACAAAAGTACAGTAGTTGATTCTTGTTCAGTTTTTATCAATAATATGATTTTTGAGAAAGGTTTCAATATATCTTTAATATATATAAATTGCGTGTCACGTTGTTTGTCCGCTATGGACTCCTAAACTACCAAACCGATATCAATCGAATTTGCACACCGTGTGCAGTTTGATCAGAGCTTACATCTCAATTTATACCCGCAATATTATTTTATTGCAAAATATTTGTTTGTTATTTAATAGTCACAATTCTAACAGATGGCGCTGTGTTGAAAGTACCAACGTTTCATATAAGCTACAATTTAATGGCATAACTACCAATAAAGCATGGTGGTCCCCATGACTCTGTTCTGTTCTGTTCTCCTACCGTTTCCCTTGAATAGGTTACTACTATGTAATATAACAAAAACCTTAGCCACAGCAACGCTTGGCCGGTCTGCTAATGTATCTATATAAATTAACTGAAATACGGTCGTCATGCAATACGAAATCGCAAAGCTGCGGTCGGAAGCATTATAAAGCTCGCTACTATTTATTACGATATACAAATAACCCATAAAAGGCTGTCTACTATGCTTATTTATTTTAAACTTTATTACCAATTAAATAGGGTTTAATGTTAAATAGCTCGTAAAATGCTAAAATTCTAAATGCAAAACGGTGAATGTACCTATAAACTAGCGGGACTCGTGTTTAATGAATGCTATATATTGGCTGACCAGGAAAGTATATGACAAGAAGAATACTTTATAATGGAAGCTAATACGATTTTTTTGTAAGATTGGACAATTCACACCAATTGACCTAGTCCCATGTTAATCTGGTGAAGCTTGTGTTATGGGTACTAGGCAACGGATATACATACATATTATATATAGATATATAAATACATATTTAAACACCCAAGACCTAAGCACAACACCAAATGCTCATCACATCGATGTTTGTCTCAGCCGGGGATCGAACCCGGGACCCATGGATTCGCAGTCAAGGGTACTAATCACTAGACCAATGAGCCGTCTAATACATATATAACAGTGAGCTCCACTTGAATTAAAATATAATTACCAACTTTAACGCATATGGCAGTTGTCCCAACGGCGAGGATATTTTCTCGCTCAAAAGTCAAAAGTCAAAATCATTTATTCATATAGGTAATACAATCCACTTATGAAAGCCAAAAAAAATATATATATATTAAATGCTTCTAATTTTACATTTACTGCCAGTTCTCAAAATAAGGACGTAGAACGGACGAGAAGAACTGGCAATAAACTCCGCCACTCTATTTAATCGCCAAGTTTTTATGTTTTACACAATGTTTGTAAGGAGTTGCAACCATTACATCATGTTCCACATGACATCTTAAGCATCAATAGTTAATCATAATAAAATAAATTAAAAACAAATTTTTTTCCTCTATCAGCATGAGGCATGGTGAAATAGCCGTGTAAACTAAGGAGATGAATATATAAATAGTTGATCGCTGTCTGCCGGTGAGGACTTGCTCCACTAGCTCGTCACCGAGTGCCAAGAGCTATCAAAGTCTGCAATCAGAACTCACGCCTAGAGACCAACCTGTGGCAACAGTAATTTACTTTACTTATTATCCTAGTATAAAATTGTGTATCGACGGGCAGATCTAATGGGCATAAGGCTCACCTGTTGTGAAGTGATACCGCCGCCCATGGACCCTCACATTTCTAGAAAGCTCGCAAGTGCGTTACCGGCCTTAATTCTGAAAATATCAATATCAGGGCAATATATATAACCATCTCCTACATACAAATTGTGTGCCTGTCTGATCACAGTCAAGTAGATTTACGCTCGCCAAAAACAAATGATGATTCAATACGTAAAACGATACCTTTATTTAAAATACAAATATCCCAAAGGTCACGAAATTAGTTCAAGGTCGTATTCGAAATGCAAGCTGCATTAGAAAATATACCTTATGCAATGGAATTAATGTTTTCTTTCAAATGTTTAAAGAACGTGCAGGTGGTCCAACACTAATTTATTGCTAAGAAAATTAATATGAAAAATATTTAAATTACTTGGAGCTTTTGAATAATGCGAAACAATCTGCAATGCATGGCGCTAACTCCATGTATTTTCATTTTAATAAACGATACCTTTATTTAAAATACAAATATCCCAAAGGTCACGAAATTAGTTCAAGGTCGTATTCGAAATGCAAGCTGCATTAGAAAATATACCTTATGCAATGGAATTAATGTTTTCTTTCAAATGTTTAAAGAACGTGCAGGTGGTCCAACACTAATTTATTGCTAAGAAAATTAATATGAAAAATATTTAAATTACTTGGAGCTTTTGAATAATGCGAAACAATCTGCAATGCATGGCGCTAACTCCATGTATTTTCATTTTAATAAGCTATGCGTTGACGACCCCTTCTTCCGGTGCCTCTTCAATCACTGAAGGTGCATACTGCTGCTAGATTGGTCCACAGATGGTGGATCTATGCTTGAATACACAAAAAAATTACATCATCAATTTCTTATAAGCTTATGCTCCGATTTTTTTAAACAGTTCACATCAAGGATATACTACTAAAATAGTCAAAACTAATACCTAGAACCTAGATTATAACTATACATATCCCTTACGAATTTTGTGTATATCTTTAAACTACGATTTTGATGAAACGTACTAATTCGCCTATCTATAAGTTATATCGGCTCGAAGTCATCATTAGAGACTGATTTTGATCGATATATGTATGGTTCCTGGATCATCGGGGTGCTTTAAATAATAGACGATTTTAATTTTACTCTATATATACCACTAGCGTACAACAATACAATATAACCGAAATAATAAAATGTTAAATGTAAGGAATGAATGCAAAGTAATAGTTGAAAAGAGTGTCTGGCTATACTCTAGGGGCGTAACTTCGACGATTTAGGTTATCGCCATGCTTTTAAAACTAAGAAAGCCTGAGTGAGCAAAATGTACACTGTACAGCCTTGGCTCGTACATGTGTATTAAAAGTGATAATTAACACGTATAAAAGCTTGAAGTTTGTTTACGTGTTTACAGTTACGCCACAGCAACTGTAGCGACGCCATTTTGGCGAGTTCTTGAAATCCCAAATAAAATTTTAATTTTTACAGTCAAAACCTAACAGAAAAAAATAACAATTTGCATATATGTTGCTGATAAATAATTTGAATACACCTGATCATCATCATGTTAAGGAGCGTTCAAGTATTACGTAACGAATTTGGGGGGGGGGGTCTTTTTGTAAAACGTTACGATGCTGGGCGGGGATTGAATTACGCGTTATTGTTAATATTATTTTCGACTTTCCAGTACTTTACACCACATGTTGGTAACGACAACGTTTAGGTATAAAAGTCACTTATAAAGGGTCACGAAACGTTTTACTATACTTGGGTACAGAAAAACGTTACGGCGCGTTACATGGGGGGGGGTCAATAATCTCAAAAATTGCGTGACGTAATACTTGAACGCTCCCTTATGTGTTTCCAAGATCGATAGTAATATCTCATACAGGTCACACTGATAACCTGCGTTTTTTGGAGTCGATTAAAAATTCAGAAAATATAATCGAAGCAGAAAGATGAATGCATTCCTAAGATCAAAGGGGCCGTTGTGCGACTGTCTTAGACAGTCTGGCGTCATATATCTCAGTGAACGGCTTTAACCTAATTAAAATGAACGGTTTATTTCATTATCGAATAACGATTAATTGAAATATCATATCTGTCGATTGTTTGTTTATGGTTTTAGTCTATAGTTATTAATCATCTTTGACGCACGTTATTTTTGTACTACTGTTTTTGTTACAATTGTTGTATTAGTTTACAAATAAGTGCTGTATATCTTATACAAACAAATTAAAATTAAAAACAGTTTATCTAAAAAATAAAATTCTCGTGTCATACTCCTCCGAAACGGCTCAACCGATTCTTATGAAATTTTTTATCCATATTCAGTAAGTCTGAGAATCGGACAACATCTATTTTTCTTCCCCCTAAATGTTAAGAGTGGTCCCCTAAATTTTTATTTTTAATTTTTAGACATTTTTTTTTATTTTATTTTTTTATGACACAGCATACAAAAATACATATAACCCTTAATCACCTCTACCATCACCCCTATTTTTTATTATAGTAGATAGCTATTTATATTGAACTTAAAAAAATGTTTCCTAGAAATAATATGCATGGAAAACAACGTTTGCCGGGTCAGCTAGTTTTTATATAAAAGGGGGCAAACGGGTAGGAGGCTCACCTGATGTTGAGTGATACAGCACATAGACACTCACATTGTCAGAGGGCTCGCAAGTGCGGCCTTTTAAGAACTGGGACGCTCTTTTCTCGAAGGACCCTAAGTCGAATTAGTTCGGAAATACATCGGCGGGCATCTGGTTCCAAAGTTGTAGTGGTTTAAGCGCGCTGTTAATTCTGTGGTCGTGCCTTAATCCATCCAAAAATCAGTCAAGCACAGACGGCGACCTGCAATCCTTGCACTGCAGTACCTGCCAGATTTTTTACGTACATATCTTCACTTTCACACCTTCACACATCACTGCCCTATTAGGTATTACTTAGTTAACTGTATTTTAATTTTTATTGATTTTTTTCCTGTAAATGTTTGAACCTTTTAGTATATATTAATATGTATTCCATATTTGGCTATACCTTTATTATAGTTGTTTGTTCTTTTATATAATTCACTAGTAGACTCGGCCAAGCGTTGCTGTGGCAAGATTTTTGTTATATTACATAGTAGTAAACTATTCAAGAGAAACGGCAGGAGAACACCAATCCACTATGCTTTTTTGGTGATTATGCCATTAAATTGTAGCTTATGTGAAACGTTGGTAATTATTTTGATAAGGATCAATACCTAGGTACGAATAAAGAGCCTTTTCTAGCGGTGGTATTTTAATTAAAAAAAAAAAACTAATAAAAGGACGCTTATTGTGACGTAACTATAAAAGATAGACATGCTGTCGCGACATTTTTTATAGATAGTGATGTGTCCTGAAAAATTGTAATTTTGTTCTATCATTAATAGTTTTCGCAGCGCCCACGATTGAAGGAAGTTTTTTGTTTATTGTTTTACACCTTGGGTTAGTTTATTCAAGTTTTAGTAAGAATCCCTTTTTTTGAAAATGAAACATAGCCTATGTCACTCGGGAATAGTGTAGCTTGCCAACGGTGAAAGAATTTTTGAAATCGGTCCAGTAGTTTCGGAGCCTATTCATTTCAAACAAACAAAAAATCAAACATTTCCTCTTTATAATATGTATAAGTATAGATATGCTGTAGGATTACGAAATAAATAAACCAAGCAAAAGAAATAGTAATTAAAGCATCTGTTTTCAAACATGTCTGACAACATTGTCAATCGTAATGTCGTCCGATGAAAAACTACGATAATACAATACAGGAAATCGTTTTTCTGATCAAGCACATGAATGAATGATTCATAATTCATTTGCAGGTACACATAAAAGCTCGTTCTGCAAAGCTTATTAAAGAAAGTTTTTAAAGTATGTCGAGTAAAATGATTAATTTTTTTATGTATACAAGAAAGATGGCCTGATATTTTAAGCCTATAATATTTGATGGTAGGTACTGTCGTAATCTGCATTTCTGAAGGTCTATTAGGTTCCTGGTAGAAATATATCTCCACTTCTGGGGAGACCCGTGAGAATCGTGACATGGTCACATCAGCAGGTTGGCGCTCTGGGCCGCGGACTTATGGGCGGGCGATATGACCAATATAAGCAACAACTCTTTAATATCATATTCTTGAGACTCTCGTATGAACTCTCTTATCCGACACTATTCTAATATCTACCGGCAAGCCAGTACGGACCCCGTGGCTCTCGCTTCACCCTCCTTCCTGTTAAAACGTTTCACGAATTTCATCAATTTTTTTCTCAGAAAACTTCCAGCTGCGACCTTTACGGACTTTTTGCTCCAGGTTTATCCTTGTATTAATTAGTTGGTCGTACCTGGCAGCTGCGAACAAAGGCGATGTGTTGTGGAATACCAGGCGTCGAGGTGGAAAGGATGGAATATTGCATTCTGATCCATTTGATTTTGCATTCTACATCTCGTCCAGTCTCGCTAAATTTAGGGTTGTCACAGAAAGAATAAAGTACCCGTCTCAGTCCGATAAGTTCACGTTTTTATCTCTTAATAAGTATTACTCGCTTGCGTCCCTAACCTTACTTTGAATTCGTGAATTTTTATTTTAAATCTTATGAGTTAAATACATATCGCAATATTACGCTTGGCTGCATTTCCACATTCATGTTTTAGGTTAATTAATGATTTTAACAACGGATATACTAAAGTAAGTTTTTAAGTTCTAAGCGGTTAACTGAATATGTTTATACCTTAACTGGGGTTTCTTGTACGGAGACTCTCTTAAATCTCACCTGTATATCTCATTCATATGTTTTTTTATATGTTATTAATATATAAATATATATATGTATATATATATATATATTTGTATTACTTTAGATTAAGGTTCTATACTTTACTTATATAACATATGGTTCTGCACTTCTCGCACGCATCATGTTTCTTTTTTTAGTTTTTCTCTTTAACTAGGGTTGCCTGGAAGAGAACGCTTATTAGCGATAAGGCCGCCCGTTGTAACCTTATAATTTTTATGTATTGAGTTATTTGTGTTTCTTTAATTTTTATTGCAACGAAGATTAAATAAATAAATAAAATATCTACTATCGTCATGGACCTGCAACTGATCACTTTATTATGACAGTTATTAAAGTGACTGTCTGCACGTTTGTCCCATTTTAAAAGAGTATGTACAGCTATCAAAAGAACGTAGGCATACCTAGTGAATTTATTCCATCGCTTCCTAGCAGATAAAGCATGTATTATTATTACAGTCTATACGATCAATAGTTGCTGCTTACGCAATACGCGATTCTTGAATGAACGTATTTTGTGGTCTCAACGGAAACATAAAATAAATTCGATTAAAGTCTGGTTTTCATGTGACTTCTGAAGGACACTGACGTAATTTTATCGTCATAATAAGAATTTCGTTTAACCAACCACTGTTGTTAGACATGAGCATTGAGCACGTAATATCATTCATGGAAACAGATATTAGAACAGTCTACAGAAAAAAGGAAATTAATTTGCCGTTACCCATAGCACCAACTATGACTATGTCATTATTCTTTTGACATACAGGATTCATACCTAGCACTAAAGATAATAATAATAATCAATCACTCAATCAAAATCATTTATTCATATATGTAGGTAACACAATGTACACTTATGAACATCAATACAGTAATACCCCGACTTACGCTACCTCGACTTACGCGAGTTTCGACCCACGTGTGAAAGTTGAATTTTTGCCACCAAATACAACCAGCTTGCTTCAACCGATGGACCAGGGATTTATCAAAAATTCAAAGCTTATTACATGAGACGACCGTTTGCACATCTGCATGAAGCATGACAAAACAACAAGCTTTCTGTTAAAGAATTTTGGAAACAATTCAACGTTTTAGAAGCAGTGATAATCATTGGAGAATCTTGGGATGAAATTTCACAAAGCATAGACTCCAATGAAGAGCGCATTTTTGTTACAAAACATGGAATAAAAAAATTACTAGGATGCTACCTAGGGCCAATCCTCAAGAGGCTCAATGCCAGAGGGCTCGCGAGTGCGTTGCCAGCCTTTTAAAACTAGTTGATACGAGTCATAGCTTGTGTCTGCGAAGTCTGTTAGTGCCTCTAGGATTACTTACGTCATTTATTTCGTAATTCTACAGCTAACATAAATTATATATAACAAAAACAATTATACTAAAGATACAGCCAAAGATGGAAGACATAATATGTATATACAAAAAGGTTTCAAACATTTGTGAAAGGAAAAAATCAATAAAAACTATTAAATACATTTTAATTAGTAATAATAAATTTGGCTGTGTATGATGGTGTGAAAGTGAGGGTGTATGTGTGGGGAGTGCTCATGATGCAGGTGATTTAGCGCTATGGATATTCTTAATACTACTTCGAAGCTTAT
This sequence comes from Pieris melete, assembly GCA_963693345.1. NCBI lineage: Eukaryota > Metazoa > Arthropoda > Insecta > Lepidoptera > Pieridae > Pieris > Pieris melete. The sequence continues at coordinate 422,211 of CAVNZK010000122.1, forward strand.
TCCGCACCAGCTTACACAAGTCAAGGCTTAAATAGTGGTAGTTGGGGCCTCATAGCCTACCGGTCTTATTAAGTGGCAGCTAGGTGAGGGGTACCAGGTTCGATTCCCGGTTCGAGGGCAAGTTTTAATTTAATTTAAAATTTGTTCTCGGCCTTTGGGTGGGTTGTACGGTACCGGGCGAGTGCTTAAACCGTACATGGCGGACACGGTCGAATTTCTAAGGCAAGCACGTATTATAAAAATCTTATACTTGACGCTGGCTAATGCACAAACCGTGCCAGAGCCATAAAAAAAAATTGTGGTAGTTGTCGAGCTGCGCGATACATAGAGTAGATATCTATCAAATTATCCGTTTGATTCCCGATACATATCTTACATACTAGGCATCGAATCGACTGACGCAATCTTTAATTACACACAGCGTAGGTTTTCTTATGAAAACATTATGAAACAGTTGCCTTTGGTTTATTGCATTTTAAAATAGATTGTTTGTGTAAAGGTCGTAATTTTATATCGTTGACGTTCGACGGATATTTGCCGACCTTCAAGGGTTTCATATGAATCTTTATTTTGGGTCAGAGGAAATGGTTATTGCTTATTAACGCGTTCTTGATTACGTTGTTTTTGTTATAGAAGAAAATATATTTATCTATATCCTACCTAGCTGACCCGGCAAACGTCGTTTTGCCGTGTATATTATTTCTAGGAAATATTTTTTAGTTCAATAAAAATAACTATCTACTATAATTAAAATAGGAGTAGATCGTAGAGGGGTGAAAATTTAGGGTTGTATGTATTTTTTAATGCCACATAATTAAAAAAATATCCAAAATTTTTTTTTATGCATAAAAAATTTCATAAGAATCGGTCGAGTCGTTTCAGAGGAGTATGGGAACGAACATTGTGACAAGAGAATTTTACATTTTCTTTTTGGAAATAAAAGTTTCGTTGTTATGTATTTGATGCCTTCAGAAATTTGTATATGATGTGTTAAAACTTAATACAATTTTACATATTTAATATCTATATGTACTTAAGTGATACGAAGTTCACCGGTTTATCTAGTAATAGATAAATATTTAATTTACTCGTGTAATAGAAATTTTAATAGAACTTCTTGAACAGAGATAAATGCGAAAAAAACGACTGTTGGAAGGAATTAAATATACCCCCTAAAAATATAATTTACTAGACTTGGATTCCCTTTATAATAAATTAAATTTCATCTTCATACTGATAAGATTATCGTATAATATAATTTTATCACTTCACTAAGATCACTTACCAACTGATCTAAGCGATAACATAAATTTTAACTTTATTTTTATTTTTAATAGTGACACTAGTTATATCATCACATCCAGTTGATCAGGTCCGTGTCCTCTGACATAGGTCTCCCCTTGTTGTTGCCATTCTCTTTCTGCGAGCTGATCTTCTCCATCCCGTCAGATCGTCTTCCCATCTCTTTATTTGTCGGCCTTTTTTCTTTAACTCCGGGATCCTATGACGTCTCGTTCAGAATTCAAACCAAATAGAATCATAATTAAATTTAGTAATATGAACTTAACCACGAACTAATCAGTGAGCCATCCAGAAATAAAACTAAGGTTTACGAACTCGTGAAATCAATACATTCTAACCACTCATTGATCATTTATTTATAATCATCTTAGTTTATAGCTAACCCATGACTTTAATCTGACTTTGAGTTCAATCAGAACTTTGATACTATAAATAAAATAATAAAATAGAAATAGCCTTTATTCGAGTACTACTTTTGATTACGTTACTACTTACGTAACCTTCTTCTTGTTGAAGTGCCTCTCCACTACTGGAGGTTGGCGGTCAGCTCGTCATACTTCTTCTTATTTTTCGCCAAGCGCATCAGCTGTTCTACGCTGGCCACTCCCGTCCATTCTCTAATATTGCAGAGCCACGACTTCCTCCTTCTGCCAGCGTGTTTTCCCCTCGACCTTGCCCATCATGATTACTTGAAGAAGTCAGTACCGTTCGTGTCAAAACACATGTCCCAAGCAACTTATCTTCTTCTTTTTAATGTTCAACGTGTGTTCTCGGGTTCGTTTGGCGCGCTGTAGAACTTCTTCGTTCGTGACTCTATGACTCTACGTAACCTAAACTTACGTAACTTATGTAACCTGCTTTTTTATATGCATGATTTTGTATATTATGGTAACGAAGTGTAAATAAATAAATACGTATACGTACTAGGCCTCCAAATTCTTCCACTTGTCTCTATTCTTCGCCACAATTTACCCTTTTATTCCATCTTCTTGCGTTCCTGGTGGGTCTTCTCTTTTTTCTTCCCACTGGGCCATTCCAAGTAAGGGTATTCTATACCTATACCCTTCTTTCATCACATATGCGGGCAATGTAACGGGTCATTTCCACTTAAACTTTTTTAAGTTTTACGACGTCTTTTATGCAATTATATAAATATTTCTTCACAATAGAGGACAGAAGTGAGGTGTAAGACCGCCCATTCACATCCTTTATCTTCATTTTTCTCCTGTTTTGTATTATTGTGATGTAAAAATAAAGTGTTGTTAGTATTTTTTTTATGTAATAGGAGCCAAACGGGCTGGAGGCTCACCTGATGTTAAGTGATGATACCATTATTATTATTAACCTAATAATAATAATTTATTTGTAGCCCTAACAGCCTGGCCACGGGACATTCGCTGACGCGAATATTCGCGCGGTGCGAACCGCGATGCGTCTAGCGACTGAAATAAACTCATAGCAATGTACTAATCAAGCCACGCGCAACGGCGACCAGCGATGCGACCGGCGAAATGTACCGAGCGAATCGCGCAGGCGACTGACGTCGCGACGGGCGAGCGAAACAAATGCATGAATCAGTACGGTGCAAGCCACGGAGTCGAGCGGCAGTCGCCGTGAATAGAGAAGGGAATAAATAAGTTTAGTCGTGGTCGCGGCGAAAAATGAATACAGAGTTTTTTGTTACTGAAATACTGGCTAGACCAGCTATTTGGAAGTCTGGCCATCCACAGCATTAATTTAATATACCTTAATCTCAATAACAATTTTTCAGCGGCACTTAAAATTCTATTTGCATTAACTTTTTTCTCCAATTCTGGTTGAATATTCATAAGAATATAATTGAAGGTTTCAATACTCATTCTGGTATACTCAAAAAAATAATTCTGGATATATTCTGAATTTCTCATACTTCTTGTGGAATTCTCCACAATTTCTCCAAATATTAGGTCTTGAACCAAAAGCTATTACTTTCCAAGCAATAATGAGATGATTTCGATAAAGACATTTCGCTGTCGAACTTCCTTACTGGTCGCGGCGGCAAACGTGACTGGTCCGTGGCCTGCAAACGGCCCCGCGCGAATGTTCGCCTCGCCTCCCGCATCGCCGTTCGCACCGCCGATCCCCGTGGCCAGGCCGTAAGCGCCAGTGGTTCCACGGGTGTCAAATTGTGCAAACTCGGCATAATGTTGGACACTTCAGCTAAGTCACTTAGAATAGTCATAGTTATAATAAATGAATAAAGCAACATCCTTGCCACACTGTAATAAATTTAAAAGTTTTATTTTAATTAAATTAATTTGTGGAAAGTGGGTTTTTTGTGATATATGGCTGCAACCAATAATTACCCTAATGGAAATAAACGGGAATTATATGTTATAGTAATTAGGAACCTATTCTGAGTACACACACAGTATAGTTTGATTATTTAAGATCACTAGATCGCTTGTACATCTTTGTTATAGAAAATAGATTGATATCGTATCATTATTGAATGCCATGTGATCTTTTGAACGTAGCTATGAACACTATGATAAAACTATTGTTTGCAAATACACTAATAGGTACTTCCTAGAGTGTAGTGTAGCGTGTAGTCCTCGCAATGTAACATAAAATTATGTTTCGTAAATAAGACACATTTTTCGTATTTTAAATTGATACATCTTTGATAGATCCTGACGTTTTCCAGATCAGAGTTTTAAGAGAAATTATTATAAAATTTTATAGATGTTTTTCTTAATCGCCTCCACATATAGAAAAATATTAGTATATGCAAATTGAATGACAAAAGCTGGGTTAACCATAAACAAACAACTACTCTATTAGGTAAAAATTTAAATGTTTTGCTAAGCAAAACAAAACGTTTTGAGTTGCTTGATACGGTCCTCAAATAGTTCCTTGTATGGATAGTTTTTGAATTATCTAGTCAGGTTGGTGCCTAAATCACGGTAATAGAGGTATTTCAAGTACCTAAGATAGGGAGAGCACACATTTTGTTTTTACAATTCGTTACTACGTTATTACTATGTAACACATATACTTTGTATAAATATGTATATAATTTTTAAATAATAAAGGTGTAATATTCTTAACGAGCAAAAAATTCTTTATGCACATCTTGTAAATTTTTTTCGTGATCTACTCCCCACTTCAGGGGACTTTTTCCAACTCTTATATTTTTACTAAAAACATACATAAATCACTTCTTATACTTTAACCTCTGTAGGTGTTTCTTTTTTTAATAAAGACAAGAATAGGTATCACACACCACGCAGGTTATATACGTACCAACCTTAGTTATATGTAGAATTAAAAGAATTAATTTAGCTGAATTAGCGAAAGTAAGTGGATTGGTGGAGTTTACGTTACATGTGTGCAATCTACTACACTCTACTACTCTCTACATCAACTACTTCCTCGTCCAATGAGGGCATTATGTGCAAACACGTGTCTTAAAGCCCATCCACACGCTTGACAAACAATGGCATACAGCCAACAGAAAACAGCAAACACGGACGTGTGGATGGGTGTTTGTCGTTGTTTGCCTGTTTGTGTTCGTGTTGGGCAGTGTTCGGCATCGGTGTCGGTTTATCTTGCCAGATCAAAGGATGTTTGGCAAACAGTTTGCTACGTATCCACACGATTGGCAGCGATCAGTATGCGCGCGAGCTTGCGGGAGGCGGACGTATTTACTTGCTGCACTTTCGTTGGCGCGCAAAGCGTAAAAAATGTCTGATTGGAGCACCTACGATTCTGACATTTTTCAGTAACTTTTAAGTAAAATTAAAAAAAAACACGGCAAAGTAAAGCTCAAATAATAGGTCTAAAGCCTTGTACGCTTTCTATGTATTTAAATCATCCACCAGCGTCTTTGCTTTCTTCTTTTTTTCTTTCTCTTGCTTTAATTTATAATAAAAATATGTCAACCCGAAAGTAATAGCTGCAACAAGCTCGTCGTCCGCCATGTTTGCCGATTCGGAATGTTATGAACGTTCGCCAAGCATGTGGATGGCTGTTTGTGTTGGGTGATTGTGGTTGGTGTTTGGGACTTCGATTGGTTTTTGCGGTGTTTGTGACAAACAGCCAGCGTGTGGATGCCCCATTAGACCCAACAAACAAACGACAAAATCAACAACATGTGTCAAGAACCTATAGTAAAAAATTATCAAACTAACAGATGCGCCTGAGACAAAGATGAGATGGCATGCCATTGAATTATTATTTTAAATAAAGAAGTTGTTGTATACAGTTAAAAAAACGTATATACACGCGTTAGAAGTAATAATTTTCGTTCTCCTCCGCGAATTGCAGTTTTCTTGTCCATTTTAATGGTCACTTCCAATCGAAACGATATAATATGTACTAATCATGATATATAACAATAAACACTATGTTTTTTATCACATTGGAACAGGTTTTCTCGTATAGAAATCATTTTTTTGGTTTAAATAAACACGACTTTGAAAAACACTACGCCATGACAGACAATGCAACTTGTTGATAAAACAGAGCAAGCGCCAACTAGCGGCCTAGACTGTTTTACCGACTTTTGAACAGATATTCAGGGTGTCGGTTTTTTGTAACGGTGTGCGGGTGTCCGTTTTTTTGTGACGTGCATCATAAAAATTTACTCGTATCATTTTAGTCCCTAACGCGCCAAAAAATTCTAAATTGTAGTTGAAAAAAAACAAAAACGAATTTTAACTTCGATATGGAATTAACAATTATAAAAAATATCGGGACAGGTATTTCTTACTTAAAAGGATCCCAAATCTTACACTGTAATGCATTATCATGATGAATTAACTAGTTAATTATTATTAATGAATTAAATAACATTGAAGTTCATTGGTTTAAAACAAAACAAGAAGCTCAAAAGCCGTCGAACTTGGTCAGTCGCGCGTGGCCTGCGGTCTCGCATTCCAGATGCGTCTATCATTAGATCAGATATTATTAGCTTCATGATCTATCATTAGCTGAGGGATTTTGAATGAATTATCATCGAGAAATCTTATATAATAAATAATTAAATAGATATTTATTTTGGTACTTTTAATCATAACGGATATTGTTACGGCTTAAGAGAAGAGCGTACTTAAAGGCCGGCAACATACTTGCAAACCTCCTGATGTTGTAGGTCTCCAAAAAAATCTGACATGTTTATATAGGTAGAACAGGGGAGTTAACGAGCTTTAAGCTCAACAATAGAAACAATGATACACGTGAATCTATTATAAATAAAAATTACGTTTTTCATTGTATAAAACAGTGGGCAAACGGGCAGGAGGCTTACCGGACAGACCCTAGCTAGGTCCTTATCGAATGAGCAATTAATGTAATTCGATAATCATAAAATTACATTAATTGCTTTTTTCATTTCAGCGGCAAGAAATCTTTTGTATTTGAACTATGTCATTTTAAATATTAAGAATGTAATCTTACAAGAAAATGAGAAGTTTTTCAAAACCCGTATCGAATTCATTATTGCTCAATAACAGGTGATTTTTAATACACCACCTTATCGTAAAAACAATATAAAAGTGGAACTAAATTGTTTTGCCATAATTCTCGTAAAACATTAGCGAATTCGTCACGGCCGCCAACGTCAAGTTCAAAGACACTGGCTAGACTGATGTCTGTGACGGACAATTCTTAGTTTGTACGATTTAATTCTAGACATTTCTATAGGTTCATACATCCTCGTACTTTAAAGAGAACTTAGGGTAGAAAATGTATATCTTTATCGCACTGGAAATAAAAAAAAGTTAACAAATATACCAGTGGCGCTACAACCTTTTTAGGCCTCAGATTCAATCTAATATTGGCTATTCAAGTAGGTGATCAGACTCCTGTGCCTGCCACCCTGTCGACTTTTTGTGTCTAAGACAAGCCGGTGTTCCTCACGATGTTTTCCTTCGCCGTTCCAACGAATCTTAAATGCGCACATTGATAGAAAGTCCATTGGTGCACAGCCGGGGATCGTACCAACGACCTCAGGGATGAGAGTTTAATGCTGAAGCCACTAGGCTAAAACTTCTCTTATTGGTCTTATTAATAATATAAATGATAAAACATCATTTATATTATTAATAAGACCGTAATAAATCAACGAGATCCTTACAATTTATGCAGTGTTAGACATATCAATTCCACAAAATCCTTTAAAATAAATTCTGAAAAATTAACCGTTACGGCTTAGGACGGCAAACGCCTTACTTTAAGTACTGCCTGCTCGATTCCCTACCACAAAAATATTTCCCTCCAACAAAAATAGACATGTTAACATAGAGTAGATACAACAATGACCAATTTAAATGTGAATATAAATTTAAGTGACTAGTGTTTAAGTCAAGGTGTTTACGTCTAAAATCTAGATTTCTCCTCATGGCTAGACTTTCTATAACCTAAATACTTTGTATCATTTATTGTCGCTTTCAAAAATTTCAACAAGAAATTATTTTATTTTAGTCTATTCTGAATAGTTAACTTTTTTCGCATAGTTTACAATGAAACACTGAAAGCGAGCCAATTTTCAAACGCTTCACTTGGGTCAAGAAAATATATGTATGCGTGTTACAAATATATGTCGTGATTTTAGACACAAAAGAGTGTGGTGCTATGCTTTCTCATCCCTAAGATCGTGCGTTTGAAACCCAATAATGATAATAATAATGTATTTATTCAAGCATAAGTCCATATAGCTATTATTTAACAAAGAGCACATTTCTTCCTTAATGTCAAGTAAAAAAGTAGCGAGGAAACTGCGTTCTATATAAAAATAAATATATCAGACTCGGAAGACTTCTTACATTAGAATTTTTTAACATAACAAACAAATGACGATCAAGCAACCAATTTTGTTTTATGTTTTTTAAAACAAGACGAATGTAGGATTCCTTACTAGCGTTCAGTCCTGTCACGGCTTGATATTTTTTTTTAATTAAATATGTCATAGTGATTTATATCAATTAGATAAAAAAACAAAATCCATAACAAAAAACAATAACTAACCTTAAAAAATAATAACTAAATAAATGTAAATTGAACATATAACAGTCGCACATTAATATGACACAATCAAAATCAATTTCTCAACTTCTTTTTCTTGTTTCAGGTGCCGTGGAGTAACCAGTGTTTGTGTTTAAGTGTTTTCGTAATGGCTTAATCCAGTTAATCTGGTGTGTTGATGTTTTAAGTGTGTGCAAAAAGACTAAATCTATCAAAATGGAAGCTTTGGAAACGAGAGGAAAAGTTTTGGCCCTGACGGCGATTGTATTCATAGCTTTTTGGTCACAATGTAAGTATACTAATGCTTTTGCCAAATATTTTGGAAATTATCGTTATTATGATATGCATTTGTGAACATCCAATACAAAATGATTGCCAAATAGCTGACTTTATGTTACGTTCATAAGACTTAATTTATTTCTAAATTTTGTCCAGAAACAAATTAACCTAAAATATTACATAAATCAGTGGCCTACAACTACAACCTTTTTAGGTCTGGACCTCAGATTGATGTATCTGTTTCATGATAATTTGTCAATTTAATAGGCAAGTAGGTGATCACCCTTCTGTGCCTAACACCAGTGGACTTTTTAAATCTTAGGCAAGCCTGTTTCCTCACGATGTTTTCCTTCACCGTTCGAGCGAATGTTAAATGCGCACGTAGAAAGGAAGTCCATTGGTGCATCCGGGGATCAAAGCTACGAAATTAGGGATGGGACTCGAACGCTTAAGCACAGGGCCAACACTGCTTAACGAAAAATAAAAGTTTAAACAATTTGTATGACTCAAAACTTAGCGATTTAAAAGAGTGGCGGAAAGTTTCTTGCCCGCTCTACGCCCTTGACTTACAATTAATTTAACTTTTTTTTGACGTTCATAAGTGTACTTGTTTACCTACATGAATAAATATATTTTGAGTTTGAAAAGAAACTTAATATACCAATAAACGTCGTTACAATATTTTATTTCAAAAGAAATATAGCAAAAATATTTTGCAAAATTCATCCTTTAATCAGTAATTTATTTCCGTCAAAAAAAACTCCGAACACTTAGTAGCTTAGCGATTGTCATAGAAGAATCATAATAAAATAAATTACCATAGGTTATCGTATCTGTATAAAGGCAAGTCTTCATCCCATGCTATAACATATAACTTTAAACTTTAGTGCCCGATAAATAGTCCTTTTATAGAAATTTTAGCTTCCTATTGAATCTGCGCAATTTTTTTTAAGCTCCTTATGACTTTAACAAGATAATGTAACCGCGGTAAAGTTCTAAAAGTAATATCTAATATATAAAATTCTCGTGTCACAGTTTTCGTTGCCATACTCCTCCGAAACGGCTTGGCCGATTTTGATGAAATTTTTTGTGCTTATCCGGTATCTATGAGAATCGGCCAACATCTATTTTTCATCCCCCTAAATATTAGGGGTAGACCCCTAAATTTTTTTTTTTTAATTTTTAGATATTTTTTTTTGTTTTTATTTTTTTATGATACAACATTAAAAAATACATACAACCCCTAATTTTCACTCCTCTACGACCAACCCCTATTTTTTACTATAAATAATACATGGCAAAACGACCTTTGCCGGATCAGCTAGTTACTAATATATATTTTGAACTGTATGACATTCGTATGTCAAAATTGAATGCGCTTTGATCTACGGGAATCACCTTACTTGTCCTTACGCTCTAATGCAGTGTTGCCCATCGTGAGGCCCACGCCCCATAAGGGGGAAATTCGAAAATGGACTCGACGTTTTTCATTATATATTCTGAAAACTTACTGTATTTCGTTAACAATTTCCTAGTGATTTCTTTCTAAAACCTATCATTTAAGTCTCTTAAGTGAACAATTAAGTTTTTAATATAAAATAATATGTATGTTATATACGGGAGGCCTAAGAATTTTAGAAATGCTAAGGATGGGCATGGCACAAAAATTCATTTGGTTATGATTCACTGTGTGTGTACCCCAATTCGTAATTTAAATAGCTGTCAATGGCCCGTTTAGGTTCTCGCAGAAAAATATCAAATTGTTACGCTAGCAAATCCGCCAAAAGGAAAGCTTCAGATGGATGACATTCTTTATATACACGTGAATGGTATAACATAGAAATGTCAATTGATAGTTTATCCTTGACCCGACAATCGATTTAAAATATTCCGCACCTATTTCTAATAATAAAACAATAAACATAATTTAATGCCAATTTTAATAGCAGTTTAGCAATATTTATAAAACTAGGAAACTGGTCGCATATAAATTAGTTATAATTTTGAAATATTTATTGTTATTTAAGTGTGAAAGCTCAAACATGTTAATTAGAGAGTTTTTTATCACTCTTGTAATCCTCATACTATTTAGAACGTAGACCCTCTATAAACAGAGGGAAGATGAAAATCTTTACTCAAAAAATTTGAAATAAGAACACTTGTGTGGAACTCGCCCAACCTGGCTTCCCAACTGACTTAACGTTGTACGCCTATTAAGTTCTTGTAGACGCCCTAAATTAACAAAGAATTAGGCAACGGTCTATTCTTTATTCAAATATTTGAAATTAGAATTGGCACCCGCCCACTAAGTTTGCCTACAAACTTATCGCTCGTAGATGAGGAAAGAAGAGGATTGTATATATGAAAATCTTAAAAAACAATTTCAGTAATTTGAAGTGCGATGTTTTTTCACGCACAGTAGTTTCATATCCGTGAAAGATATTATACACAGACACCACACCGATGGACCCGTATGCTCCTCTAATGAAGATAAAATACCGGGCAGCCGACCACCGACTAGGTGGACTGACGACATCGTGGATGGCTCTAGTAGATACAAAGAGGCCAGTGGTACATGGAAAATGGAGGAGGCCTATGTCCAGAAATGGACCAAATAAATGGCTGTTGATGATTATTTATAATACACAGACATAAAAGCTTTAATTGGTTTCACTGTTCACAAACGTTTTGTTTTCTGTAGCGAGGGATTTATATTGTATTTTGTTTTTAATTTGAGACAACCATTGTAATTATAAAGGTATTTGTTGTTTTTAATTCAAATGAGTGCTCTCAATTAATCGTGTATATAATTTCAGGTAAAGGTGTTGAAGGAAAGAATTCCACAAGAATGTCGTATGTCTGTCCGCCAATGTTCATCAGATTGGGTCATAGCTGCTATTTCTTCAGTGAAAACAAAGCTACTTGGCAGAACGCACTGTTCACGTGCAAGGTAAGTTATTTCATTCCGATATTCAAATCTAAACATAAATAATAGAGTTATGTAGGCAACTGGTAGAGTACCGGTGACCCCAGAACTGGTGCTTCCCTCGCTCAACGAATAAGTATCGCAATACAGCGAGGAAAGCAAGCATTAAACCCTGCCACAGGGACCAAACTTTTTTTTAATTTTCCATTTATCCATTTTTACTTATTATTACTATGTACGTTACGAATATTGTAAATACTGTATATTTATGTGTTGTAAATAAATGATATATTCCACTACTACATACTCTATTATTAACCAGTGTTAATAATAGAGTTTGTAAATGAAATTTAAATATATATTTACAACAATTAAAATTATTACATACTTACTGTATAGGAAATTGTCAAAATTGTCAATTCAATTAAAAGTTCAGTATTTTTTTCAATACTTTTAGTAATACATTCATTTGCAATAAAGTGGCATCTTAGTGTGACCGCGGCACTACACACACAAAGAAACAGCTAAAGCGGTTCTACTCAAATACAATTCCATGTTAATATTTTAAAAATAATAACTCAACGAAAGAACCATAAAAATCTAATTAACTCTAAGAACCTGTTTTGCTAAAACGATAAGAAAAGGAGAGATATTTAGAAAATATACAAATATTTTTGCGAACGAGCTATAAAAATAACATTAAATTATAAATGCGGATTTCCAGGCGAAACTTAAGACAACATTATTATTATTAGAGAAGGCAAGTCTATTAACATAAAACAATAAATTCTTCACTAAATTGGTAAATTAATACATAATTTAATGTCCTGTCTGTGGTTGTATGTAGTGGGAATCGAACCCGGTACCCCTCACCTAGCTGCCACTTAATAAGACCGCTAGGAACTGTAATTGTTAAGTGCAATTATTTTATTCTTTTTTTTTTTATAGTATGGCAACAGCTTCAACTTTATGCCAATTTTATTCTTTCGTCTCTGTAATACTTCTTTTACCACAGACTCCTTTTAAATCTTGGGATTTAAATTTTTAAATTTGGAATGTGGACATTGTTAGTAAATATTGAATTCATTATTCGCCAAAGAGGTTGACCATTTAATGAAAACGTTACTGGCTGTCAAAACAATATACGTGGAAATAAAAAAAAGTTTCTGTGAAAGTAAAAACGCGCGAAACATATTTGTAAATTTTTTATGTTAATTAAACTCGGATTTGGAGTGACAAATCATGTCTGCCATAAGTAGCGATATAGAAATTAATTTGAAACGGAATTTAAACGAGGTATAAATCACATGTTTAAGTAGCATTTTAGAACCAATTTAAAAAGTGCTAATAGACAATTCAGCGTGAGAACAAAACAATCGTAACAAACAAATATATATGAAACTAGCAAACTCGGCGAACTCCGTTTCGCCACCAGATGGCTTCGTTTTATGTAACATTTCCTTTGGTGATCCCGCTTTTCTGTTGAAAATTTTCCTGAACTTTCTTTGCTATAAACCTCACGGAGCCCGAGACCTTTCCAACGAATGCAAAACCGTGGAAATCGGTTCGTGCGTTCTGGAGTTATAGCGTCAGGAAGGAAAACCCGACTTATTTTTATATAGTAGATGTATAAAATGGGAAATACACTCGCAGACATACAATTTGTAACACACATTAACACAGATTAAAATATATTATATTTATTTATTTCTAAACATAAGTAAATACAAAACTAAATTAATAATGGTCGTTATTTTTATAATTGATAATAATAACAATTTATATGACATTATTGATCTAAGTTTTGTTAAATCGGCAAGTAACAAAAAAACAGTCAAAGGCACGAGGGTTTCCTCACGATTTTATCCAGTGTTAAATGCATAAGAGAGTCCATTGGAGCACAGCCGGGGATCGAACCTACGATCTCAGGGATGAAATTAATTTAATTTTCACGCTAAAGCCGCTAGGCCAATACTGCTCTAATATATGTTATGCTATTAATGCATATTGGAAATGACCTCTCAAACTCAGAGTACTATAATAAGTTTAGCAATAAAGAAAACATGGCGATTAAAAACAGTGCCGGAGAGTTTATTGGCAGGTCTTCTCTTCCGTTCTACGCCCTTGATTTGAGAACTGGCACTAAATATAAAGTTAGAAGTTCATATACATTTCTTTTTTTGACGTTCTTAATATTAAGTGTCCATTGTGTTACCTATATGATTAAATGATTTTCAATTTTTTTTTATATGAATAAATGATTTTTGACTTGATTAAAGAGTTACCAGAGATAGCAATACCCACTAAATCCTCCCTGGTTCCATGCATTGGAATATTGTATGTATCCAGGCTACTATCAATAGCAGGATTTTATATACGAAATTAGACCGGCAAATACTAGTAATATCCCACCCGCACTGAGGTGGTCTGTTATTTTCGAACGACACGCACGATTTGTGATTCTAACGATTTAATCGACCTATTGAAATTTCTGCTTCAGCTGTTTTAACGTCCACTTGACAGACAACGACTGTTACTCTTCCTATTGTACTATAGTGAAAATCACTATTCACTAACTACTATTTTCTGTACTCGACTTTGTACCTCTTCTTCTTATAGTGTCATCTCCTTGCGAAGGTTGGCGATCATTATGGCTAGTTTTATTTTGGATGCCGCGCTTCTAAACAATGACTTGGTGCTTTGACCAAACCAGTCTTAAGTTTTTCAACCAGGACGTGCGTCTGCGGCCAGGTCTCCTTCTACCTGCCTTCGTCTACTTTGCACCTATAACAATTTTTAAATGTCCGTTTGGGATTCTGATCCCTGAAAGAAAACTATTCTTTTTAATCAACACGAACTTATTACATTCCTGATATAAGCTGACGTTTCGAAGACGTCTTGCAAGAAGCTGCCATATCAACCTTCCAGAAACGTCATGTAATTGTAACATTCCCATCCCTTTTAAATCAAACACAAAGAGTCACAAATTCCAAGAAGATGGAAAATATCATTCAAAGAACACTTCATCGTTTAGACTTGACCACAGCTAAACAAACAAAATCTTCACGCAAAATAAACGATTCTTTTGTTTAATTACGCAACAAATACTAATGAGAAATACAACTACACTTTCGTGGTATATTGCAAACGTACGAGGCTCGTTTGGACTTTTTCAAGTTAGATACTCTTAAACTCCGACATGACTTCATTGACCTAGTTTATTTGCATAATAAACTTCTTGCAAAATTATCCTTTCTTTGTATTCCTAGAGTTATTAGAACTATACGGACCTACGGCTTGCTTCACTGCTACTTTTAATTCCCCAGTGAATAAGCTATCTCGCTCTTACAACTTGATTACTAACATTGATGAAAATTGATATATTTTACAACAATCTTCCAAATTACCGTAAGTTTGCTTATCATGCTTTCAATGATGTTTAAATTTCTATTTAGTTTTATTTATTCTTTTTTGTGTTTTTTATTTTCCAGCTGCTTTTCCCTTGCTAGCTTGCTTATGTTGTACAGGTTAGAACTTATAAATAATTCAATCTGAAACGTAATTTAAAATTACCAAAAACATATTATAATATTCCTGAATATAATACATACCCAATTCAAAACATTTACATATTATGAATGACAGAAATGGAGCCAGTTTCCACGCAGAATCTTAAATGTTATGCAAATATGACTGGGTATAGTTCTCGGAATATGTTAAATCTAAATAGTTATGTATGATCAAGGTGTCTGTGTATTCCATTTACTATGTTTTCAACGATAGGTGAATTGTAAAAAACAGCTGTAGTAATAATTTCTGTTAAACTTAAATTTATATTAGCTTTTACAAATCAAAATCTACTGTTAATTATGATAAATTAAGGACGCTTTTTTTCTAATTTATGAGTAATATATATTCGTGCTCGCGTCCACATATATCTTTTATGTATCTGACTGTATAACTGAATAGAAATATTTTATTAAACTCTTATTTGAAAACTAGCCCGCGACTTTCTCCTAAAAAAAGCTTCTGTTCAGTAGGTAATTTTTTGAGCAACTTCTATTTCTCTTTAGTTTGTCGCAGTTCTTGCGATATACTTGGTTTTTTTTATTTCTTGGTTTTTTCGTGCATTTCACCATTTTATAAAGAATTAAAATATTAATGTATGCAACAACAAACGCTAAGCCAAAACGCTTAAAATATAGATACTGATAAGTCACGTAACCACAGATAGAACTATACGTTCTCGACCCCGTTAGCACTAGACAACTACACTCTATATGCGTAAACACCACCTCTTAAACATTATCTATGGATTTGTGTGATCTGTATAAAAAAAACGTATAACCTATTGTCGCTACATGCAATACAATGTATTCTATATATAATATATTCTACATTTTGAAATAATTTTCTGTAAGAAATTGCTAATAACGTCATTAAATCGGGACAAAGTCGCAGTATTTGTTCCTTGCTCACTCCAGTGAGTTTCCGTCCTGCCCTTCAGGCGATTGACCACCCCGCGATGGCCCAAGCCGAGGTCCGAGTCTCACAGGAGACGCCCTTGCGCTAGTAGTAAAAACACTTGGCATTTTAATTTACAATTCGTCACTTGAGATTTCAATTAATTATTTTGCATAAAATATTAAAAAAATTCTCTTTGCGAAATTTTAATTTTAAAATGCAATTAATATAATTCACCCTTTTCACTCTCTCTCAATCGCTCAATCCTTTTCTTCGACAAAAACGCTGCACATCTTCGAGACGCTAATATTATTAGGTATTACTGCGTTTCATCCGTAAAAATTTTACCCTCAAGAAGTTTCACTTCAAAAAGAAACCGCGGCGTAGTTTACGTTAGACAGTCACGTTCGTTTACAGTCAGTTATGTTTTGGAGCGCTCCAACCAATTTATGCAACTCGTCTCATGCCCGCCTTCCACTGAGAGCGGAACGGACCCATTACGGACTCCGCTATACTCGTAATGATGATTTTCATACATTTTCATTTCCGTGGGAAACTCGGTCAATTCGCTAACCACATATGTGACTCTTTCAACTCGCTCTCTCCGCTTTGGTGGAAGCACTTATGAAAATCATCGGAGTATAGCGGAGTCCGTAATGGGTCCGTTTCGCTCGCAGTGGAAAGCGGGCATCATTGTTGGCTGTAATAATTTAGTGTCATGCACCAACTGAGAAAACAGTAGAACGTGGAAGAAAAATCACTGATTCTATTGAATGTAATCTTTTTATATAGTACACTTTATATTACACGTTTATTATGTCATATGGAAGACAATATATCACACAATGATAGTAGCCACATGTTATACAAAGTCGAGATATAAATCAATTCCGGCTTAGAATTAAATTCTTTCACAATTTATGATGTTGACTATAATGGAAACGGCCCGGATTCATACGGCATTTATTTTAATATTTTGGAAATAAAGCCTATGTTCCTTAGGGAGAAAGACTAATGGTGATCTTTTAAATGAATTTGAGTCTATTCTTTAAAAATATAAAACCTTTTTCTTATAATAAATTATAGAAACACTTTTGTACTACAGAATAAGTATTTGGCTCGATTAAATACAATTATAGCTTAATATTTTATTTACAAACATTTATTTAATGTTGCGTATTCTAATCAATACAGAACGCTTCACCTATATGTTCTAATGTTGATTTTTAATTTAAACTGGGTGACCTAGTGACATTCCTAGAGGGACTATACCGACGGGGAGTTACCTTTGAACTATCAATTCTATTACGAGTATATAGGGGAAACCCCAATATTTATATTTAAATAACCACTCCATTGAATTACTTTCAAACTCAAAATATCTTTATTCATGTAGGTAAACAAGTACACTTATGAATTGTCAGAAAGAAGTTAAGTTAATTGTAAATTTACATTTATACCTGTTCGCGAGTCAAGGGCGTAGAGCGAGAACTGGCAAGAAACTTTCCGCTACTCTTTTTAATCGCCAAGTATTGTCATACAAATTGTTTGAACTGGAGCAAATCAACAGCCAACATTAGACTTTCCTAACGGGACTTCTCCTGCGGGAATTACTTATAAATATTTTCCTTTCCTGTTCAGACTTAAGTAAAGAACCGCCTTCTTTGGCTAAGGCGTGGTACTTCGTGCTTTTTGACCTTCCGTCCTGCCCTTGAGCCGTTTGAAGGACGGCCCAAGCCAAGGTCCGAGCCTCGAGGTCAAGCTACCAAACTCAACCTCGCCAAAACAGACCAAGTTGGGCTGTCCAGGATCAATAGCAAGAACTCATTAAACAAACAATATTTAATTTAACTATTTATTCTGCGATAGAAAACACATATAAATTAAACTCGAGTTAAGACCAGTGTGACAATGAACCCCGGATTAATATGTTGTTTTAAATTTTTAAATTTAATTTGACATAATTTTAAAACGAAACGAAACGTCGGATAAATTTAAAATTATGTCAAATAATTGTAAATTTATAATAATACATAACTTTAATCCGGTAAAAGCTTTTTTCTTTAAATGTGTTAATGTTATGTTAATCAAAGACAATACTATGTTGTTTTAATAAAAATAATTTATTTGCAAAAATGGTTATATTACACATAATGGCGTGCAAATTTGTCTTAAAAGGAGTTTTACATGAGTAAGCATTATAGTTAATTCTTATATTATTTTAACACTATATCATCACATTATTCGAATATATTATTATATTATCAAATTAACAATAATTATAATGTTTCACGCAAATAATCATTAATCAAGTCGATTTTTAAAAACTAGTAGGATCTTTTAATATTTTTGGTAAATTAATATATAAACCTTGATTGCCATACAAAAGGTGTTTTTCCTATACAATTTATCCCCATACTTCGACAATAGTCCATTCCCGTTGACACAAATATTTATGTTTTTATGAACGAATAGCCACAGTAATTTAAAACAACTTGTTATGACAAAACCTAAATATGTGCTGTTAAAAATACTATAATCATATAGTAAATCTAATAATTCAAATATTACCAATAAAACGAAAATAAAACAGGCAGGCAATTCTCTGACCGTCTCAACCAGTTGGCGATTCTTGGAGACGATTTATCAAACCACCATCTCATTAATCGGTCACTGCTATGCAATTTTAAGCATTTTATTTGGGACCTTGGAATTCTTTGGGATGAACGATTCAACTGTTCGATAATTATTATTCGTTATATTGACTATTAGAATGTTTCCTGGCTCGTAACTTTTGAAGTAAAACACATTTTGATAAACATACTGTAAAATGTAAAATGTGTTTAGAACTTGGGTATTTTTTAACACTTCGTTGCAGAAATAGAATTATATATTATAATTGACATAATTAAATGAAAAGGAGGGCAACTGGTGGCCACATTGCTTTTAAACGATCTCTTCCAGACTGAGAAAAAATTAAATATAAGGTAAGGAAGAGGTGCCCAAATACATAAGTCATAAATTTATTTAGACAAAACAAAGCAATTGAAACTTATGTAAATAGTGATCAGAACAGTATAAAAAAAAGAAACATGAAAAAAGAAAGACATAATTTATGCCTATGTTAGGTTTATTTAGTTATAAGAATTGTATCGTAGATTATATCTAATATTTACCAAGTTTAAACACCATTACCTACATACAATATACATGTATTTATATATATACGAAGGCATTAAGAGATTTTAGAACTGCCTTAATCCATCTATGACAGGTGTTGGCCTAGTCGCTTCAACGGGCGACTCTCTTCCTTGAGGTCGTAGGTTCGGTCCCCAGCTGAGGAAAATATCCTAGAAAGTCGACCCGAAGTCAGGCACAGGAGGCTCATCACCACTTGCCTAATAGATCAAAGAACGATCCCCATATACTATCGTTTAATACTCCAGTAAAACCCTAAATAAACCTATCGTTGTTTTGATTTTTATTTGTCGTTTTAAGGTCTAAGGTACGTCACGTGACACTCACGATATTTGCCTTTGCAAGTGTTAAGTTAATACGTATAAAAAACACAGTGAACAGCCATGATTTGAACTCACGACCTCAGAGTTGAGAGTAAGAGGCTTAAGGTAACACTGCTCTTCATATTTTTGGCTACCTTAAGAATGTGTGAAGTGATGAAATACCTAATGCTATATCTACTATATAAAAATAAGTTGGGTTTTCCTTCCTGACGCTATAACTCCAGAACGCACGAACCGATTTCCACGGTTTTGCATTCGTTGGAAAGGTCTCGGGCTCCGTGAGGTTTATAGTAAAGAAAATTCAGGAAAAATTTCAACAGAAAAGCAGGATCACCAAACGAAATCATCGAAGAAGAACAACACACGAAGCCATCTGGTGGCGAAACGGAGTTCGCCGAGTTTGCTAGTTTATAATATATTGTTTTAATGATCATCAAAATAAATTGTCAATGGGTCAAGGGATGGCCCACATTCCCTTCACATTAAATATATCGTTCCAATTATTTGTTGCACCGAAGCTGAATCGACCTGGTTCATCAGAACAGGAAGCATCGTAAAACTTTATCGATCAGCCTACGCCAAAATGCAGTGGACCGATTTTTGACTTTCACTATTTCTTTCTCATAAACATTTTTCTTTATAATTAAAAATATTGATCGTGTAACTTACGTTTATTTTTGGCTTCCGAATACTATATTTCCATATCCGAGATGAGACAGAAATGGTCCTAAAAGCATTTATGATTATCCAGTTTATAATAATAATATTTATTATAACTATTAAAACTAATAAAAATTTAAAAAGTTTGGTCCCTGTGGCAGTGTACGTTTAATGCTGGCAGCATTTCCTCGCCGTGTTGCGATACTTGTATTGTATATCTAAATAAACTTATAAATTACGAATATGAGATGGTCATATTATTGATTATAGTGATTGCGTTTTGTGTGCTACCCTGGCACAAACCTAATATCAAAAAAGACAGGCGAATCGAATGTAATGTCTTTAAATATTATTATTCATTAGTCATTGAATGTCAAATCGAATGAGTGTCATATTTACGCGCACGTTCCTATAGCCTCTACGTATATCGTTCCACAACCGAGCGTTTCAAGACAGTTTTTGCCGCTCACCACCAACAACTGGCCATTGAAGTATTTCCGAACCTATTCGACTTTGGGTCCTTCAAGAAAAAATCGCACTAATTCTTAAAAGGCCGGTAATGCACTCCGGCATTGAGAGTGTCCATGGGCATCTCTTCACATCAGGTGAGCCTGTTTGCCCCCTATTCTATAAAAAAAAATCCTGAATGCGAAAGTCAAAAATCAACTCTCAGTTTATGCCAAACATTCACAGTTCCAGGTAAGTTATTATTGGCACGTCACTCATATGCAAAGCTGTCGATCGCACCGTTTATAGCTTGGCCGATCCCAAATCAAATTTCAACCAAACGAACTGAACTTTCTATCAAAAAAATCAGCTGTATAAATTATTTAACTATTTATATCACAAAAATCAAGTGCACATGCGCTAATTAAACGTATAAGTTAATTATTTATTGATTTACAGCTTATGTATGGCCAAATTTCTAATTTTGCAATACTTGTGGGAAAATAAAAAATAGTTAAAAACAATCCTTAATGCGGATTATATATCATGCTCAAATTTCAGCTCGATCGGTGCAGAACGTTTTGAGTTTTTGAAGCGTACACAAACCAACATAACATTTATATATACCTATATATATAGATTATCAGAAAACCAACGAGAACGAGAATTGCTATTAATAATTCTAAGTACATATTAAAATCACAGTATAATACCTCCTCTTATTGAATTTCTCTCCTTGAGTACTAATTCTTGAATTCGACAATGTCTTCATGAGCGAGTACGACTCGCACTTGGCTTTTTATTTGAGTACCGAGTGTACTGAAATAAAAAGCTAAATATTCATTTTAAATAAATATAATTATACGGGTTATAGTTTGACGTCAAATCCTGACTTTGTTTCGTACTTTAAGATGGCATAATTCACGTCCGTGCTCGTAAATTATATTTTAAATCGAAAGTTTAAAGAATTCGCCGAAAACTACTCAACAACATCGAGAATTCATTGAAAACTAGATCATTACTTCTTTAACAGAACTAAAGTCTGGGTAAAAGTTTTAAAGAAAGTTATCCAAAGAACGGGAGGTTCTTCTACCTCTATATTGTCATTCAGTGACAAAATGCAGGAGTACTTTGTGACTAATTATAAGAATCTTTCACAGTTCAATTGCATTGTTTACTAAATGGTTTTAGTATGACAGTTGTTATTTAATGAGTATAAGGTAATAGAGGTTCTTTAGTCGCACTCTTCATTTCGCAAGGTTGTACAAAAATTAGAGAAACATTTAAGTCACAATTATGAACTTAAATCGTCGCTCAAATATTTCCTCCAACTTTGACTCTGTTCCCTTTTATACTCTTGGGCAGTCGGTTTCCAGTGCACATGCGTTAATTAAAGATTTAATTTGGTGCCTGGTATACCTGGTGACCCCAGAGCTGGTGTTTTTCTCGCTTAAGGAATAAGTATCAAGAATACAGCGACGAATGCAACCTGCAAGTTTTAGTTTTTCTATTTATCAATTTGTAATTATTATAATTATTAGGAATGTTAGAAATAAATACAAAATTTTATTTGGGAACATAAATCATAATTCATACAGCGTATTGGCACTTCGGAATTACAAACGTCGGTTTTCGTATATAATTATATATATCTTCAATATAATGAATAACAATTCAAGGGCCTTGTGTAAACATTTACGTGTAATGTAAGTATAGTGATGAAAGCCGATAGGTTTTAAATGTTAAACACTGTCGGTTTGTTTACACTCTGTGAAGATTTGTACAATAAATATTTAATAACCTACGTAACTTGGTCTAGTGACTGTCAATCTTGAAGTCGTTCGTTCAAACCCGTGTACAAATGTATATTTCTTTATATCAATACTTGCGTGAATGACGCTTGACAATACGACATACTTGATTGCGAATATGAATTTAGTATGGAAACTGCAGATCGCCATGCGGCGACCGCTTAGAGCAGTCGGTATCGGCTGCAACATGCAGTCCGTCTTTACACGTATGTCAAATACAGTAGATCACTTGCCTTTATCGGTCAAAGATACTGATTCAATCTGAGCCCAATGAAAAGGTTGTTAAACTGTCAAAATAAAACAGCATCGGTATTCTCATCTTCTACTGCATCTTCTACCGCATTTTCCACGGACAGTGTTCTAAGGTAATACCTGCAGCTGAGTTTCACCATCGAACGTCTTCATAATACGAAACTCCACCTCTATCACCTCGATGTCCGTCGTTCCACAATTGAGCGTTTTTAAGGCAGTTTTTGCCGCCAGCACTATGTGGAACCAGCCACCACTATGTGGGACAAGGGTCTTCCAAGAAGAGAGCGTACTAATTCTTAAAAGGTTCACTTGCGAACCTTCTGGTAATGTGAGTGTCATATCACATATCTTAACATCGGGTTGGCAAGCGAGCCCAACTACATATTGAATTTTTGTAGCGCGATACCAATATGACATCAGCGCTACGAAGAGAACTACATTGAGTGTGAATAAAAAAAAAGGGTGCGTGTACTTATGTACGCGCGTAAGAAGTTATACTTCTTTGGCATTATTAAAAATAGTTTTTGATTGCATGCAAATAATTAATTACAATTAAATAATCAAAGACTGGAAAAGGAGTCATTAAAGTCAATAAAGTTCAGTTTACATTTGAAAAATTAAATAAATAAATATTTATTATTATTCTCTTGCCGTAGCCGTGGGCAACTTCATTCTGTTAACTTTGTGTCACGGTGCGGGCGCATCGTTAAATTTCACTCTCATCAATTTTTCATAACGCGCCTAAAGAAGTATAACTTCAAAAAAATTGAATCATTTGATTGGAATTTACATAGTACCGACGCGTAATTCGCACACCCTTTCGTGTAGTATTTATATGTTGTGCGAATAGCTGATTTCGTAACCATTTCAAATTCTTATGTATTATTACAGCTGCCAATAGTAACTGTTAATAAATAACTAGTTGTGTATTGTAATAAGAGGTATTTTTGAATGTTACTCAGCCGGCCTTCGTAACCGAAGTATTCTTGGAATAGCAACATCTTATTATGCTACATATTAATTTAATATTGAATTATTGGTTTTAAAATCATTTCCGTATAAGATTTTAAAAGTATATCGATATTAAAAGTATGCTTAAAGTTATTATGTCCTGGTACTAAAGAATGTATTCAGAAGTCAATTGTATATTTTAATAAAATCGGTATCGGTTACGAAAATATTCATATCACACATATAATATAGGGTGGCCAAAAAGTCGTTGATCAAACGCAACTAGGGGATAGAGGAGGTCATCAGCTTTAAAAATTTGCAAAGTGTTGCTACTTTTTTAGAACCGGTTTGCAGTTTGATCCAACTTAAAAGATAGGATAGCTTACATCTCAATTTATACCCGCCATATTATTTTATTGCAAAATATTTGTTTGTTATTTGATAGTCACAATTCTAACAGATGGCGCTGTGTTGAAAGTAGCAACGTTTCACATAAGCTACAATTTAATGGCATAACCACCAATAAAGCATGGTGATCCCCATGACTGTTGTTCTCCTACCGTTTCCTTTGAATAGTTTGCTACTATGTAATATAACAAAAATCTTAGCCACAGCAACGCTTGGCCGGTCTGCTGGTATATTATATATTCTCCAACCAAAAAAGGTATACAAATGAAAGTTAATAATAACAAGTGACACTTGGCTGTGACTCAACGGGATTATCTTGTCACCAGTACTTAAACGGTACATGCAATGAACGTGGAACATTGGTGCTAATCCGTTTCTGATTTTCTCTCCCGAGTCATCACTTTCTAATTATGCCAGCCTGGTATTTTTTTTTTTTTTTTAATGGAGCGCATCGTGCAATCAGTCTTCTGACTATGAGCAGATGAGTTGTAGGATGGTTTGCGGGTGGAGATATTCCTCATTAGGAATATCTACCATAATAATATTAGCTCAGTCAATGCTGCTGAGCTCCAAGGTTCTTCGTCTTTTGAGACGGTTTATATACTCCGGTAGGGTGAGTTGAACAGCTAGGTGGTTAGGATGATATTCCAGCCTAGTCTTGTACTTCTGAGCGTATACTTTTATTTCCTCCTTGACTGTAGGTATGCCTAGGTGTTCATGTACTTCAGCGTTTCTTATGAACCAAGGCGAGTTGCTTATTTGTTTAAGGATGTAATTTTGTGTTCTTTGAATTTTAGTTTTGTTAGAGTCACATGTAGCTCCCCACAATTGTATCCCGTAGGTCCACACCGGTTTTATAACAGAATTGTAGATAAGGAGTTTGTTGTCGATGGATAATTTCGAGTTTCTACCCAGTAACCAGTACAGCCTCTTATATTTAATGTTGATCTCACGCCGTTTTGTTTCGATGTGTTTTTGCCATGTCAATCTACGGTCCAAGTGCAGTCCAAGATATTTAACTGTGTCACTCTGAGGCAGTTCCTTTCCTCCTAGGTTTACAGGGGGGCATGTCTTTCTTCGCAGTGTGAATGTCACCTGTACTGATTTGCTAGTGTTCACCCTAATTCTCCATCTATCGAACCAGTTGCTTATTTCATCTAGGCTTCGCTGCAGCTTTAACGTGGCTTCTTCGGGTTGTTTACTTGAAGCTAGGATTGCCGTATCGTCTGCATAGGTTGCAATGTTGACTTCAGAGGTACGCGGTAGATCTGAGGTATATATGGTGTACAGCACTGGGCCAAGTACAGAGCCTTGAGGTACCCCTGCAAGTATATCATGAAAACCTGATGTACAATCCATCTCTTTCACTTGGAATATTCTATCGGTGATATAAGACTCTAGGATTCCATAGAAAGTATGAGGCAGAAGTGACTTGATCTTGCATAAGAGCCCCTTGTGCCATACGCGATCGAATGCTTGTTGAACGTCCAGAAAAGCTGAGGAGCAGTACTCTTTCAGCTCAAGGCTATTGCTTATGAATTTACACACCCTGTGAGTTTGTTCGATAGTGCCGTGTTGTGCTCTAAACCCGAATTGGTGATCTGGAATTATAGAATTTTCATGAATAGCTTGCGAGAGCCGTCGTAGTAGTACCTTCTCCAGAACTTTAGAGACGATCGGGAGAAGACTTATAGGTCGGTAAGATGAGACGTCATGTGGCGATTTTCCGGGCTTATGGACCATAATCACCTGAGAGACCTTCCATAGTGCTGGAAAGTATCCAACACTTATAATCCGGTTGAATAGGGTCGTCAAGTAAGTTATAGCCTTACGAGGTAATTCGGAGAGAACCTTTTTGTCAATGAGGTCAAAACCTGGTGCCTTCCTATTCTCCATTTGTTGTATGGTTCTTTGTACCTCCCTTGGTGTTACTATCTTCAAGGGCAAATGCAATTGGAAATCCTGCTGGAGAATGTCATCTATTTCTGCCTCATCCGACCCAGGAGTGGCTTCATTTGGAACAAATACTTTAGCCAGATGGTCAGCAAAAGCATTTGCTTTTTCTAGTTTAGATCTAGCCCACTTGTTTCTATCTAGTCTTATAGGTGGTTTAGGGTTTGTGGGTTGATTCAGATTTTTGCATGCCTTCCAGAGAGAGTAGTCGGTGTCTGTTGTAGCTGTTAACGACATCAGGTTTTCCTCAATAGTAGCATCTAGATTTTCTTTTATAGCCTGTTTAAGGTGTTTAGCGTAGTTGTTTAGTGCTGTTTTATCATCGGGATGACGACTATTATGCCACACTCTACGTAATCTTCTCTTCTCCAGGATCATGTCATGAATTTCGTGGGGTACAGAAAGCTGTCTGGTCTTTTTCTGAGCCATTCCCTCAGAATTCCTCCAGCATGCGTCCTGCACCACTCTCGTAAATGCCAAGACTGCACTATCTATTTCCTCCTTACTCTTTAGTGAAATCCGTAATTGTAGGGCGTCCTCTACGAGGTCACGAAACATTTGCCAATTTGTTCTCCTGTTATACAGTTTTGGTTTCCGTTGGCACTCCAGAATATTGGTACTAATCGTTAATATCACCGGGATGTGAGCTGAAGAACCATCGAGAAAGCCATCAATGTGATAAAACAGTCGTGAGAGACCCTTCATTAAAAAGAAGTCCAGGACATCAGGCAATCTTCCAGGGTCGCTTGGCCAGTGAGTTGGCTCGGGGGTGGAGATTGTTGTTAAGTGGTTTTTATCAACGCATTTTTTAAGTTCTCTACCACGCGTGGTAATCAATCTCGACCCCCACTGCAGATGCTTTGAATTCCAATCTCCACCTGCTATGAAGCGTGGACCCAGACTGTTAATATATGTGGTGAAGTGTTCCTCAGTTATAACGTGCTTTGGAGGACAATAAACCGAGGAGATACATAAATTCCCATTTTCATCCTGGATATTTATTGAGGAGGCTTGAATGGATTCCGATCGAAATTGTGGAAGTTCATAGTGTTCAATGGAGGATCTAATTATAATAGCTGTGCCTCCATGTGCAGTGCCATCGGGATGATTTGTTGTGTACACATTGTAGTTTTGTACATGTATTTGGCTGTTGGATGTAAGGTGCGCCTCAGAAATAAGCAAGGCATCCAGATTATGCATTTTTAGCAGGATTTCAGCTTCATTTTTCTTAGGCGATAGACCATCTATGTTCCATGTAGCAATTTTGAGTTTATTCATTTTTATGGTAATTTGTTAACTAGTGTAGTCAAGAGCCCCAGAATGGTGCTCATTTGTTGTAGGATTGTATCAATTTTTTGTGATTGTTTTATAAATATCTCCTCAATTCTATTATTCAGTGATGGTTGACTGGCTTCTGGTACAGATTGTTGGTTTGTACCTTGGACTAAATGATTACTTTTAGCCACTTCATTATATCCCTTAGGCGTATTTATTGTGGGTGGGTTCGGGGGTTGGTTTGTAGGTTGGGGGTTTGGGCTTATACCACTATTGGGACAGCTTGACGTAGGAGCTTTTCTTGCCCTTATAGACGAGCGCTGTGTTTTTCTGGCTAGAATTTCTTTATATACCTCGCAACCTTTATAATTCGCAGGGTGAGGGCCGAGACATAAGGCACATTTTGCTGGGGTACTGCGGTCCACTTTAGGACAATCTTTGGTTAAGTGTGATTCTGCGCATTTGAGGCATCGACCTGGTCTCATGCAGTAGTTTTTGGTGTGACCATACTGCTGGCATCTTTGACACTGTACTATAGTGGTTCTCTTTTTTGGGTCTTCTATAGTAACAATTTGGTGGAAAATATGTCTGATTTCCTTGGCTGCTTTATTATGCTGACTAGGTTGCAGGTTTACAAAGAAAGTTGAGGTAGGTTTTTTATCAGGCCCAAATCTGGCATTGATAATCTCTCCAACTACTATGTTTCCCGTTTTCTCAAATTCCGCTTTTATAACATGAAGTGGAGTAGTGTGGTGCAAGTTTCTTACTACCAGTCTGTAGTTTCTGTCTTCTTTTCGATTGAATGTATGGCCAATAAGACCCTTCTCTCTTACAGCTGTAATAAGTTTTTTGTAAACATCTATGTCTTCACTCATAATTCTTATTTGTGTTTTGTTTACTATCTTAAACTTGAATGTGGTTCTTTCAGTTGCAGATTCGAGAAATTCCGTCAGTTTATTGACATCTTGTACTCCATATAGTATGATTGGAGGTGGATTGCTGGGCCTCTTTCCTTTGGTTTGGGTAGGTTCTTCAACGAGAGTTAGTCCATCGAACATGTTCGAAGTAGCTACACTTTCGGGGGACTGATTTGAGAGTTTCCTTTTTTTATTCGGCTTTCTATTTACTGGAGCCGTTTGCCATTCAGGCAAGTTGGTGTCGCAGGCTACTTCTTGAAAGCTTTGTGGTTCCTTCTCCTCATTTCTGGTAGGCAGTAAACTCCCAACCGATACACTTCTCTGTCTTATAAACAGGCTTGGATGGAAGGCTTGTTGTACATATTTCTTACTTTGACCAGTAGCATTCACTGTCACGGGGGCCTGGGTACCCACCCCCGTGGAGTCTTCGGTAGCCAATTTCACACTTTCAGCAACCTCCATTCTGCATCTTGATGAATTAAACTAGTTAATATTCATTTTAATTAATAATGCAAAATTTGCGGGTAGATTCAAAAGTGTTCACTTTAATGTTCGACTAAGATCTTGCGTTTAGACGTATAACAATAGATTATTTCAATAACTTAATAACGAACACGTTGTGTACAATCACTGATTACAAGATTATGAGCAATTACACACGCAATTCTATAATAAAAGATTATTGTTGACGGACGCGACGCGACGTTGTTCGCGCGAGTTGTAAGACTGCCTAAAGCATAGCAGTTTACTTTTTTTTTATTGGAGTCCTGATTGAAACAAAAGTAATTACAATAAATCCTTACGGTTCATTCACATTCATGAGAAAATATATTAATACAATTTTTTATTACGCTTATTGATTGTATATTACAATAGTAAAAAGTACAACAGTGGGCAAGAAACAGAATAGATAAAAATACAGCACTTACAATTTTTTTAACAGTTACACTACTCAAAAAAGAAAACAGGTTACAGAAATCCAAGAAACAACAAAAATGAATAATCTACACAATGGTAACACAATGTACACTTTGAACGTCAATAAAAAGAAACATATGAAATGCCTCTAATCTTACATTTACTGCCACTTCTCAAATCAAGGGTGTAGAACGGACGAAAAGAACTGGCAATAAACACTCCGCCCCTCTTTTTAATCGCCAAGTTTTTAGTTTACAAAATCTTTGTAAGGAGCTGCAACCATTACACCATGTTCCACATAAACCTTTACGTAATGAATAGTTAATTAGTAATAAAATAAAAAAACAAAGATTTGTCCTCTATTAGTAATAATCTAAATAATTAGTGAAATAGGATCACGCACTTACATTCTCATGGGAACAACACGCAACAAGAGACAAGCATATCACTAATGCACTAAGATAAACGGAAGATATAGAGGTGTAGAGCAAGTCGACGTATCGGTTAGGCCTTTTTAAAACAGCTACGACTTTTAGTACAGAAGATTACGAAGAAGACGAACTAAGGATTAAATACGGACCTACCGAGAGTCCCTTATGTAAAAATGCAATACATTTTTGCCATACATGTAGATTTGCCGATCGTGGGAATTATACAAATTAGCAAATTTATTTATAAAACACATAAAATTAAGATTTGAAGGCTTGAACTTTTGGCTGATTGGGATCAACTGATGTAAGATGACAGTTGATGTCATGGGCCCTTCCTGTCAATTGAAGCTGTTTTCCTGAAGTGATGTCATCACGGGTTTATTGCAAAACCAATATCAATGACACAATTGTTGAGTATATTGTTAATAATAATGCTTGGAAAATTTTACGTGACTTATAACGTGTTCGCAAATAAGTATGGGGCTGACACATTTCTAAATGTAGTTCATTGTTTTTCTATAAACAAATGGTTGCTGTTTCCGCCACACATCGTCAATTTTGGACCGAAAATGATGATAGAAAAGACATGCCGATTCTCTCGAGATATTTTTATTCTACAAGTATTTTAAAAGAAAATTTTCTTTGCGGTAGGGTTCGAACGCACAACCTCAAATTTGATAATCGCCGCAAGCAGGTAAACGAGTCCAAATACGTGGTTATGATTGACATGATACTGTTATTCCTTATACCAGTATTATTTTAATTATAAACACATTTATATGTAAAACATTATTATGGCAGTTATAACATCATAAGCGCGGCATTTTCTCTAGACTAGAAATAGTTTATTTACGCATCGTTGCAATCGTTGCGTCGGTACAGTTAAAATAATTAAATAAAAAAGAAGCCAATTTGCGGCCCTATCTTTTTAAGCGATGTCCTGCCTGGAAAACCACCACTGTGAGGAAAAAAATTCATATATTCACTCAAAAATAAATAAAACCGTGCTAAGTAAGTTTCAGTTACAATAATTTTATTAAAACTTACCGCGAAACTTAAAGGTACTATGAATAATAAATTCCATTATATATATTATACATATATGTTTTAATTTGCAATGTAGCTTACATATAATAGTCATATGTAATAAATGATAAATAGTGATTGTACATATCATTTGTAATTCCAAGGTGTATAATTTTATGACTGTGATCAAGCAATGTTTATGTTAGTATTACGTAACTTTAGCTCTAGTTTCACATGTTCTATCCTCCTCCCATAACATACTTTTTCCTTAAAGGAAGGTCTCAACATATTCTCAGGACGTCTCATTAAATTATGCCGCATAATTCCTTTGTAATATTTAGTTAAAGAAGTAAATGACGACTCATTGGTCTAGTGGTTAGTACCCCTGACTGCGAATCCATGGGTCCCGGGTTCGATCTCCGGCTGAGACGAACATCGATGTGATATGCATTTGGTGTTGTGCTTAGGTCTTGGGTGTTTAAATATGTATTTATACCCGTTGCCTAGTACCCGTAACACAAGCTTCACCAGCTTAGCATGGGACTAGGTCAATTAATGTAAATTGACTTTAAATTTTTTTTTTATTTCTGTTTGTAAAAAACTATATTGGATCTAAATTTTTAAAAATCTTTTATATAGTTCATAAAGTAAGCTTAGTAGATAAAATTCAAAATTCATATTAATATTTTACACCGTTTATAAATATTGTGGTTGGATAGTGGAATTGACCATTTAATGAATTGGTACTTCACAATAATCAACCCAGATCATCGATATTAATCGATTTATTTTACAGTGTATAAAATCAAAAAAACTAAATCAGTGGCGCTACAACCTTTTTAGGTCTCAGATTTCTGTATCTGTTTCACGATAATTATGATATTGTCATAACGATAATTATATTAATTATATAATCATAAAATTTAAAATTACCCTAGTTAAATCAACGTTCAAATACATTTATAATTCTGGTTCAAATCCTTCATCGGATTTAAAGTATTGTATCGTAGTCACGTCTTTATGACTCAGTTAAACAGTGACACAGTATGTAAATAGGTTTTATGTGAATTTACATGGTATTTACCGAATGACTAAAAGGAATCGCTTACCTACCGACATGTTTAATTTATTTATTACATAGTTATATAAATACATACGTTTTCACTATTGAAATTTAAAACCTTCAACAAAACTGCTAACAAACAATTAAAATGACATTTCATAGCAAAAAACGACGACAAAATAGCAAATAAATGAACAAAATATTTTTTAAATAGGGATAGAAGTAGCGCACCAATTCTTGAAAGGCCGGCAACGCACTTGCGAGCCTTCTGGCATTGTGAGTGTCCATGGGTACGGTATCACTTAACATCAGGTGAGCCTTCTGCCCGTTTGCCTCCTATTGGAATTATAAATAAAAGTATATACCGTGAAGTATAGCTGTCACTTGAAAGGGTCTTCAGCTATTGCTCCATCACCAAATGGCGATCATTGAGCGCTGGCTTATTTTTTTATTAATAAGGAAGCATAACAGACACATCACAAATTCAAGATATATAAAAAAAAATACAAGTTATAATTTTAGAAGTGTCTGAATTGATTCACAGATAAGATTTTTTAAAATTAAAGTAAACTCAACTTAAATAAAATAAATACAACAATAGCGATAACTGTCTACTGACACTACAACCACCAAAGCATACGACAACAGATTATTAATATAATAATAACAAGCCCATGCTACCAGTTTTGATCATTTGGTTGTGCAGAAGAAACGTGCAGAAGGTGCTTGCTAGCAGAACAAAATTCTTTGCTGTAACTCATAAATAATGACTAAATAAAAAAACTTTTCTTATATACATCATCATCAGAATGTATACCATAATATTCTCTAATACGAAAGTCAAACGAACTGTCCCAAATTCAGGTTAATTTTGTCAATTTTGGTTTCTTAGAAGTACACTTTCTACTTATGGATAAAAAAAAGCAGTTAAAAATTCATTTTATAGGCATCTGGTAAATATGTATTAATAAGCTATAGACAAAAAAAATTAAACATTAAAATAAATTTAGTAAGGAGTCCGGCAGCTGGCGGACCGAAAAATACCCTTTTATTAATAAATTCCAAACTATGGGCCGATATATTTTTTTTAAGTCAGTATTATGCCGCTGTAATACCCACCACGTTGAAATAGGCTTTATATAATTATGATCATTTATAGGAACTGAATGTAAAATTGTGATTAGTAACGCTTCTTAAAGGTCAAAGAAGATTACACAGATGCAATGCGATAAACAAACATTACCTATTAACAGTAACATTGAAAATGTCTGATCAAGTGTTTTTAGTTTATCTTCGCTCTTGAAAATGTTTTACAATATTATTATGGAGTTATATAATCGTGGCAATGGCGTATTACGAATATTTCCAAATAACAGTACCATAGATTTGATATTTATAATTTTCCAATCAAGTACAAGATGTTGTAACCTTCCATTTGTATACACTTGTATATCAACTCATTTATGTTTAATAATATTAAAATTATGTGCACTTTTGGTTCTATCTATGTACTTATTACTTTTTGTCCAAATAAATGTATACCGTATGTAGGTTTGCACTTCTTGCGCTCACCTAATTTTTTTCCTTACAATTTCTGCGACAAAAAAAAACACGTGGCATTTTAACTTACAATTCATCAATTTTGAGATTTCAATAAATTATTTTACATACAAATATAGTAATATTTCATAAGTTCTCTTTACGAAATTGTAATTTTAAAAATAGAATATCTATTAGGTAATTCGCCCTTCTCACTATCCCTATTCTTCGAAAAAAAAACGCTGCACATCTTCGTGACGCTAATATTATTTTTATTGCGTTTCATCCGTAAAAAATTTACCCTCATGCGCCTAAAGAAATTTCACTTCAAAAATTTTAACTTAAAAATAAATTTTAATTTGGTCCCCAGACAAAGTACCCTCAATGTTGGCATTTCTTTCGCTTTATTTCAATGCTTATATGAAAACAAAATAACAAGACATAGGTGGTAATTGAATTAATAAAATTACAATTACAAACTTAAGTGTTGAGTAATTGATAATAATTAGCCTGAGGCCCTCCGTAATTCTTATAGATTGACAATTTCTGTCGCTTATTAAACTGTCCTTGACATCTTTTTAAATTTAATGTACAGATAATAATCGTGAATATAAAATTAAAAATCAAGTTAAAAATTTAAAATCACTATACATCTTACAAAAGCGCTTTAAACACGAAAAACTTGTAGGTTAGGCTTATATGAACTTATGGAAGAAACCAAATGATTATACAAAAAAATTATATTTATTACATTTAGGCTGATTAAGTAAAATGTTTTATAATCACTAAATATTTATATAATATGGTGCTAACTGATCTGAAATTATCGTGATTTTTTTTATTGTCCATTTCACCGTTTACATGTTTTAATTGCTTTGCTGTGTTCTATTAGTTCTAAGTACATAATTTTATGTAGTTTTGCATTTCTTGCCTTATTTAGTTGTTTCTCTCACCGTTGTTGCCTGGAAGAGATTGCTCGAAAGCGACAAGGCCACCAGTTTCCCTCCTTTTTTTAAAGTATTTCTGTATGACTTCAACGAAATATACATAAATAATTAAGCAGTTGTTGTTGGGGAACTTTTTTTTTCGCGGGGAAACGCGTTACGCATAACCTCCAGCGGCACGGCTGGTGCTGGTGCAGTGCTCCTCGTGGTGAAGGGTTATGTGGGACTCGCTGCTGTGCATACCCACTAAAACCCCAAGGCACCAGCAATCATCCAAGGCAGGACAGTAACAGCGTAGCCTTGTCCGCATCCCACCACGCGATCAGCCGTTGATCCCCCTATGGCCTTGGATGATGTGGAATGGACCGGCACAGCAACGGCCATTCCCATCGTCCAATTCACCCAGATTAGCTTCAGCCACGTCAACAACCTTTGGGTGGATGAACTTCATTTGTTTTAGCATATACGCGTTTTGGCTATAAATCTCAAATCTTACCCTATGCTATACCCACGAGCTATGAGAGCATGTTATAGAAGTTTGAAAGCTATACTTCAGGGTTCAGATTCGCTCGCTGCAGTCTATTGCTATATATAATTGTCTGTGGTTAGTCACATTTAATTTATTAGATACTCAAGGTCAACGAAAGCTTAAGTTAAAATTAGTCGTAACAAATAAAACAAGGATAGAGTGAATCGATCCACTTAGAGGGTGTCAATTAAATTAACTCGAAGACATTGAACCGAAACCTTCAGTTTATTGATTAATTATACGATTATTAAATGCTTCCCAGAGCTCTTGTTGTGTATAAGTACACCACATCATTTTCAACGGTATATGATACAATCTGGTAAATTTTTCTTACTTGTAATCTAAGAGTTACTAAAACTAAAAGTCTTCTATACGTACCTACGGCTCACTTATCTGCTACTTGTACAGTAAATTAAATATAAAAATTTATAATCCAGTAATTAAATAATAAAAAAATTGTATTTTATATTTTATACAAAATAATAAAATTTTAAATCTCAAATGACGAATTGTAAATTAAAATGCCACGTGTTTTTATTATTAAAGAAATAAATTTAAAAAATTAAATTTACTATTTGTATTAATTTTCGACATTTATATATTTTAATGACAATTAAATTCATTAAATCCTAACATATCTTCCTTTTTCCCTCCCTATGTCTCGGAAATCTAAAGTTTTAGATTTGTATAAATATGAACAACAGTTAAAAATTAGTTTTGCCACAGAAGATTCATTTCTGACGTGTACTTTGTACGCACGCTTCTTTTATTTTTTATGTTGTTTTTCATTCTTCCAAGGATGTAAAGTTGGACTGATCAAAACTAAAGGATTTAATAAAGGACTCAGGGATTCACTAATTCGCAACGCACTAATTGCAGCTAAGGTGTCAAAATAACAAACTATAATATATTATCGCTTATAGCTTATCCCTAACTAGTGGAGTAACACCAAGTCAGCAGTTTTTTACTATAGCCAGCTGTCATCTTTAACCACTTTCTTAAAAACAAAATTATCAAAACTTTATACATTCACTAACAATTAAACAACATGTTCTCAACTTGTATTATACTGAAACGGAACGTATTCTTGTGCAACAGTAGCTTAATAATAAAATTGTAGGTGTTATGTAGAAATTATTACAAGTAGCTAAAATAATTAAAATGTCAAATGAAGAAATTAGCCGCCCACGACACAGGGATTCCGTGGTAGTGCACTTACTTTTAACAAAATATCCATTTTATTATATCCAATAAAGTTTTTCCTTATGTTTTACTTATTAAAATGTATTTGAAATGGTTGTATTACCTTTTTATACGGTTTTATTGCTTGCTGTATCACTTTAAAATTGCTAAAAACCACAGACTAGAAAGGCGATGGAAATTATCTGTGGCTACCCAGTACCCACTTGTTTTTAGCAACTCGTTAACGGTAAAAGCTAGTTGTGTAATTGACGGGGCGTTAAATTTAACGATACATAAAATATTATAATATATTAGCTGGCTCATTACTCAAGATCACGTAATGGAAATATTAGTCTGCGACAAATGTCTAACTGCAGTGGGTTAAGTATCAAGAGTAAAGAGAGAATTAGGGTAATAAAACAACTCATTATCTTTGGAATAAAGTCAGTGGTGGTGAAGAAAAAAGGCCAGCAACGCACTCGTGGCTCGGGCATTGAGTCGATCGAGTGAGATCATGTGAGCCTCCTACCCGTTTGTCAACTGAACTATAAAAAAAAGAATAGGTTTCCAGGTAGAAAATCCACGTAGGGTATTTTAAAGTCTTTTGTTTGATATAAGTCAATACTTGGGTTAAAGATTAAGCCTAGACAGGCGAGATTAAAACGTTAATTTTCTTCTTTGATTAGCCATTTTTAATAGCAATGATTGGAAAGTCTGCACATCCCACACCAAGAGGAAGTTGCTAGGGCACCTGGGACACTTCTCCAAAATTTACGACCAAGTTTCGAAGTATATTCTCCCTTAATACATAAAATTGGTTTTGTTCTCAAAGTGTGATAAAAAACACTACACTATAAAAAGAGATAAATGAAAGTGCTCGCTTTATAAATGTCTATGGCTGAATCACTTCAAAATCAAAGAGCAAAAAACGCAAATTCCTTTGACTTATTCGCCCCGTTCTCAGAAGACACGCGCGGCGTGCCAACGTACGGGATGAATTATAAACATTGGCACTATTCGAGATGTCAGAATTCCTAGTACATGTATCGTAATCAAGCATACACACTGTGCACTCGCGTCGTTAAATCGCTATAATTATATCCGCAATCCTATAAAGATAGCATCTATGCGCAGTAAGTAGTGGTATCTTTGGCAGTCAGAATATTTTTGAAATTTGTAATTTCGGGTCAAGTGTATTGGCGGAATTACCTGGGTTTGTAGTAGATTTTCCGCATGTTATTTTCATTAATATATAGTCTTTTTGTGAATGAATATACTTCGATAATCGATATGCTGTAAGTTTAGGAAATAGCTCGTATTAACTGAATTATATATAAGTAAAATAACGAATTACTCACTGGCATTATTATAATTTGAATAAATTAACCACAGTGACATTTCATTATGAATTATAATTTTACATTCCCGTTTCCCCCCGAATACAGTGTCACCAGCAATAAATATGGAATATATAGTTATAATATATGAAGGTTTATTACTAGCAATAAATACCAACAAGTATTATGTTACAATATATGGGCAAGTTGATGATCAGTGCCTGACACACGCTGTTAAGTTTTCGGGGTAAACGGCTGAAGATTTCTTCAACTCTCTATTCTTCAAAAACTCCATTCATGCACAGCCTGGGCCCAAACCCACGACCTAAAGGATAACGGTCGCACGCACATGAATTTAAAGTAAAAATACGATGAAATTTAGATGTTCAAAAACTCAACTAATTGAATGACAGCTGACAGTCACCATAAATTAATTAATGAGCAAACTGGTGCTTAATTCGGGCGTGACATCTGTCAAAAATTTTGACAAATTGATGAACGTTGATGACCGCTTATTAGTGTGTTAAATGTTGACATGTCTCCTTTGATGGGTAATTATTTAAGAGATGACAGATCAGACAGGACAGGAAGCTTTTTATATTTGCTAAATGGATCACTTTAATAACAGTATCAAAGTTCACTTCAGGCTTTTTTTAATATTGATGTTCATAATTATACTGTTACTTATATGAATTAAATGTTTAATTAAGTTTGTTCATAGGCTCTTAATAATAAAAAATATAAAGGAAATAATGTTTCTAGCAGAATTTGATAGAAATCTTTAATAATTCAAATAAGTTTTCTGCACCCTTATTCTTACAGTGCCATCTCCTTGCGAAGGTTGGCGATCATCATGGATTAATTTTGGATGCCCCCTGTACAGTACAACAGTCTTCAAAATTATTGAAAAAAAAAACGCTTTCAATTTCCCACAAATAGAGGATATTTACAGGTCAAGTAATAAGCACCTGAAGAGTAAACCAGGTTAATTATTTGAAAATGAACTTTGGTCTTGTTTCCTTTGGAGTAGAGACTCTTGGACTGTGCTGTTCAAGTGCACAGGGTCTAATTAAAGATTTATGCTGGCGCCTGGTAGGTAGCACCCGTAACCCCAGAGCTGGTGCTTTCCTCGCTCAATGAATAAGTATTGCAATACAGTGACGAATTGCCATCATTAAAGCTACACTGCCACAGAGATTAAACTTTTTAAATTTGTTTGAATTTTCTATTTATCCATTTATCATTATTATTATTACAATATAGGTTAGGTATATTGTAAATAATGTATTTTATTGCTTAATTCATCTAGCTTTTGAATCTGTCAAGCGGTGAATTCTAATCTATAACGCGTAACATTTTTAAATATTCAAAGTCATTGTCTGTTAGGGACAGAAAATTTAAGATCTGGAAAATTCAATATAAAAAACGCATTTAAAGAAATCTAACTGGAGCGAGGTTTCAACCGGATCTGCTTGTACTGCTACTATATAAATTATATAGTTTTACTCATATCAACAATCTATATGACTGACGGGACAATGGAGTAGACGTCATATTACAAGAGTCCTTTGCTATTTTAGGTAGGTCTAGCTGCCGACTAACTTTCACGTTGATACTGATTTAAGTATTAAGAATATATGAGCTTTTATTACAAAATAGATACACAAAATCAGTACAACAGTATTTTATGAAAGTCCTCCCTTTCTGCCTTAAAAACGCTCAGTTGTGGAACGAGGTGAGGTGATACGGGTGGAATTTCGTATTCTGCCTCGACATCCGATGATGAAACTCTGCTGCAGGTATTAAAAAAGGCCACTTTTATCATATATATCTTATATATAAAATTCTCGTGTCACAATGTTAGTCTGCATACTCCTCCGAAACGGCTTGACCGATTCCTCTGAAATTTGGTAAGCATATTGGGTAGGTCTGAGAATCGGCTAACATCTATTTTTCACACCCCTAAATAATAAGGGTGGTCCACCCCTCAATTTTTTTTTTTATTTTTTAGACAAAATTTTTAATGTCTATTTTTTTATGATACAACCTTAAAAAATACATACAACCCCTAACTTTCACCCCTCTACGATCAACTCCTATTTTTTATTATAAATGATAAACATGGCAAAACGACGTTTGCGGGATCAGCTAGTATATATAAAGGGTTTTTCAACAAGAACTTTGTTTTCTAAAACAAAATAAAACAAAGAATTTAGAGGAAAATGAATAAAATTTTTATTGTATTACAAAGAGAAAAGTTTGGCAATTATGAATGAAAAATGATATCTGGCAAATGTCCACCACGACCACGCTGACAGATGTTGATTCTTTCATCAAAATTTTTAATCACTTTTTGGCAAAATGGAGGGTCTATTTCGTTAATGACATCACGGATTTTGAGTTTTAAGGCTGCAATCGATTCGATTGGCTCCGTATAGACTCTGTCTTTAACATAGCCCCACAAAAAATAATCCAGTGGTGTTAAATCACACGATCTGGCTGGCCACTTAACAGCTGAATTTCGCGAAATTATGCGCTCGGGAAATTTGGTTTGCAATAAATTGATCGTTTCATTGGCTGTGTGACATGTGGCACCGTCCTGTTGAAACCACATTTCAGTGATATCCATGTCATCAATAATAGGCCAAAATTTAGTGGTTAACATCTCGCGATACCGTGATCCATTGACTGTTACCGCATTTCCAGCCTCATCTTCGAAAAAAAACGGCCCTATCACGCCTCCAGACCACATAGTGCACCACACAGTAACACGTTGAGTATGCAAAGCCTTCTCAATAATTGCTTTAGGATTTTCAGAAGCCCAAATGCGACAATTTTGCTTGTTGACGTACCCTGACAAATGAAAATGGGCTTCGTCTGAAAAAATGATTTTTTCAGAAAAACCAGCAGGTTGTTCCTGAATGAACTGAGCGAATCTGCGGCGATTTGAATGGTCGATCAGCTTTAATTCCTGCACCAGTTGAATCTTGTAAGGCTTCAAAGCCAAATCCTTTCGCAAAATTCGCCATGTTGTGCTTTTGGATAACCCCAATTGTTGAGAACGTCGTGAAATTGACAAATTTTGATCTTCTTCAACACTGTGGCTCACGGCGGCGATGTTTTCTGTTGAACGACCCGGTCGAACACGTGTTGGTGTTGGCACATTTTGTACCGAGCCTGTCGACTCAAATTTCGCGACCAAATTCTTAACAGCGGTCTCAGAAGGACGATTATGCTGGCCGAAAATATCACGAATTTTACGAAATGTAACTTTAACAGAACCACCATTTTTATAGTGGATTTGAATTATTTTAATGCGATTTTCGAGCGAAATTGAATTCATTGTAATAATTGCCAAAGCACCTGCTACGAATACCGCCAAAAACTAAATGTCAAAACTATCACGTTCTCGGTGTTGCCACAATTGAAAAACAAACTTCTTGTTGAAATACCCTTTATATGATCAACGTCAACAGAAAAGATGTTAAAGTACAAGTCAAGGGCGTAGAGCGGGCAATAAGAACTGGCAAGAAAGTCTCCGCAACTCTTTTTAATCACCAAGTTTTGAGTCATACATAGTTTGTTAGGCATAGCAGCCATAAATATTAGAACTTGAGCGAATTAATCCCAAGAATTAGGATCATTTAAATAATCGTCAAATTAATAAAAAGGTTTATAGATTAATTTACGTTTTTACCAAATTCAATTTCTTTGTCCAATGGTGGTAAGTGGTATACGCCAGCAAAAACAATTCATAAATATTCAATACATCGAATAAACCACCAAATATGGCAACCGTGAAA
The DNA here is from genome assembly GCA_963693345.1 of Pieris melete. Lineage (NCBI taxonomy): Eukaryota > Metazoa > Arthropoda > Insecta > Lepidoptera > Pieridae > Pieris > Pieris melete. The sequence continues at coordinate 463,154 of CAVNZK010000122.1, forward strand.
AGTGTGGTTAATCTTGTTTCATGGCCGTGAATTTAATTATGTGAAAAATACCTGGCAATAAAGTAGTAAATAAATGAAACCTTACCAATAGCAGTTTTAACAGCATGAATTCTATTCAACCACTATGATATAATTTCTATGCCAGCATGGAATTTAACTACCGAATTTTTCACTAAACATGAATACCTATTGTATTTGGAGGAAACGACATAGATTATGCTGCGCCTTGTACTGTTTACCATCTAATCTCAAATTATAATCCTATATTATATATTTTTGAACAACCTGGAGTTGTCATTGCTTAGCTCCATAAATTTATAGTTGATGGTATGTCTAATTATTTATCCCTGTTTGTTTAATGTTTCTTCAACTCCTAGATTTCTAAGTATAAACATTTTTACTGTGCTGTGACAAAGTACCCTTCAAGCACCAAGGTACCGATACCCCATAGTGATTTTTGGTGTTTTTGTGCTCTTAGTTTAGTTATGTTTTCGCAACAATAAAAATTAAAAAAAAACCTGTAACATGAATTAAAACTAGTATAGCAAATCTTGGTTATATGAAATAAATCTCATTATTTACAAGATTATGTACCATGACGTCATACATCACGTAACATTTCGATGCAATGAAGTAACCGCCTCGTTCAATGAAATTTAAGAGCAATGTCAAGATGAATTGGTACAAGTTAAAAGCTTATGAAGAATTTATAAACTACAAAGATCGTGAAGACCCCATAATCTACATATGTTATAATTAACGAACAAATTATACTAATAACATTTAATTAATTGAAGAACGTCGTAACACATTTAATATTCAAAACCTATTTTTTTATGAGGAGAAAATTCCAGAATTAAATATTAAGAAACCTATGATTTTGAAAGATGATTTGACAACCGTATGTAATTTTCAATACATAGCTGTTACCATGGCAACGTTGATGGAATTACACTTTCAATACACGTAAATAAAATGAAATCCAATTTCCGTTGAGTTTTTAAGAAGATGTTATGTTTAAAAAAATATTTGAGTATATACACGTCACAAAGTAAGTCGCATTTAACTCAAACCATAGATAACTGTCAACGTCAAGCTGGCGCCATTATTGACGCCATCAGTGTTGTAATAATACTGTTTGTAATAAATAGGACACGTAGGATAATTAGCATGACAGCTCTAGGTTACTGAATAGTGAAATATAGCAACCGGGTCATTCCTGATTGACCTTATTTAGACGATTTTGTCTATCGGTTAATAGGTCAAAAAGAATTGGCTATAACGCAAATGTGACGTTCATTATTCACAATGACATCATAAAACAATTGTATAACATTTAGTTCCACCTTAAACGTGATAAATGTGTGAAATATTTTATAAAATAGTTTTTTATAAAGTTATAAATCTTCCATCCTTGTCACCTTGACGTCTCGCGTTAAACGAGAGAACGCTTAAGACACTTTTCGCCGCGAACCACAGCATTATGGAAGCAACCTTTAGGTATTTCTGATTACGATAGAACTCCGAAAATAATTCTAAGGCAATTCATATTAAAACAATATCCGAATATACATAACTAATAGAAACCAAACCGCCGTTTGGCAATGATAGATACATTTCGCCTGACTAACCCAGTTGGCTGAAAAATTCAGAGCGAAAATAATAATCACATTCCCACGCTCTGTGTAATGTAAACATCGTTGGATCGCTTCGTCATTTGAAATTGCTGGAAAATGCTATTTTGAAATTGAATTATTAAATTTGAAACAGTAATCTTTTTCGTGTTACAACTTAGACCTAATTATAGACTGCATATTAAGAAATAATTTCTTGCCATGTGAGCAGTGTGGTTTCAGCGTGCGACTCTCAATTTGAAAAATTCTTTCACCATTAGAACCCTATGATATCCTTGTTGAACATAGGCTATAGAATATTTTCAAAAAAGTTATAGTTATAGAGAAGAAGTATACAATTATGATTGTGTAACCCAAGGTAGGAAAAATACTAATAAAAATTGCATAGCGTTCGCTACGCAAACTATTGACAATATAGCAAACTGTACTACAGTTTTATAGAAGACAACAATATCTACAAAAAGTCCGCGATACCATGTCTGCCAAAAGTTTATTTACCGAGAAATGCTTTATAGAGTTATACGGCTGTCAATTGTCATTGACATTTGTTACGTCATTTTGCTGTAGGTACACAGACTATATTTAATTACAATAAATACTAGTCTATGGTTAAGGATTTTGGTTCGATGCTGTAGCATTTGAATAATAAACATGGGCGCGTCCTAAAAACTAATCCATTTAACAAAGATATCAGATTGCGTAGAAGGTTAAGGATTCAAAGATTACTATGGCACAGTTCTCGTTCATAACAATGACTAGATATATCTATCAAAGTCAAAAATCATTTATTCATATAGGTAACACAATGTACACTTATGAACGTCAAGAAATATACATACATTAAATGCTTCTAATTTTACATTTACTGCCATCATACATAAATCAAGGTCGTAGAACGGAAGAGAAGAACTGAAACTCTCCGCCACTCTTTTGTTTGCCAAAGAAGTTTCACTTCTGACATGTGTACTTTGTACGCACGCCCTTTTTTTCAAACCAGAAAATTCAGTTTCTATTTAATAAAAAAACCGTAAAAACGGGAAATCTTATTTTCGTGAGCAAAGAATTAAAAAACATCGTTTAATAAGTTATGTGTTACAATGTCTTCTTCAACTTTTCAAGTTTACGATCACCTTCGTGACATTAATGTTGCCATTTATCTTAAGGGCCTCACAGATTACTTCAAGCAGTTGGTTGTGATAAAACGCGATTAATTTAACATAAGATATAAATAGCTCAAAATACGTTTTCAGATTCTATAGTAGATTAAAAAATCTTTCGGACCAACTAAATAACGCTGTTAAAAATAGTGTATTTTGGTTTTTAAATGTCATATCAAACTTACAGCTAGAATTTGATTCGTAAAACTATGAATTTTTAAAACTCTTCATTAGTAGAACATTTTTTAAAAATTAATATTTACGTTATTAACGTCGCCCGTTTTAGCAACGACACTAATTCGATAAAAAAATATATTTGTATATAAAAATTGTGGAATTCAAAAACAATATTTAATAAGTCATAGAACCTATGTATAATATATAGTTGATATAAATACTTTTTTGTACGTATTAGGAGGCAAAAGGCAGGAGGCTAACATGATGTTAAGCGATACGGCCCATGGACACTCATACTGCCAGAAGGCTCGCAAGTGCGTTGCCGGCCTTTTAAGAATTTGAACGCTCTCTTCTTGAAGGACCCTATGGCTGCGGCCTCGAATTTCGCGGGCAGCGGGGCGGCAGCGGCTGCGGCGCGGGAGCGAGGCGGCCAACGCATACCTGTTCTCGAAACCAGCGGGCAGATCGCGCGGCACTATAGCGGTATAGTGTTGTGTTCGTGGTTGTGTAGTCGAGATATTTGTTTTTATTCGCGAACGAAATGTCTAAAAAACGGCGACAACATCTTTTTGATTCAAATTTATTCCTAACGCTCGATTTATTGTGGGCAAAAATATGTAATATGCAAAAATATAGTTCCATATGGGTCTCCTTTCAAAGATTTCTGAAATAATTTGCTCTTGCACGTCCGAGGTCATTTTGATACGTCACAAAAAATATGTACAGCACTATACTACAATGCATACGCGCAACGCGGGCGGTCACCGCTTGACTGGATTGCGCCGCTCGTTACCCGCGCCCGCGCCGCTGCCGCGCCGCTGTTTTCGAGAACCGGTCCATTTGATTGTACGCATAATATCCTGCCGCTCCCGCGCCGCGGCCGCCGCCGCCCCGCTGCCCGCGAAATTCGAGGCCGCAGCCTAAGTCTGGTTGGCTGGGAAATTTTTCAGCGGACAGCTGGCTACACATTGTGGTGGTGCTTATATAACTTATTGATATCTTTACTTAATACCTTAAGTAACAACTTTTCTTAAGGAACAACTCTATGTACAGCTGTAAACGTTGTTTGACAATCCCTTAAAATAATAAAATCTTTTTTAGCACTTTCAAACTAGTGTTATCTATTATATGCATAAACAGTTTGTAGTTGCTTATCTTTGTAAGACAACTATGACAAACTAACTGTACGAAGACGAGAGATTTTCCAGTTGCTTACTTACATTGCGACTTCTACGCAGGAATTACGTTGCAACTGTTAATTATTATTGTATGTAGCTCTTAATGGATTTATGAGCTCAAAACCCTACTAAGAAAGTCAGAGGTTTCTACTAAAGACGGCGTTTATCAAATTGGAGATGTTTTTCAAAATATTTCTCAAACTAAGCTTTGTTTATCCTTATCCTGTCGGCTTCCTATGGCTGGACATATTTTCTATAATTTGGAAGTATCAGCCATCAGGGAATATTTAATGTGATTAGTAAGCTAGTTTAAACATAAATACACTTATTTCAAAGTCAAATTATTTATTTCAATTAGGCCACCTTTGAAAGTCAAATTTACAAGTTGAAAATATATTTAAAAAATGATTCTAGTTACCCCTTCCAACAGGTAGTTCCATATGAAAAAGAATTGGGAAGATTTCCTCTTTATTATATGAGTAAAGACGTGAATAAAGTGTTTGTGACATTATCTAATATTTAATTACGAATGAACATTAGCGTCCTGTCAGAATATTAAAAAAGCAATAGCTGCTTTAAAACCGATACTAACCAGAGACTATACAATATATTGTTACTATAATCTGTGGTGATCTTTATTCGTTTACGTCAAAATATTTACGCGGCGAAGATTCCTTACAAAAATAGACCGCTCACGTTTAATGTTTCGAACGATAAAAACACAAGTATTTAAAACCAATTTATTGATACATACAGTTAATTTATTGCTTTTACACAATCTAGGGTTTGGTGGAATTACGATGGTATAATCGTTTCATGTGGCCAAAATGTTTTATAAACTGGACTTAGATCTATTAAATGGGCTCAAAAGTTATAACAATAGGGTGGCAGGGCTGGCAAAATGCCACGGTCCCCCGACCCAAAGGGCCCCTGCCCATGAGCTATTATGTTCTATGGATAAATGTGAAGTCTCCAATACGCATTGGGCTAGCGTGGGGACTACAGACCATTCCCTTTCGCCTAAGAGAGGAGTCCTATGGCCAGTGGGACATATACAACGTGTAATTGAGTACGCTAAAAATCTCGAAGTTTAGATATTAAGATTAAACTGAGTACAACGTGACGATTTGTACTGATAGAGCCCCATCAAAAGAATTTGCCACGGGCCCCAAATGGTATAGTTAGCTTAACTACTCTTTGAATCTCTCCAAAAAAAAATTGCATATAGAAAGTGTACGCCCCATATCGTATCTATAGAGGTCTACGTTGCATTTATGTACCACGCAATATCGATTGAAAAAGTTTTTGATTACATTTTTGATGTATTTATATGTACTAAAACAACGTGCATGCTTAAAATTATACAAGAAAATATGACATCACAAGTTTTACACACATACATATCAATTATATTAGAACATAAACAAGCTAGCACGGGAAAAAAATTAAATTTAAAAAATTTGTACTTACATTCAAGTGTTTCATATTATATGCTATAGTGCTGGTGGTTTCAGTGTGCGACTTTCATCCCTGAGGTCGTAGGTTCGATCTCCAGCTGACTTTCTCTCTATGTTCGCATTTAACATTCGCTCGAACGGTGAAGGAATGCATCGTGAGGGAAACGGCTTGCCTTAGATACCATACATCGTCGTGTGTCATGTAACAAATACAGAAATCTGAGGCATAAACCTAAAAAGGTTGTAGCGGCACTAGATTTTTTAACGGCACGCTTGAGATGTTTTTTTAAAAATAGGAGATACCAGATTTATTGCAATCCAATTAATTCTTTTCGCAGCACGGCTCAGTTCAGACATTAATGTATTTGCATCTGAAATAAATATGTTTTATAATGTAACTTCGATAAGTGATTTATTAATATAAATTTTAGTTGTATTTGAATAAAATGCATTTTTATTGCAAATAAAAATGTTAAAAAAGTTTTTTTTTTAATTAAACCGACTTCAAATACAACAAATCACTGTAACTACTGTGTATCTCCTCCAGAAATTCGCCCATAACTCTACTGAAGCAATTTTCATGAAATTTGACGGTTTGCTAAGTATACGTGATTTGACATCTAACTAAATTTTCAGTATATGACATAATATAACGTAATTACGCTATTATAATAACCATAATTATTGCAGTCTTTTGTAGATTTTATAGTTCGAAAAATCATTTTCATCACACAAATAGTATTGTTATAACAATTTACTGGCGCCTTGTAACATATGGGACCACTTCTTCATACTTTATCGGCGTTGTAAAAGAAAATAAACAGATGTCAACGTCAAAACGATAGTGATAGATGCGGTATCTTTGAAGCGGACTTCAAAATCACTTTAGTCTAGACTTTTGTCTACGGTCATACGATATTCCTACTATGACCGAATGTGTTGAAATGTATACAGATTTTAGAGTATATAGTTTTAATTCTAATAAATATAATTTAATTTAATTTAAAAATATAATTTTAGTCTTCAAGTAGGATGCCAAATTTCAGGCAGTTCTTGCCGCGCACCACCACTATGTGGAACCAGAAAAAAGAGCATATCAATTCTTAAAAGGCCGACAACGCTCTCGCGTGCCCACTGGCATTGAGAGTGTCCATGGATGGCGGTATCTCTTAACATCAGGGAACCTCCTGCCTGTTCTATGAAAAACAAGTGAAAAAAACACTAGTGCACAAGATTCAAGCGTCGACCTCAGCTTAGAGAACCGCAAAGGGTATATTCAAAATATCATGCATGGGCTCTAAATAAATAAATAAATCACACACACAACCTTTTTTAAAAAAAAAAAAAATTATCGAACTCTGTGGCAGTTGTTACACCTTCAATTTTTTTGACAGTGACACAAAGAATGAACTTTTATTGATCTGTATGCTATCGCTTACATATAAATATTGACACCATAATTCACGTAACCTTGTATTCCGAAGGGTCTTATCAAAATCGCAATCATCATAAACCACGTACGATAAGGATTCTGAGAACGCAATGAGAGTTTATACAGATTTATTACCTTATAAAATACTTTCTAAAATATTAAACGAGAAAATTTTATCGCTTCAAAAATCTCATTTTCCTGGACAGGTTATGGGAATTCTAATTTATTATACGTGTATTGGATCTATTCATACCCATTTATTCGTTAAAATATATTGCATTAAATCCTGATAGTCATAGCGGGAAGGCTTGATTGCTCTTACAAGGGCCATTGCAATGGACTACATGGTGTACTAAAAAAAAGGGTGCGTGTACTTATGTACGCGCGTAAGAAGTTATACTTCTCTGGTATTATTAGAAATAGTTTTTGATTGCATGCAAATAATTAATTACAATTAAATAATCAAAGACTGGAAAAGGAGTCATTATAGTCAATAAAGTTCAGTTTACATTTGAGAAATTCAATAAATATTTATTATTATTCTCTTATATTAAGTGTAACATAAATTATATTATTATTCGAATGTTGTTTTTAAATTATGATCAATGCCGTAGCATCTTCCGTGGGCAACTTCATTCTGTTAATTTTTTTCATAACACGCCTAAAGAAGTATATCTTCAAAAACTGGGTGTGGTTTTCTTGCGGTGATGTGTGTGCTTAATAATTTTTAATTGTATGGTTGAAATCTCCTACTAAATATTTAGGACAATATTTTACCTAACACAATAATAACCACACCTATGATTGTCTGCTTAAATAAATAAATTATTATTATTAAACTGTTACATCAAATATACGCGCGTTTGCTATTGAAAGCAAGTCTTTTAAGTTACAGTGGAATCTGTGAAAACTTTCCACAGAACATAGAGATTGATTGTCTATGAAACCATCTATCGCTGTTTCGCGCTATTATTGCTTGTCAAGTTCATAATGTCTAAACTTGTAGATATTTATTAAAATTACACAGTATATGCTATATCGAAAATGTTCATCCAACGTATAACTTTTCGTCGAATACGTACGTAAAATGTTCTCTCTCTTCGTAACGAATTGGGATGTTAAGGAGAGAGAAGGTAGATTTATAATTATATATAATAAACCCGTCTTATTAGCTTTATAATTACTGAATTAAATGTTGTTAATATACCTAATATAATATAACTAGCTGATCCGGCAAACGCCGTTTTGCCATGTCATTATATCATTTATGGTTATTGTGCCTCACTCGACATAGATAGGTATAGTGTGTCGTTGTAGATATTTATAAGATCTACAATTACTTAGAACATTTTAAGGTTCTATCTTTAATAGTTTAGGCAGTGTACGCAAAATAAGTAATTTTTTTGGTTGATTTTTTACACCTTGTGTCCGAAAAACCCTAATATCTTACGGAACCCTATTTATGTTCAAAATTAAATATAGCCTATATTACTCGTGGATAATGTAGCTTTCGAATGGTGAAAGAATTTTTAAAATCGGTCCAGTAGTTTAAAAGCCTATTCATTACAATCAAACAAACAAACAAACAAACAAAGTTTTCCTCTTTATAATATTAGTGTAGATTAATGCCTTCCGCTTTTATATAAAAGTTATATGAAAAAAAAGCTTGTATTAGCTAACATTATTAATGTAATTGTGGTCAATGGTAGCGTTTAGTGATGGTAGGAGAATTCGGGGTCTATCGCCTCGTAGATGGGTCTCAACATCCCTAATACCCTGAGACAAGCTGAGGATAGAGTGGTGTGGAAGCAGAAAGTCGATGTAACGAAGTTCAGTAATGAAAAATTAGAAAGAAGAAATTGCTAACATAAGTTGTACCTTCACTGTAAAGATACGGTTTTTGATTATGAATTTTTATCTGTTTAATTCATTAGATGAGATAGTCATTCCGCAAGCCCAAATAATCTGTCCTTCTCCAACCAAACAGTGCCTGGGTCGGCCCTTGGCTTGGATATATTGATATAGAGATTAAATAAATAAACTTAAACTTAGAATTTACGTGGATGATGTAATAATGGAATATTTAGTGATTACAATTTATTCTGAGATTAATTAAGTACAACATTTTGTGCAAAAATAATACAAGTAATTAAAGGCCCTCTCGTGACATAATTAGGAACAAAAAAAATTCGTTTCAATATATA